>JABSTQ010010433.1:0-306660 GCA_013358835.2 Ixodes persulcatus
GATCCTAGTGGCCACAAGCTTGGACTCAATCTTCTTCTGTGGTCTGGCCAGGACCATGGGGGAGGTAATCCCAGCAACAAGAGCATCACAGCATCTCTCTGCCAGTGACTTTTGATTAGCGTCACGACAGGGGAGTCCTCGTGCCACCAGGTGTTAGGTATGCCACTCGAAATAAGCATTGTTCTTACATATTCCTTAAGTGAAACAGCAAAAGCACTACTAAGCCTAAAATGCAAAAGGCATATTCAAATCTTGGGTTGGATGGAGTTCCAATCACAAATGAGTCCATGTGAAGCCCGCAGATGTAGGTTTGACGGTGTCACACAAATAACTTCCCGCAGATGGCATCGCTCCTGCTATACCCAAACAAATTCTTAAAATAATCATCGTGTTACGTTGGTGTCATCAATCTTATGTACCTATCGCGCCCAAGAGTCGGGAGATGTGAGGTATAAAAAAACAGGAACTTGCACATTGTCAGCTCTGCAAATATTTATATAGTGAACAGAGCATAGCACGTTCAACTTAAGAAAGCAATTCAGTGCAGGCCTAGTTTTAAGGTTCACAGATGTGTAATTGCTCTTCATAATGAAGTGAAAACTGCTTAATTGTTGGCACACTACAGGCTTTTTATTACTGTTAAAAAGTGCTATGGTTTTCTAAACAGCTCACACCAATTATTTTCTTGAAATACATAGGTTCATGGAAATTATTATGTGGATGTTTGTAGACAGTCATGGTGAGACCAATCTTTAATGTCAAGTGTTCCACTTATTCAGAGTTGGTTGAGCCTGTAAATATTGTAGGTCGCAAATTAAATTTTTAGGCTATGCAATGGGCACAATCATCCGTAATGACTAGATCTACCTAGGGGAACTTTATACATTCACTACAGCAAGATAGTTTTACAAAACTAAATATTTTTTTTATTGAACTCCGGCCCTAACCTTGTCTCCTGAAAGTTTTTATATTCTTTACGATGCTGAGATAATATTCTAGAAATAGTTTTTCTAAAACTACCCTAGATATTTCCAGTTCATCAACTTTCTCGCAGAGCATTTCAGAGAGCCAAACCCTGTATTGTACGGAGGGAACTCACCGAATGACGCGGCTGACAGTTTGTTTAAATCTAAAAGAAACAGTCGGCACTGTGACAGTAACAATGGCACGCCACTTGCTTATGTAATGCTCATTGTCGCAGAACAAACTGCTTTTTCCGTCTACACTCATTTTCGTTAGACGCATTCACCGAACTCCCTCCCCAGACTGCAGCGCTTGGTTCTAGGAAGTAATTTGCATGAATATAAATGCGACAGGTTGCTTTGAGTGTGCGTCTAACACATATTCTTCGTATTCAATGTGCTAACTGTATTCATGACCATATCCATATTTGTATCCGGATTCTGCCTAATAATTTTTATTTTGACAATGAGTTTTCGGCAGTACTTTTCTTCACTGTGCTTGTTGAGCCGTACACAAGCGCATACATTTTGTCTTTCACTATTACATCAATATATAGAAGTGTTGATGCCGAGTGAGAATTCAAGCTACCGAATCTGTCGTGTGAGTTAAGAACACAGAAAGAGCTCTATAGACCAAATTTTGTTAAAGAGGGCTCTATGGCTATCGGAATGGCACATGCCATGCTAAAAAAATGCAAACTCTTTGAGGTATGCAAGGATGACAGTGCTGTGCCATTTCTGATATGTCACAAAGAATCAGTTACACACAGTGTTCCTTATGGATATATAAACTGTCAAATTCAAAGCCTAAAAGTTTTATTCAAGCACGTTCCATACTACACATGTATTTAGAGATCTGAGCCAACGACTCATGCAAGACTATGTGGCAAACATTCATTTTCATGTGCATTATGGTTTACAAGGTCTAGTCTGCACTGATTTATTGCATTCATGTTGAAACTTGGAGGGATTTTCTGGGTATGAATAAAGAGAGAAACATGTCTTGCAACCAAAATATTTGAGAACGGACAAAAGGAGTGATATTAAAACGGTATCTTAGATTCCCTTTTCTTTGTCTTATCTCTAATGGTTTATTTATTTCATATGAGGCATTCAGTTTTTTAGGGCGCAGGTCTTAGGTGCCCGTTTCACGGCGTCGCCATCGGCATAACTGCCCCGCTAAACTTGGCAGGAAATTGAATTAATGTAGAGGTCATTTGACATTAATTTTCCAGCTAAATCTAGTGGAAAAAAGTGAAAGCCGTTTACAACTCCTGTAACTCCGAATTGGAGCGCAGCTCTTGAGGAGGAGGAAGGAAGGGTAATCAGGGGAGCGTATACCCCTCCTCCTCCTCCTCCCCTCATTCTTCAATCTCCTCCGGGGGGGGGGGTCACGTGACCTCGGGAAGGAGGGGGAGGGGGGTCACGTGATCTGGGGGGGCCACGTCACCCCCCTCCCCTCTTCCCCCAGGTCACGTGACCCCTCCCCCTCCCCCGAGGTCACGTGACCCGGGGGGTCACGTGACCTTGTGGGGTCACGTGACCTTGGGGTGACCTTGGGGGGTCACGTGACCTTGGGATGACCTTGGTTACGCCGACGGCGACGGCGACGCTGACGGCGACGGCGACGCCGCTCAAGCCGGAAACGGGCGCCTAAGAGCTGCGCTCTAAAACTGTATTTGTTTCTGGCTGACGTGACACAAAGTCATGTGACGTCATTTTCCCCCGATACATTTAGTGGGAAAACTGAATTGGTGTTGAGGTAACGTGACATCAATTTCCCTGCTAAATTTAGTGAGAAAAGTTTCCTGCTAAATTTATTGAAATTTCCCGCTAAATGGGAGGGAGCAGAAGAGGAGGAGGGGAGGGGGAGGAGTGGCATACCCTCCCATCCTCCTCCTCAAGAGCTGCGCTCTAATTTCGCATTACAAAGAATTGTAAACGTTTTTTTCATTTTTCATCTCATGTTTTTTCAATTTTTAAGTCGCAGGTGCGCTCGCAGCACAAATCTGGGTTGTGCTGATCCTCTACGCACAAGTTAGGAGCTCCTGAGCGGCAAGAGTGGGAGTTTGGTCTGACAGCTCAAGGGACACCTTTGTTCAGAATTGAATTTATAATTATCATCTTTTGAGCAAAGTTCAGCTTTGCTGCATGCAATTCTTCCAGAAATAAATACTTGCTACCAAATTTACCACGTCACTACATGTCGTCACTGTTATGAGCGCTCCTCGAGGACCTCGGACAAGAGCTTATATGTGTGCAAACATCATGCTTGTTTCAAACCAATCGCTGTTGTAGAGACTCGCTGACATACAGCATTCCAATGGAACGCTGGATGTCTGCGAGTCTCTCTTGAAGGATGCAAGCGGGGAAGGAACCATACAGTCGTATCGTATTAGGGGGCATGCTATAGGGTGTTCTTTGTATGCTTTACAGATTTGTTGAAAAAAAAGCCGTAAAAGCTATACTTACGCGGTTTGTGCACGTGAGTTATATGGCCAGGGGAGCATGGTATAAAGGGAAATGGCTAATTATAATGATGAGTCGGCTTATTAACCTTGAAAGTGTCTAAAAAAATCCGCAAGCCATGGATAACGCCTGAATTGTTGAAGAAAATTGAGAAAAAAAATATGCTATACCAGAAATTCCTTAAAACAAGAGAACCGTCTCAGCTTTTAAGTTTTAAGGTATATCGAAATCAATTAACAAAAATACTACGAAAAGCTAAGACAGTGTATCATTAAACTCTTTTCAGGCGCAATCTACACGTGGGGATGTGGTATGGAGGAAATTAAACTCCGTTTTAAATCGCGTTCCAAATCGGCAGCCTGTAGATAGCATTGTCCATGAAGGGGTGTACTTGGATGGTAGTTCTTTAGCTAACACTTTCAGTGACTACTTTGCAGGCTTAGTTAGTGACAATGCTACCACAGATGCGTTTTGCAATTACTTAGAGTATAGAAATAACCAATCTATTTTTCTTGAACCCGTCACAAGTTCTGAGGTTTCCTCCGTCTTTATGCAACTGAAAAATAGCAGTAGTTGTGATTGTGATAATTTGCAAATTCGACCTATTAAATACATACTTGACTTGGTAGCACCCTGTCTGTGTCACATTTTCAATCTGTCCATAACAACGGGGTTATTTCCTGAAAAGATGCAGATGGCGAAAGTGGCAGTGTTACATAAAAAGGGTGATAAAAATATTCTCAGCAACTACCGACCCCTTTCTATCCTCCCGTTTTTCTCCAAAGGCCTAGAAAAAATAATACATACTCGTCTAGTTCAATTTTCTGATAAGCATAACCTGCTGACTCCCGCTCAATTTGGTTTTAGAAAAGGTCGATCGACCGAATTAGCATTACTAGACCAAAAAGAATATATTTTGAAAAATTTCGAGGAAAAAAAGCAGGTTCTGGGTGTATTCGTGGACTTCACGAAAGCCTTCGATTTTATCAACCATAATATCTTGCTTAAAAAATTTGAGCGTTATGGTGTCCGCGGGTTACCTTTAGAGCTTCTACGCTCCTACTTGCGACACCGTTGCCAATATGTTTCCATTAGCCAATTCTCTTCTCACGTTAAAACTATTCACTCAGGTGTCCCACAGGGGAGCATTCTTGGACCGTTTCTTTTTAATATGTACATTAATGACATTGGAAACATAAGTCCTGCAAAATTTGTCATATATGCCGACGACAGTAGCCTATTCTTTTCTTCAGATAATAGCGATGATCTTGTCACAATCGCCAATGACACTTTGTCCGAACTTGGTTCATGGGCAAAAGATAACTACTTAAAAATTAATACTGATAAAACTAAAGCTATCATATTTCGACCCAAGAATAAGTGCGTAAATCTAACGGGAAGGATTGTGCTCGACTCTACGCCAATTGAAATTGTCAGTAATTTTAAAAGTCTTGGAGTCATATTTTCGGAACATATGTTGTGGGACAGTCACATTAACCACTTACTTGCAAAATTATCTACCATCATAGGTCTGACATTCCGTAATGGCAAAACACTCCCAGTCAGTGTGAAGCTATTAATTTACAATTCTTTATTCTATTCTCATCTGAGCTACTGCAACCTCGTCTGGGGTAACACCACTTTCACAAACCTGCAAAAATTATTTTTACTGCAGAAAAAAATGGTTAGAATATTATGCAACCTGCCTTATGATTTCCATACAGGCAGTTTGTTTAAGAAGTTTAGCTTACTAAAAATTCATAGCCTTCATGAATACAGATTGATTCTGAGTTTAAAATTAGAGAAAAGGAAACATTATAAATCGTTGTCAACTCTAGCGGCATTGACACCAAATCTACACGTTCACTTAACTAGACACATGGAGCATTGGAAGGTTGTGTACTGTTCTACTAACTATGGTAGGCAAATGCTGCGATATACCATACCAAAACTGTTAAATTTCCTTCTAGAAAAAGAAATTTGTATTGACACAATCTCCTTCAAGGCTTTGCGTTCTCTTTATCTGTAGCAGTGATTTACCTCCCCCACTCAAATGATTCTTTAAATTTGTTTATGCTATATAGAATGCACTCTTTTTGTGTTTTTCGGATTTTTGTCTGCAACGACTGTGCATGCCATCTATTTAGGTGATTAATAACTGTTTTGTAATCTCGTGTATATATATATATATATATATTTGTTTTTGTTTATTTTCTGCTGCAATGCCAATGTACGGGGCCGAGGGCTGGTCAAGCCTCCTTTGAGGCTTTTACCCTTTGCTCCACCATGCTTCATGGAAAATAAACTATTATTATTATTATTATTAAGTGCATGACTTCTTTCAGAAACTAGATGGAGGTTGATTCTAGTGTAGTGTTATCCCGTGAATCTGAAATATCACGTTCGTTTTCCCCAAAGATATAACAAAACGTGAGAAAACACAAAAAATATCCGACCAGTAGTGACGTCGTAAGGGGATCTTTCAGGTGCCAAGCATGTGTCGCTTGAGGGCCACGCGTCCAATCGCAAGCTTTCTAGGTTTATTCTCCTGCGCTGGCACTAGTCGTGACGTCTTTTTTCTTCTTTTTAAAAATAGCGTGTGCGTGCATAGCTTTGATTGGCGCTGAAAATGCGTGAGCAGAAATTTTGAAAGCTCCCTTTGTGACGTCACTCTCCGGGAAAGAGTGCCTCTAGCGATACATTAAAAACAATCCTATGCAGCCTCAATTCACCAAATTACCAAATAATTTTGATATTTGAGATTCTGGAGGTCAAATGAAGAAGATTTAAAAGTATGTCCTTAAATACAAAACCGCTTCAGCCTCTCTTTAAGTATAGTATGTTCCTGAATATTTAATCAGCGAAAATAGACCCATGGTTCCAATTAGAAACTTGCTAAGCATCATCGAAAACCACTAAATCAGAACTTTTTGTCAAGATATAAGAGAAGCAGCATTTTACTGCGTTCTAAAAAAAAGCTAAATTTGAACGCGTTTGCAGACTTCGGGTTCTTATCAATGTGCATCTTTTCGCCCGGAATCCTGCTGCCCGGTGGCCGCAGTGCAAAGCCACCCCCTCGCCTCCCTCGTAGGGTGGAGGGAAGTAGGGCGCACGTTTGTTGCGCGTCTAAGCCCCTGGGGAACAGGAATGTGGCGCAGAGAGGCGCTCCGATAACAAACCGAAACCTGGAAACGCATCCAAATGAAGCGTTTTTACAGAGCGCGTAAAATGCTACCCTTGCGTTATATCCTCCTAAAAGAGTTGATTTAGTGGTTTTCGATGACTCTCAGCAAGTTTCTAATTGAAACCATGTGTTCATTTTCAGTAATTAAAATGTAATTAACATATTATATTTAATTATCCGACTGATCGTTATGATTAGGCCCCTATACTACGTACCCCTGGCCGCATAACTAACCTGCACAAACCACAGAAGTGTAGCTTTCACGACCTTTTTAAACAAATATGTAAAGCTTAAAAAATTACCCTGTATAACAGTGAGAAGGCGATACCAGCATGGTGGAGCCATAGGGCTCCAACATGCTGGTATCGCATTTTTGTTGGTATAGAATGTCCCATATAACGACACACTTATATGGTTCCGCCCGTTCCGCCTAAATCCAGTTTGGTGGAGCCGCCTTTTCGCTGGTATAGGATGTCCCATATTACGGTTACGCTTGTATGAGGCTTTTTGCATCATGTTTCCGACATCAAGATTTTCCAACAGGGTTGGACTTTTAATATGGAAATTGCCCACTCGTGAATGTGATTTTGGGGGTTTTATGATGCTTAGAGCCCGTAGATTAAGTTATGACAATGACTAGACGATCTGAGAATCCACTTAAGTGCCCCTGTAAGTCTTCTAGCTCTGCCAACATCTATATTTATGTATTTATTTGTGCTAATGAAGACCCATAAGCAAAGAACGGTTACATTATTGTATATGCAATAAAAGTTCAAGAGAAATTCCACTTCACTTGGTTTACTTGCAGACATACTGGCAAAATTTAGCTTACTGGAGGAAAGACAATTTATGCTCTTGGTATATTTTATCTTTCTTTCTGTGCTCATGCTTGGTGTAGTACTATAGTCAAGTTATATGTCTGCACTATATATGCGAAATTCACATAAACATGCTCCGATGTTATCATGGCCAAATTTGTTTCCTCATTAAATTCACTCCGATGCTACGCTTTACTGATAGGTTTACATGCATGCAAACCGAACTGAAGCGAAGCACTGGAGTGAATTTAATGCAGAAATACGCCTGTGCATGATATCATCAAACCACGTTTATGTGAATTTTCCATATATATTGCAGACAGATAGCTGGACAATAGTACTACACCAAACAGGATCACAAAAAGAACAAGCAATAAATATACTAATGTTGGAGACAATGACATGTGGCATGCATTAACATTTTTGTAAAGAAAATGCAATCATATTGCACAGGAGGGTCATTCGGTGGGTGTTCTAGCAAATGTCCGCACATCCGTCTTTGGAAGTCCCATGTATGAGCCGTGCCATGTTCCCGAGTTCTTGCATCGGATGGTCCGATGGACATCCGGTGAATGTCGTTCGGAGGTAAATGGACATCCTGTGGACGTCTAAATGTCCGAAGTGAGACGAACGTGGGATGTCCTAGGGACGTAGAATCCCCTCTGGGTCCATGCTGCGTGCGGGAATGTCGCGCGTGCGCTGCAGGCCGACGGCCCTCACGGGCAGCTGCAGGGCCGGCTCGTAGAGGGCCCCACGTTGCCCTTGATGGGATGCACCAGGAACACCGGCCCGCCGGGGCGCCCGTTCATCTCCACCGCCACCTGGTCCGGCACCAGATTCTCCATCAGCGTCAGCCGGGTAAACTCCAACAACGACGCGTCCCCTGCGGGGCAAAAGAGCCCGTGAGCCTGGCACGCTCGCGCGGTATTCGTAAACTAAGGCAAAACATATAGCCAGAAACCCCCTTTATTGTTTCGACCATTAATCACTTTGTGTATGATCGCGGTTGGCTTTTCGATTGACATTCGCAAGATAGGTGCCTTTGTATGTACCTTTTTTGCAACTAAAGCGTCAGTTTTAGGGCGACGTTGAACCACTTAAACGAGGGGTTATTTTCTAGCGTCTTTATAAAGGCATCGCAGTCGCCAGTATTATAGAGAAAAACTGCGAATGTATAAGACACAGAAGTCAAGCTTCGGACAGGATTTCTAAAATAATCTGCTTAGCGGAAAAATGCGCGCAGGACCGTCGAAGTCTTTCGACCGCTTCACAAATTGAGGGGCAGCGAAGTCGCCATAAAGACGCGAAGAAATTTTACTTCGAGCCAGACCTTCCACGATTTATCACTAAACGCTGCTTCAGACACTTGCGTTTGGTTGCAAGAAGTGCATCCTAGTACATCCTTGTAAATGCTCACCACCAGAGAGGATAGTATAATTTGTTCCCTACTGATTACAATAACTTGGATGGTATCAAATTAATGGTCTCAAACAGTGTTGCGGAGTCGGCACTCCGGAGCTGGAATGATTCCGGAATCATTCCGCACTTTCGCGACTCCGGAATGGAATGGGAAAGAAATGGCGGCAGGGCTTGGGGGTGTGGAATGGGAATGGAATTTTATGTCCTTCGCCCGGAATGGAGTGGGAATGAGCTGGGATCGGTTCTCATGAGAGCTGTGTCGATTTTCACTTGGAGCATACGGGCCGATGCACAATTCGCTAGCGCATAGTAAGTGGCTCTTGAAACAGCAGCATTGCACTGCGGGTGACTGACAGCTTGACTGTCTTATTAGCTCATGCTCCTTCGAGGATTAAATTGGCGCGCCCTTCGTGAAGCAACCAAAACTGAATAGTTGTAGATGGACAAGGTCTTGTTCGTGTCGCCGTGAGACGCGAAAAAGCGGCCGTTATAATCATACGCGATTAGTAGGTAACATTTGAACATAATTTTGATCCGAGCCCGAACCAAAAACTGGATCGATAGTGTTATTTTTAACTGAACTGGAACAAAACTGTAACCGAAATGAAACATTCGATATTGAATCCGCACCGGAGCGGAACCGTAATCTTATGTAGCGGCTACCAGTTCATTAGAAACGATTCAGCGAAAATGTATGCCGCACCTCCTTGCGGGTGGCCGCGCGAAGTCAAATATATATTCGCGACCGTGGTGTCAGCGGCTCCGTTTTGACTAAACCAACGGCAGTGACGACATGGAGACAGCTCAGTGATAATGCAACAATTCAGAATATTTCTTCTCGTCTATGTACAGCGCGAATCGGCGTCGGCGAGTAGGCGTGGAGGAGTACACTTGTATGGATTGTTTCAGCTTACGATAGACCGCAATGGACGCTACGAGCCACCGGAGCCCATTTATAGCTCGGAGGAAGTCACGTGCCCTTCCGGTTGGGCGGAGCGACGCGGGGAGCGCCAAGTCACGAGACAAGCTTCGAACTATGGATTGTGTAGTGTCGTGAAGCGACACCTTTTGGTGACTTGTAGTTGTGGCGCCTGCCGTGAGATGGCACCACCACCACGGCTTTGTAAAATATTGCACGGGACAAGTAAAGTCATTCTCTTTCTGGACGGGACAGCGTGTAGACGTAGTCTGGCGTTTACCCCTTCCGCGGCCGTCCCGCCCGGATTACAACAACTGGCGACGATAATGAACGCCACGGCAATAGACTTCTTCCCACACACGAAGCGCCTCACCGCGGTGAAGTCCACGCCATGCATACAGACAACTAGTTCAAATTTGAATTCAAATTCTTTATTAATCCCTGAATCAGAGAAAGGAGGCAGAGAAAAAAGCAACTGACACGCTGCTTGACTAGCCTCTGCCCCCCGTAGCAGCCTAGGGAAGAACAAACATAAACGTGAAGACACTAGCATTTGACATATTCATTATAGCATGGGGAAGACAACATCACTTATATTGCTAAAAAGAAGAATGGAAACAAAAGGGAGAGAAAAACGAAACGAAAACGTATGTCGAAAATAACTACACGCGCAAAACGCATACAATTCTGTTAAACTAAACGTTTTTAATTATTTTAATTTTACATGGGAGTAACCCTTAGACAAAAAGTGAACATATTTTTCTGGCGGACATACTGAAGATATCTATCTCGAGTTCATAATAAACGACTCAGAAGATGGGGGAGGGTACCTTTTAACATCTGATTCCTATAGTTTGTTCTTGAATGTGGCACTATCCATATTTCAGCATTACGAGTTGAATAATTTGCTTGTCTAAGTTCAAGTTGGGAAATTGATAGATACATATTTTGGTTCTCTCTAAAAGACCTTTTGTAAGAAAGTGCAAGTTTATAACTGTAGTGATTTGGAATTTGTACTATATTTAATTTATGAAATAATAGCTTGGTTTGACTATCGTATGCTGCATGACATAAACCTCGAATTGCTTTTCTTTTTGAAGATTATGTATTAATTTAAGATTTGTGGCAGTCGTGTTACCCCACACTAAAAAGCAATAGTTGTAGTATGTGCAAAAAAGAGACTTGTATATAAGTAGCATAACAGAGATGGGAATCATATTTCGGTATTTATGTACAACCCCAACGACGTTTGATAGCTTATTACTTATCTGTTGTACAGTTTCCTCCCAACACAGGTATTCATTAAATACTATTCCTAGTACTTTTACATTTTCTACTATATTTATTTTATTTCCACCAAGTGAAGGGATGGTCATGTAGGTACATTTTGTATTACGTGATTTGAATAGAACGGCTTTAGTTTTATTTACATTTTTTTAAGGAATCGAATATCGTCCAAGCATTTAGTTTATCAAGACATTGATTTGCCCAGTGTGTAATTTGGTCAGCGTCGTTTCCAGAGAAAAAAAAGAGGTGTCATCTGCATATATGATGTAACTAACGGTATCATCAATATTTACTATATCATTGAAATATAAATCAAAAACAAGTGGCCCCAGTATACTGCCTTGAGGCACGCCTGCTGTTGACTTCCTGAGATCTGATCTATTCTATTGATTTCTACTCACTGATAGCGGTTTTTTAAGTAACTTTTAATCATCTCTAGAGCGACACCGCCAACACGTAACATGTATAACTTCTGAATTAACGTTTCGTGATTAAGGCGATCGAACGCTTTCGAAAAATCTATAAACACTCCGAGTGTAACCAGTTTATTTTCAATAATATTTAAAATTTATTTTTGCTTTAACAGTGCGAGTTCAGTAGAGCGACCTTTTCTGAACCCATACTGACAGGGTGTCAGGATTGAAAATTTGTCACAAAAACAGTATAATCGTTTACGTAAAACTTTTTCTAGACCTTTCTAAAATATTGGTAACACAGAAATAGGCCTATAATTTCCCAAATTATTTTTATCCCCAGCTTTATGTAAAACTGAAACATTTGACACCTGCATTTTCTCAGGAAAAAACCGTCTGCAACGCTAGATTAAAAATATGTGTCAAACACGGAACAATGGTTCGTAGTACATGCTTAAAAGGTTTAATTTGAAGTTGATAAAAATCACTGCTCCTGCTATTTTTTAAGTCTTGAAAAACTGAGAATACTTCATTTTATCAGTTGGATAAAGAGACGAACTGTCATGTACGCTGATCATGTATTTGGAAGCATGCTCACTATGTGTACTATGAAGAAATTCAGCGAAGTATTCATTAAATGTTTCTGCTAAAGCTGTTGAAAACTAACAATGAACACCACTGGCATGAGACATTTACCGCCGAATTCAGAAACCTCACTCAAACTACACTCAAACTTAAGGGCCCCTCCACTTCCTCGAGGAAGGCGCGAGGGCCGGCGCTGGCCAATCGCGACGGCGGGTCCGTCCTCGCGATTGGCCAGCGCCGGCCCTCGCGCCTTCCTCGCGGAAGTGGAGGGGCCCTTAAGTGTGAGTGTAGTTTGAGTGAGGTTTCTGAATTCGGCGGGTAGTCTGGAGCTGGAAGAAGACGAGGGGGACGGGGAATCGCGAGCACGAGGGAACGGGCAGTTGGATAAACCGTTTAACACAAGCCGGTTGTGCTGTTATTCTTTCTCGACCTCAATGTCCTCAACGAGTACCTATCGAACGAGCGCCTCAAAGCGCAACAATTATTTGGTGCCGAAACCCGGGACTTAGACTTGAGGAATCAACCTGAAAATGGATCGGCTCAAGACCAAGCGTAAAGTCCGACGCAGTCAGAATACCAAGATAATCAACGAGATAACGACCATGCTCCAGTCCGTCGCCGTCGATGCCTCTTCTCTCGAAAACCTGAGAGACAGACTGGTAACGAGTAACGAGGAACTCCGTAAAGTCAACGAGGAGATCGAACCACACATCAGCGATATTGACCTGGAGACAGACTACATCACTGTCGCAGAATATGAACTGGACCACTATGAGCCACTATGAGCTGGAAATTGACACGGAATAGCAGAGTGGTGCAACGAGCACAAGAAGCGACTTGTCTCTACCTCAGCGCATACCGAGGTTTGCTGAACAATCTGAGAGACAACTCTCATATTATCACGTGCCACGCGTAGTGGTATTTCAGCTCGTATTGGCTGCAATAGTACATTTGTTCCATTTCAATAGTATGTGCAATATATAAATTAAGCTAAATTAATATAAAGAAAATGGTAAAAAGGCCACAACATGGGATGCAAGCGATGGCAGACCTGCAACAGCATGGGCAGTCCATGATGGGACCACGCATCGGGGGAGGACAGGCAGCAAAGGGATGAGCCTGGACATATCAAGGGCAATTCAGTGATCCGCAATGAGACCAAACACAGGACGACCATTGACATACGTCAACAGCCGAGTGGCCCTAGAGACGACTAAGGGACAGTAAGAGTGACATGCTTCATTGTAATTGTGTGACCATGCAACTTTTTGGAGAGTGAGCGAGCACGGCCTGATGGGATGGCAGTAGCGACCAAGCAACCCACAGCCTTTTTCAAGTGGTCAGCTGATCAACAAACTACTTTAAAGTTGTTTGCATAAACATTTAGAGATATATTAACCTCTAAATAATTTATCTATACCATCATTTAAAGTATTTGGTTGTAAACTTGAGACCCAAAATAGTATGCTACTTAATTATGGAAGTTATAGTATAGACGCACATACCTTTTTAGCGATTTCTCCTGAGATCAGACAGCTTTTCCGACAGGCACCGCTGTATCTTCTGGTGCTGGGCTTCCCTTTCAGCCTGGCGGTACCCCTTCTCCCTCAGGTGTAGCCAAAAGCAGCCTGGAATATTGAAACTCCAGGGTAATACATTTTTTGCAGTGCTCAGACTTAAAACAATATAGAACATCATACATACAGGCTGGAGGGTCATAGTTTAAGAAGACCAAGTGTAAATTAGTCTCAATGGAAGCAGTTAAGTGGCAGCTGGCACCTAACAAACCTTCAAAGTTTCTTAGAATTTACACAGTTCAAAGATTAACATAAAAACAAAAGTACCGCAGTATCCTGATTCATGTTCCACTCCCAATAGAGAGCCCACCCTGGCTTTTGTTAGATTCTTTTAAGCACAAAACAGGTAGCCCATGTCTATAAATCTCACTGCTAGGCCAGTGACTTTGTAAGAAATAGGAGCTACAACTCTCGATAAGTAGACAATGAGCATTGAAAACTGCTTATCTTTGGTTGTCATCCCTCGCTGTGGTAACAACTTAGACAGGCCACAAAATTTGAAAATAGCATCATGAACAGCAGAAAGAACAATGCAGTTCTATATAAAAACAATCTTTCACTTTCCTTGAAAGATCTTCCATTCATGGCCTGGCTACAATATTTATAACCCTTTTTGGTAGTACTCTACAAGGTAGACTACCTTACATTTTCAACAAATTTCTCAATTTTAGGTGAGGCTACCCTCAGGATATTATAGCAATGCTCGTTTTAGTTAACCTTCTAAACGTCTCCAAGCCATTATTTCTTTACTTATTGCATGAAGTGATGTTTGCTTCTAGAGAACTCACGACAGTAGTCATAACTATGCCCATATCCGATCTAACAATCTGAGATCTCCATAACAAAGTAATCCTTAGGTTGGGGTCACCTGAAGAAAGAGAAATTGATGTTTAAAATGAAATCGGAACATTTACTTCCCTATAGTTGGCATATCATGAAAGGTGCATTTCAAACCTGCAATATACATGTCAGCAAGCAGATTATGACCATAAGAAAATTAAATGCGAATGCTAAGAGGGTCAGTTTACGTTGCCTTTCTTCCCTGAAACTAATAGCCAATAGAATGGAATGTCTTTCGCAGCGTGGGCTGTTAAAGACGATGGAATGTTTCTTCCTGCATTGTTGCACATTTCTATTTTACTTCAACATGCTGCTTTGAAGTTTAATCTGATGCATGTGTCTCCCCACTAAGAAAACATAAGTAGATAAACAAAAGCAAAACAAACAAGTTTTCCTAATGCCGAAATTAATTTCCTCTAGGCATTAATTGGTGCTTTTCGAAGAAGTGTGCTTTCACAAGAAGTTACACAAATACCAGAATGTAGCTTACAGCAGATCTTAAAGGGGTATGAAAACAGAATTCCAGCGCTCATTTGCTAGCTTGGATGTGGGCTATGTCGCAGCATCACCTCAAAAACAACAAACTTTCGTTGAAAGGCACAAGAAAACTAAATTTAAAGCTAATTAAACTGTCTTTCAATGTGCTCCTGGTGGATGCCTCCGAAGCTTCGTTGGGAGGTAATCTAGCAATGTTGGGGATCTTGAAACGTAGTCGTGACATAGCAAAAATCGCTATGTAGCTGCACTATACATCGGAGCAGCGCCGCTCTTTGGAGGTATACTCAACTGTTCGAGTAATCTCACCCTGAACGCGATGACCTTGACATGACTTATCTCACACATGGGCGCTTAGTCGGCTTAGTCCGCGTTGGTCCACGTAAAGCCCACAGGTGTTTCAAATGGCTAGGCTGTAACACGTCTACGCCACCACTATGCACCCGAACGGCACAGCTCGTAACTACGCCAGCTTTGCCAGATACCCCACGACGCACCGAGCTCTCCGTTGACGTCCCTTCGAGCACTTGCTCGATTTCGCTGCTTAGAACGAAAAATTAAATCATCTCTTCAAAATACAAATGTGCGATTATTATTTACCGTTATTATCTGTTATGCTTCACTTTCATTCTTGGCAGGGTACCCTTGACACACATCCAGGTGTTAGCAGACACCCTACTAGAGTAAAATCTCGGTGATACTAATTGGTACGAATTTCGGAATAAAACAAATTCGCAAATTCCCCGGCCGAAGCGCATTGTATACAACGTGAACATTTTTGGGTGTTCCGAATACCTCGACGCGCTGCGACGACTGATACGATGCGTTCTCCACAGCCGATGGTGGCGAAGAGGCCGCGATCGGCGACTGTAAGCTGCCAAGGCTCCGGGCAGCTAATTGCCTGCTGCTGCCAGGGATCAGCCGCACTTTGTTTACCCAAAGACTTGAGCTCAAAATTACATGCGTGTTACAATCAGACCCAAAAACCAAAACTAAACAAAATGCTAAAAAAACTGTGCAAAGTGGCCAGCCCCATCACCATCAGCACATGTTTCAAATCCAATCCAATCTGAATCCAAATTCGCTGTTTTGTTTTTGCGATCCTGCGGAATGGTGTTTCAACCTTGGAAAAGCAAAACCGATTTTACGATAAGGTTACCTCTAAAAAAAAAGTGATTGCGTTGGCAAAAACAGAAACCCGAGTGATGTTGGTGGTGTCTTCGGTGTGGTCCACGGTGACATGCGAGCTTGGTTGAAAAGACCAAGGAACCGAATTTTCGCTTGCACGTTTTCGATGTAGGGCTTCAACAGCACTTAGTGTGGGCACTTTCCGAGTATGTGCATTTGATAAAATGCTTTCTACGAAGTGTATGTTGTTCAGCCGTCATTATTTTATCTGCGTGGTAGAATCGGCATTAATTCATTTTTTTAACATTCGTGGGTTGAATATAACTGCGTATTACTATCGGGGGCGTGTTAGAATCGTGCAAATTGCATACAAGATACTTTCTGCCATACATAAATGCACATTCATGCATTCTTTGTGCTTCAAAATATAAATTTTGTTTCGCTGCGTTAATACGAATTTAGCATGAAATATTTTACGCGACTCCGCGAGATTCGTATCAAGATTTTAAACAAAATGTTTGCTTAATGAGAGAGCCTGCACCTTGTGAGGAGTGAGGGGGGCAAACGCCTTCTCTTGCCCCGCTGCCTTTCCCTTATTGGAGAGGGTGCCGGTCACCGACCTCTCCAAAAGTACTTCCACTGGCCGTATGGAAGCAGCAGTGGTCTTGCAAAACATGGAGTCACACTCCGCTTTCCGCATGTTGCCCGGATTCCTGGTTGACGTGCACACCTTGTCCAACATGGATCTGTTATAAACACAAGCGAGAAACAGCTTCACGCATACCAGTCGTTGACGCAGAGTGGTACTGTATACTCCAAGATGCATCTAAAATGCACTAAAATAATTACATGCATGAAATTTAGGCCTTTAAATTTAAAACAGCACTACCTATGAATTCCTATCTTCATAAGCATCTGCAAAGCTGATGGGCCTACAAAGCTTCATGACATTTGCATGAAACAGGTATGTAATCCCTTAGTTGCATCAGGTGAGCGTGACAATAGAATGTTTTCCAGGCCCTGGCTATAACTAGAATTAAGAGTCTGGCTACAATAATGTTTTAATGACTTCTGGCTGCAATCGATTCAATCTACTGTGCTTACACTATCCCAGGAGTGGCCAAACTGAAGCTCGCGAGCCGCACTACATACATACAGCTGGAATGCTTTTTGCCACATAGATGCGTCCAGTGAACCTGTTTCCTTTATTGTTCTAGAAAGACTTTCAACCGTATACGCATAACGGTTGTCAGGGGCAGTGACTGGCTAGTGAATCATGTATTAATTTTTGCTTAGCGGTGGAAAAGACCTTCTGATGCCTAGTGTTATTCGTTGTAGTCGCCCATTATACTTAACCTCTTTGGAAAGAACTGTTCCCTCCATATTGTTTCTTGTTAAAAGTAGCCCCCCCCCCTTTCTTTTTTCCAGCGACTCTAAACTTTCGTAGTTTTGTCTGCGGCTCTAACTCCGTGTCACTCTGGACACCCCTGCACTATCCTAAACTCTTTTAATGTATATTATACACTGCATGAAAGTGAACATTTTTTTATTTTACCATTCCATCCTTATTCTGGAGGCCGATGGTAGGATCCACAATCTCATTCTTCGCAAGGGTGTCCTCGTCAGCAACTGAAAAACAATTTCACATTGAAGGGCTACGGAAACCAAATTCCAGCGCTCATTGTTTAGCTTTAATGTGTTGCATGTTGCAACATAACCTCAAAAATACCAGTCTTTTATTGAAAGGCACAAGCAAACTAATTTTAAAGGTAATTAAACAAATGTGCACCTCGTGGATGCATGCGGAGCCTATATGGAAGGTAATCTAGCAACGTTGGGAAACTTGCTACGTAGTCATGACGTACGAAGGACATTCCTCGGTCATCCTGCTCAGCAACAGAGCGCAGCCACAACAGTGGAGTAGAGAGCTTTTTGCTGTTTATGCCTTCTTTCTCAACATTATTTTTTCCACCCTTTATGAATGAATATCCTCTATGCAAGGTATAAGCGATGTGTTGCATATGACATGTCCGGCTCTATCACCGCATAGTGAACTTCTTTCATATATTGCAGGAGCATTAAAAAGTTACCTTTTCAATGCTAAAGCAAGCATGGGTTCTGTAAGCACGGTAAACATACGAGTACCCACAGGTCAGGCCATAAATGACTTACGTGTTAGGCAGTAGGGCCCTACAGCACCTCCCGCATCAACTGGAAGCCGAGCCGCAGGTAGTCCTGCAATTGATAGAGCAGGGTGGGTCAGAGAAAGGTGTTTCTGGCAGCTCTGCCGGTGTGCCCCCTAGCAGCATTACTCACGCACATTGGGGTGTAAGCAGAAAGCACGGCATTCCTCATCAACAAATAATGACAACACATAGTTTCAGGCTTCAGGCGTAAAATTGGGTCCTCGTGCTATTTTTTGTGATTTAGTTGATTCTTTGTCTTCCTTGTAACTCCCGACTGCGTTAGTGGCCTTTGTGAAATAGAGAAGGCTTGGTAAACTGCAAAGCTTTGCGTGAGTGGTGAAATAGAGCAATCCCAAGGAAGTATAAATGTTAAGGACTCGGCATGACATTACGCTGAGTGCTGGCATTCCCAAGCTGCTTTCCACACTCAAATTTTGTGCATGATCGGCTCTCTTTCTGCATCAGTTGGACCGGTCAGTGGTATGCCCGTTTTGGTCACTGCTAGCCATATGTGGCTGGGGCTGCTTTTGAGAGCCCCGCAACATCGGCACTTTCAGCTTTTGTCCTGACATGGACCGCATCTAAAAATTTAATTAGCGCTAAAATTTAGCTTTCCGACACCCCCAGCAAAATAGGCTGCACCACATTACATAGACAGGTAATGATATTCTGGTGACAGAATTTCCACAAAAACTGCTTTGCGTTAGAGGGCACAAGGGCTGACCTTTTTGGGAGGTGTAGCTTTCTGTGAACTTGCAGATGCCCCAGCTGCCCGTTCCCGGCCAGTTCAGTTGCCATTTCCTCTTGGGTTTCTAGTTGGTTGGTTGGTTGGGGTTTTATGGCGCAAAAGCATCTTAGGATATGATGCGCCAGGTACATACGCTATTACAGATAGGGTTTCGAAGAGGATAGAACTTTAGTAGTTGATGATAGGTTAAATCTATGTGTATGACTTGTAAATAGTTATGGGCATGAAGTTGGGTGTAAAATCATAGCCGGTGTAAAAGGCCGATAGCTTTCAAGAAGCTAAAAACACAGTGATGTGGAACTAATGGTTCGTTGCCAAGCAATATATGGAGGTTTAAAAGCGCATGCTCTTTACATAGCTGAGAAAAATGTTTCCGTCGGTCTAGCTCATAAGCAGGGCATTCTAGTAATATGTGTGCGACAGTTAAAGGGTGATTGCAGTGCTCACACTCTGGGGCGTCCTCCCCGCGCAGGAGGTGGTCATGGGTGTGGTGCGTATGCCCTATCCTTAGCCGACACAGGACAACCTCATAAAAGCGCTCACGGTGTCGTGCACTCTCCAACTCACTAAGTAGTGGCTTTAAAGCATGCAGCTTGTTATTTACTTCTTCATCCCATTCTTGCTGCCACTTCTCTCTTATACAATGCTTAAAAGTCTGTGATAGTATTTATATGAAATGTCATGCAGTTCGATTTCTTTGCCACCAGCAGAACTGGCTGCAAGGTCTGCTTCCTCATTACCCGGTATACCAACATGGCTAGGGACCCAGCAAAAGACTATTTTAATGTTCCTTTTGGAAGCATCGATGATTTTATTCTGCAACTCTATGATTATTGGGTGTTTAGAGGTATTTAGTGATGAGAGCGCTCTCAGTGAACTAAGTGAATCAGTATACACAACTGACTTCATGCTCTTCGTTTCTATAATATGATTAACTGCCAGGCGGATACCCCATAGTTCAGCCGTTAAAATAGTGGCTGTATATGCAATTCGTTGAACATAGCGAACAGAGGGGCCAACCACAGCACATCCAACGAACGCTTCCGTCTTGGTGCCATCTGTGTAAAACGAGCTGTGTCCAGAGTATCTACTTTGGATTTCATAAAATTCCTGTATGATGCATTCTGGTGGGGTGTCTTTCTTTCTGCACTTGGTCAGTGAAAAGTAACACAAAATGAGGCTATATTCCCACGGAGCTATTGCTTGAGGTACGGGGGTCACGGGCATTGTAGTGTTCAGTCCAACCGAATCTGCTGCGGCTGCATTTCTTATACTAAAAGGTGGGATTACAGTGGGCCTGTTGTCAAAGGTGCGCTTATATCTTGTTTCTTCTACAACCTCGCGTGCAGGGTGCAGGGTGAATGAACGTATTCTAAGGGAATACATAAACCCCAAAGCAAACCTTCGCTTCTCCAGAGACCATTCATTTGTCTCTACATAAAGGCTGGAGATAGGCGTCGTGCGAAATGCACCAGTAGACAGTCGCAATCCCTGGTGATGAATGGGGTCAAGCATTCGAAGAGTTGAGGGCCTTGCCGATCCATATACACAGCTACCATACTCGAGGCGTGAGCGAACCACCGAACCGTAAATTCGGAGAAGGCAGAGACGATCAGAGCCCCATGAGGTATGAGAAAGGACTTTAAGAATGCTTAGTGCTTTCTGGCATTTTACCTTAAGATATCTAATATGAGAAAGAAAGGTCAGTTTCTGATCAAAAATAAGCCCGAGGAACCTCTGTTCCGGTTTTGTTGGAATTGGAGTGGAGTGCATGGTCACCAATGGATCTGCTGTAGCTCCCCGTAAGCGAGAAAAACAAACAGAAACTGTTTTTTTCTGGTGAAATCCTAAAGCCGTTTTGATCAGCCCACTTGAGCAGATTATTTACTGCTAATTGGATCCTACTTTCACAGAAAGCATTGTTACAGGATGAGACGGATATCTGAAAATCGTCAACATAAAGTGAATACTGTACGGATGATGGGATGGCCCGGGCTATCGAGTTTATTTTTATTATACGAAGGGTGACACTCAATACGCCTCCCTGGGGAACACCGTTTTCCTGGCAGAACTCTCGAGAGTAGGTAGTGACTAATTTGACACGAAAGGTACGTATCGCCAAATAGTTCTTTACGAATGCTAGCATCCTGCCTCGAATGCCAGAGCTATACATAACTTGTAGGATGCCATGCCGCCAGGCAGTGTCGTAAGCCTTTTCTAAATCGAAAAAGACAGAGAGGCAGTACTGTTTATTTACGAAGGCCTCACGTATGGTAGACTCCAAGCGGACAAGATGGTCCAATGTAGATCGTGACGAACGGAAGCCACACTGATATTTATCAAGAATATTTTATTTTTCTAAAAAGTACATGAGTCGCTTGTTAAGCATTCTGTCCAGAGTTTTACTAAGACAGCTTGTTAGCTCTCCTGCCAAATGCGATTAAACAAATACAAAATTATGTCGAGTGTGGAAGGGTGAAGGTGAGTAAGCATATGGTAGTGAATTCCATCTGGTCCAGCAGACGTAGGTTTAGTTTCATGAAGTACCCGTTCCAGTTCATTCAGCGTGAGAGGTAAGTTGTAGGCTTCTCGAGCTCCGCCGGATGTCCGCACGGATTGAAGTTCTGCTTGTCTCTTGTGTTTCAGAAAAGCAGATGAAGAATTCTGAGAGCTAGAAACACGTTGAAAGTGTTTCCCAAGGAGATCTGCCTGTTGTTCGGAAAGAAGCGGTACTGAGTAAGCCCGGTAATGCCCATTGACTTTATGTACTCTATCCCATACTTTCTTGGTGGTGGCGGTGCTGGTAATAGAGGAAGAATAACCTTGGAAACTTTGACGCTTTGAGACGCGGCAGATGTGTCTCGCATGAGCCTTCATCCGCTTCAAACTGATGAGATTAGTCACTGTTGGGTACCGTCTAAATATGCCCCATGCTCTGTTCTGCTTTCTTCTTGATTTTTCACAGTCGGCATTCCACCATGGTTTAGGACGGCGGGGTAAGCGAGATGAGGTCATGGGGATAGCTAAAATTGCAGCATTGAGGATGTGGGCGCTAAGCAAATTGGTAACTTCATCGATGGACAGTTCGTTAAGCGATGTACAAGCGAGCTGGGTTGCCTGGCTGAAGACAGACCAGTTTGCTTCTTCAAACTTCCAACGGGGAGTTCGTGTAGGCACTGTAACAGGTGGATTTAGTCGGTTCAGAATGATAGGAAAGTGATCGCTCCCATAGGGGTTAGGATCGACAGCCCAGGAAAACAAAGGAAATAATGTTGGATCGCAAAGAGACAAATCAATAGATGTAAAATAAGGAGTTGGGGCACTGAAATACGTAGACTGCTTTGTTCAGCAAGCATATAGCTGTCGAGGAAAGAAAACGCTCTATCATCGAGCCACGTGTATCTCGTCTTCTACTACCCCAAAGAGGATTATGAGCATTGAAATCACCGAGAATTAGGGCAGGTCGGGGTAATTGGTCGTGAAGTGATTCAAGGTCTTCACGGGATACAGGATAGCTTGGGGGAATATAAAGCGAACAGACGGTTATTAAACGGTCCGACAAAACTCAAACTGCCACGCCTTCTAGAGCGGTATTCAGAGGGACCTCAACACATGGAGTAGATGGATTGACAACTATAGCTACTCCACCAGAACTGTGAGACAGAAGAGGTCTGTCCCTGCGAAAAACCTGAAAGCGCCTTAGGATATTAGAGTGACTATTGTTTAAGTGTGTTTCCCAAAGACAAATTGCTATGGGGTGATGCTGGTCTAACAGAGAGTACACGTCGTCGTAGTTCCGAAGCAATCCTCGACAGTTCCACTGCAGGAATGCTGCCATCATAAATGCATTAGAAGCAAGACCATGCCTCTAGACCTAAAAATCAATTTTGATGCGGGGTGCATTTTTCTTTTTAGATGTATCTTTCGGCCTATCTTTGTTACCACAGGAGGTTGAAGGTAAGGATTCCGAGCTTGAGTGGGGCCTGTCGTCCTTGGACTTGGGCCCGCTCTCGTCCATCGGCTCATCTGGGGCCTCCTCGGGCTGACCCCTAAGGGCCTGTGACCCCGACGGCTCACCAGGTTTTCGGGTGCCTTCAAAGAGACGAGAAGGAAGTCCCGACCTCGAGGCACTTGGGTTTTGAATGGCGCAGAGATTGAAGAACCCTGCGCTTGAATGGACCCCGGAGCGATAGGATCCACATTTCGTTTTGGGGTTGAAGTGGTTTGTGCCACTCCGGATGAGGTTGAAGGGGACTGAGGGGGGAGACGCAGGTCGTCCGTTGACGTCTGCGTTCCCGTTGACGCCGTCGACCGCGCCGGTCCCCTGCGCGTGGCCTCGGCATAAGAGCCTTGAGAAATAAAAGAATATCTTTTCCGTGCCTCTGAGTAAGAAATATTTTCTTTGGCCTTTAGTGAGAGAATTTCCTTCTCCCTCTTCCACAGGGGACAGCTGCGAGAATATGTTGGGTGTGTTCCTTGGCAGTTGACGCAAAGATGGGTATTGTTGCCACAGTTGTCAGAAGGGTGGTCAGTGCTTGCACATTTTGCACAGGTAGCTTTTCCTCTGCAGGTTAGTGACCCATGTCCAAAGCGCTGGCAGCGGAAGCAACGCCTTGGATTGGGGACGTAGGTGCGAACTTTGCAGTTGAGATACCTGGCTTTAACTGTGGAGGGGAACGTTGTCGAGTTGAACGTTAGCACAATGTGTTTTGTGTCCCGTTCTTTACCGTCGCGACGGATAGTGATACGTCGCACAGCGACCACCTCTTCATCTTGAAGTCCCTCAAGTATCTCGTCGGTAGATATTCCAAGGAGATCATCTTCAGAGATGACACCCTGCGTGCTGTTCAGTGAGCGACTCACGGATACTTTGTAATCTCTTACTTGATTGAGTGCAAGAAGTGCTTTGCTTTGCTCAGCATTTGAGACCTCCACAAGCAGGTCACCAGATGGAAGTTTTTTGGCTTTAAAATATTTTCCAATCACAGTTTCTAGGGTCTTTGCGACCAAGAACGGGGAAAGCTTTGCAAGTGGTTGATCTTCGTTCTCCGAGTGCATTACTTTAAATTTAGGAACATTCATGACTGGCAAAGTAGGGTTTTTTTATGTTGTCTCTTCGGTCCGGACCCTTTTCGGGGCCCGATCAAGGAAAGATTTAGTTCTGGTACCCATATGAATTGGAAAAGGATTTCGGCACCTGCGGTGTGCCGCCCACCATCGAGCCCAACTTAGGGAGAAGTCAGCAGCCCATAACAAAATGGGCTTTGCTGGAACCGCTGATCTACTAGCACTTGCCCAGGTGCTATACCCAAGTGTGGTTAGGATAAGGATATCTGCCGCCACACAAGGTTGGCCCTTGCCACCAAAGAAGGTGAAAGTGAGGGAGCGGGAAGGGGAGAAAAGAGAAAGAGGGGATAGTAGAAGAAATGGCGACTAGGCTGAATCATCCTGGCCGGGCCTTACCAGGACTCCCGTCCACGAGAAGCGGGGGCCAAAGTGGTGTATTGCCTCACCCGGGGAGCCCCGAAGGGTCCAAACCTACCCCGTGCTCGGCTCAACCACCAGGATGCCCTTTTCCCCGGACACGGGAAAGCCACGCACAGCCAGACGTGGGTGGGCGAACCCGCATGGCTCGGGGGTTTCTATTAGGTACAATTTGTGATCATGAATAAATAATTTGGTTAGGAAGCAATGGCAGCTGATGCAACATCAATGCAAGCCATGTATTAAATGACTTGCATGGGTTGACGTCGAATCAGCCACGATTGTGCGCGTTACGTTCGTGCTGCGGAGCGCAAGAGTTTGGCGTTCCGTTCATTAAATGGACAGAAGCACCACTAGAGACTGGCACTCGAGAGCGCTCTTCTTGCACCGAGTATTTCTCGAAGTGCAAGTGACTTCTTTGCGCTCACAGAAACGTTGTCGAGACGAGGAGTGCAGTGGACCGCTGCCTCTTTTCAGTTGAAAAATGCTTAATCCAGCGAGTAAAAATAATTTGATTTGAAAGCCAAGACGGCAATTAGCATTAAGGAAAAGGTTTGTTCCTGAATCTCGCCGGAAAACGAATTAATTTATCGAACAGTAGCGTCATGACCGTACAGCAACAGAAAAGTTGGCGGGATGAAAAGACAGTCGGATCGCTGCCCTTTGTAGAATGCAGAGCCCTACGAATAAAGATACTTCGATTGGAAAGCGAAAACGTTGAGGAAAAGGTTTGTTCATGCACCTGGTCTGAAAACTAATTAATGTGCTATTTATTGAACGGTGGTGTGCCAGTGTTGGAGTATCACATTGACAGGTTTCGTCTCGCGCTGCAAGACGGAAACTCAAGATATCTGACAAGTTTGAGAGTTTCAAGATTTGACAAGCGAGTTCAAAAATGCTGTCTTTCATTTAAATCTGAACAGCATGCATGGTCAATAAATAGATCGGTCAAAGTAACATTCAGCATATGTGGTCGAAGCGAGTCTTCAAACCTTTCAGAAATATTAAAACATTTGTGAACATTTCCTAACGTCGCCGCGCATTTCTTTTCTTTCTTTTTTTTTTGCTTTTATTTTGCCGTTCTACAGAGTCCTGAATTAATTTATCTTCGAAATAATTTCCGCATCCGCGAGATGCTGGATTCGTCATAAACATGCGGTCGGAAGTGGCTCACACAGCTCGTCGACAGCTTCGGTGTGTTGCGCTACTGTACGTTATGCTTCGTTTAGTTGCTGCGCTCCGTGCGAGACTCGGGACATTGGAGTACGAGTAAAGGAGCGCGGACTTAAGGCACAGGCGCAATGGTGGCTGGTAGGGTGCCATATGATGTCGCGTGCAAGGCAGTTAAGTTCACACGTTTTCAACTGAAGTTTTAGACAGCCCATGCATTCAGCTGCCTAACTTGGTGCCCAAAATATGCACGGTCCACAATACTCACTTTTAAACACAATCGCAATAAAAATTAAAGAAAACGGCGATTCCTTGTGGTTACGTCGCACTTTGGGATGGTAAAAACACACACTCATCCGTCAGTTTGAGGGTCTCGGCGTCGTAATAGCCTTTTCGAGTGTTCGCGTCGCCGTCCCAAAACACCTTGTATACCGTCCTACGCTCGAAGTCGGCCACATTCGAAGGATTGCAGTTCTTAAGTAAGGCCTTATGGACGCCGCTTATTTTTCCGTTCTCGCAAAATCAAGTGAAACCTTCCTAAATATCTAAAACCTCGAAAACACTCCACGAGGAAGGGCGAGGCTGCCAAGGCAACAAGCCGCACGAAACACCTGGATTTGGATTTGGATTCGAAGCTTTTGAAGACGCAGTTGCTCGAACGGATATTGACTCCCTAAGTGTGACGTCATGGGTCCAAACAAACCGTTGCTAGGGTCGTTGTTATGGACAAATACATGTGGATAGGTTTCGCTAAGAAAACCCGACCGTTCAAAAATCAAGAGTAGGATTTAAACTTTTAAAAATTAGAGATATAGAAAGCTTGAATGTCATATATATATTTCGACAGAAGTGTGCCGGTAATCGCTTGTTTTTTTAAATATCTAGGACTGCAACTTCCGGTCCTCTTGATGCCTGCAGCAGACGACGAATGTAAGAAGTATGCCCTCTACCACACGCCCGCCGGCCAAGCCTGTGCCGGCGTCTGAATCGTGTGAATAAATACGATATTCTGATATTGAATTTGTTTAAAATATAATGAGTTTCAGACACTTAAAAGAATTCATAGTGGGGTACGAGGCAAAATATGGTTTATCGAATGTCCGGGCGTCGATCGAGATGATCGTTTGCTAAAAGATCGCATTGCACCCGTGAGAAAAGCACTTCAGGCGATCAGTTGAAATCCAGACTTTTGTTTCCGGACTCGCGCTATGGGAGGGTGCTTCGTACGTGGTTGTAACCATCGGGCGGAGAAAGATTCTTGCAGTTTCTTCAGATTTCCGCAAGACCCCATAAGCGCGAAAGAACTGGATAAAAAACATAAGGTGAGTTTATTACACATTTATACTCGCATCGCGGGTTCGATGGAGATCTTCACCAAAAGAGCACATCCACGGAATTCGATGTATACCAAGGAAAAAAAAGCAAAATATTGCGAAATTGCGGAGGACATGCAATTCTTTAAAACCCAGACCACCTCAATAATAATAATAACAACAACAAACGACTTACCTCGACGGCGTACGATTTGTTTCTCATGCTAGCCTGCACTACGTGTTCGTTTCATCGACCAACATTGCGACGCTTCATCGAAAGCGTCTTTCCGCACATATCGCCTCGGTCGTCGGCGCGAAGGTACTGGCGACCAAGGCGATGCGAGCTGGACGAAACCGTGGCGGTTCGTATGAGGCCTGGTGCGAGTTCGCGCCTCGAGAGTAAAGTTTCGCTCTTACGCTCTTAGGCGAAAGGTATGGTCCTACCCGATATGCGTAAATAAACATGTTCTCAATCAATATTAAAGTTTCCCCGAGCGGAGCGAGGGATTTCAGCGCGTAGTGTGGACTGTTTGAAAGCGGCGATCGCGAATTCATTTGTGGCGTATCAGAGTCGCCTGGGCAAGTCCGCTTTAGTTGAGGTAGGCTTGCGGCGAACGAAATTGAACCAATAATGCAAGCCCCGTGGTGAAAAAAAAAAGTCGACCAAACGTTGTAGGAGCACGTGTCCACGAAATTGAGCGGTGCCGCGAAGTCGTGCTCGCGCGTGCTTAGTTAAGCATTACTTTATGTTTTTACTTTCTCTGGGGTTTTCCGAGTGTCTTTCGGCCCTCTATGTTTCGGCCGATGCTGGTCGGCTTCGCGGCACGGTTTATAGTTTCAAACATGGTCGGGAATCACCAAATTGGAATTGAACTTGAACGCTGTAACGATACATTTGTTTATAGAGCCCAGCGTGGAGGTGTTTTGTCATGTAATATTTTTGCTTTTGAGATCCTCACTTCGGATTTCGGTTTTGCCCTGTGTATAACTTACCTTGTGCTCGTAGCTTCGAAATGTGTTTTGTATTGTTCAAAGCTGCTCTTGTAAACTTTTAAATTGTTTTTTTTTTTTTGTGTGTGTGCTTGTCATTCGATAGTTGTGTTTGCTTTGGGCTCTGATCATTTTCATTGCTTTGGGCTCTGAGCATCTTAAAGCAATCTAATTAGGACACGTGCGTCAAAAACAAATTACGCGAATAAACTTTTTTAGAGCAATATTTATTTATTTATTTATTGAAAGTACCCTCAGGGCCCGAAGGCATTACAGAGGGGGAGAGGCACATACATAATATAAAGATCGTAATGTAGTAACGAGTCATTAATATTAAATATGCAACAAACAAAGAAAAACAACAAGGCATGGGTCACTGCTAAAATAGGTAGTGATTGCGCGAGACGCGATTTAGTCGGTAGTCACGTCCTTTCCGCTTGTTTTTTCTCGGCATATCGGGTGCGGGGAGGAGAGGTGGATTGCCTTGGCCATCGCGTTGAGGTGGAGAAAGGGTATGACCTTCTTATTGTGGTGGAAAGTGTGTATTACCATTCCGTGACGTCATGGACTTTGCGTGCAGAATTTGAAACTAATCTTGCGCAGTCAATATTGCTTTAAAAAATGTTTTCGCGTAAAACTTTTTTTGACACTTGTGTCCCTTACAAACTGTTTAAAAAAACTTGTTTTTTCAGGGGCCCTTTAAGGTGCAATTTTCTCGTCTTGAGTGTCATTCAATTTCGCGTTAATAAATTCTGGTTATGGCACAGACTATGCTTTATGACAGTATCTTACATAAAGCATAGGGTTATACCACATGCATCGTCATTTTGGAACAGAAGTAGCCGCAAACAAAAATAAAAACGAGTCACGTAAAACTTAATTTTCACATGCCATGAACAGTTGTCATCACGACACAAAATGTTGCTATAGTTTCATTTGAAGGACACTTTAATTTTGAGTTGGCCTAACGCCTCCTAAATACCAATACCTTAGCACTTGATTTTCTTTGTCGATTATCAGATTTCAGTGCAGGGTACAAAGTGGACACTCCTATGTTAGCATTGGCCTAGAACTCGTGTTCAGTTGGTGAGAATACGTGTTCCAGCTGAATGCTAATGCGGCACTTTTTCCAGTCTGCCTTGTGATGACCTATGAGAGGGGGTAGAATCCAGCAACACTAAGGCCTTGCGATCTACACTCTAAGAAAAAAAGGGTGTAGTCGGGTGCATCGGGCGCACATGCACCCTTTTCCTGAAAGATGCACCCTGCGTTACCCAGTCAGTGTACTTGTACGCCGACAATGAGCGCCCTCCTCTCCCTTAAAAACCTCTAGGTATATCAGTGCACCCCATGCTAGCCACGTGCCCCGATCAGCTTGTGCTTGGATTCCCTCTTGGGGGTCACTTTTTGGGTTGGACAGTTTCTTAGGAAGTATGGAGCTATCCTGTACACTCGGTATTGACAGTAGAGTAGACGCTACGCTTGTTTTAGGCCAATCGGGTCTCCGGGTAGAATCACGTGACTATAGTTTCCAAGCTAGAGATAAGGAAGAGCACGGCACCTGCCTGAAGGCCAAGGCCACGGGTAGCATCCACTGCACCATTAACTTTTGGTCGAACTTTCAAGAGGATATAATTGACAAATCCCCTCGTTGAGCGCACGACACTTGAGCGCCGACATTAGAGCGCCGACAATAGAGCGCCACGACGTTAGCGCGCGCGACACTAGAGCGCCGCGACGTTAGAGCGCGCGACACTAGAGCGCCGCGACGTTAGAGCGCGCGACTCGAGAGTGCGGCGACGTTAGCGCGCGACTCAAGAGCGCTGCCACGTTAGCGCGCGCGACTCGAGAGCGTGTCCTTAGAGCGCCGGTCACGAAAGCGCACAAGCAGTCCAGCGCGAGTGGCCCGACCGGACCGACCACTTGTTCGGGCATCGCGTGTTGTATGTAAAAATGGCAGGGATTTATGCCGCGGAATTTAGCAATGACATTGCAAAATGAGTCGACGAAATGTTTGCGTGTGACAAACCAAAAAGTGTTACAAAAAGCTAACTGAAAAAAGAGAATATCTGTAGCGTGCATTTTTTTTTTCTCTAATTTTTTCACTTTTTTTTCTAACGTTTTCTATATCAAAGAACTAATGAAGGCTTCATTAGTTCTTTGATGTTGTATATGACAGATTTGCATGGGAGGTTTTCCTGTATCAGTCAAAAGGCTGGAAAGATCTGCATCCGATAAAATTGCGCTGAGCTTTCCTTCGATGAGTTTTTTACTGATACTTTTTAGCGGTGATATTTCTTCATTACGAACATGGACGCAAGAATACCATTTAAACTTATGCGAGGGACGTCTAAATAGCCACCAAATAGATCGGAGCCTAAATGCCTGTCAAGAATAGACCAAGTATAGCAAAAAGTAAACTATTTATAGACTAACGTTGTTGAGTCTGTTTCCTCTTATAAATACTTAGGTGTTCACGTCGACTAGTATCTCTCCTGGAAGGTACATATTCGGTCGTTGTTATCATCGTGCAGTCGTTTTTTGGGCTACCTAAAACATACACTTCGTTGTGCTCCTCCTCACTTAAAAGAAAACTGCATACCTTTCATTGATTCGGCCGAAACTTGAGTACGCATCGAGCATCTGGGATCCTCAACAAGCATATTTGATCACTGAAATAGAAGCCTTTCAAAACCGTGTCGCGCGCTTTATTTTTTTCTGAGTATTCTCGACATTCCAGCGTCACCTTAATAAAACAAAAAGCCGACCTTCCAGAACTGGCCGTAAGACGCAAGCTTTGTTGCTTATGCCTTTTCCATCGCATTTACTATGCACCTTCTCTCAGCCAAGGCACCCTAACACAGTCGCATTTCATTTCACCTCGTCTTAATCACTCATGTAAGATTGACCGTTTCACCTGCCGCACTTCTTTTTTGTATTCCTTCTTTCCCAAAACAGCAGTGTGATGGAATGATCTAACAGAGCGCATCGTCACCGAGGTTAACCCTGATAGTTTTCGTTCTCTTATCAGCAGCCATTTCGGTATTGTATGACTTACGATTTCTTGTATGTTTGCACTGCTGTGCAAGATTTTATTTTTTTTTTTGTTGCTTGATTTCCGATTTTTTGTATGCTTGCACTGCTGTGCATGTTTTTATTTTATTATTTTTGTGTGTTTCATATATGAAGTACTTATCCCCTCCCTTATGTAATGTCCTTCCCAGAAGGACCTTTAAGGTATTTCAATAAATAAATAAATAAATAAATAAATATCCGAGAGGCGCACCGCAGCACTATGAAGAAATCTTAGACTCGCTGCTCCACTCAGCCAGGGTTGGGCAGTATCGCGATACAAATGTATCGCGGTAGTATTTCAGAAATACATTTTGTATCTGTATTTGTGTATCGCGATACATTTTTTTCACCAGTATCTGTATTCCTGTATCAAAATACATTTGGAACGTTTCTTCGTATCGCTACAATCAGGATGAAATGTATTTCGTTACATTTCTCGAGAAATACTCCCCCCCCCCCCCCCCCCCCCCGAGAAAAAAAAAGAAAGTCCGAACGCATTTCTTTTTTTTTTTTTTACTTCTGAGGGCTTTAGGGTCGATGTGATGCTAAAGCATTGTTACTATGCTAACCTTCCTTTCGATTCTCCAAACTATTTTTCTATTCGTTCTCTTCTCCCTTCTGAGAAGTATTGCATAGTCGGGGTCTGGAACCAGATGGCGTGCCAGGAGAGTCAGAGCATCTTCTGGCGCAGGTCCTGAGGTAGGGATTTCTTGAATCATTGTTTCCTGGCATCCAATGCCCGCTGCTAACCGTCTCTCTTGCCTTAGCGTACACAATACACACAGCCAGCAAAGCTGACTCACAGTCCGTTGCAGCACGAGCTGCGGTGGTTGACTTAAAATAGTGGGATGACTCACGCAGTGAAGTTCAACATATACCCGAATGGATCTGCGGCTGCGCCCGTAATATTGCACGGCTCAAAGGTACTTCATCAGCCGACGTAAACGTGACCCGCTGCTCTGGTGATCCGAAACCCAAAAAGGAGGCCAGACGTGGCCTCGCGGTGCCGACCCAGACATCGTACACCTGCGACTCGTCTCGAGCGCGCTGTTTCTTGGAGAGCTCGCACCTGTGCCGGCAATATAAGGTCGCAATCCACGAGGTCTCTGTTTGGATGATGCTAGGCGAAACTTGAGGACTTCCCTGCGTCGGTAACGAAGGGTCGGCAGAAAAGACCTTCACAACAGGGATGACACCGTATCGTTTTTTCAACCGTAACAGACGACAAGACATGTGTTCCAGGATGCTTCAGGTGGTCCACTATTCACCGAAAAGTCCAAATGACACTGCCGGCACGAACTGCAATGAGGTAACCTAAAACGAAAGTACTTATTATCCTTTCATACAGCACCGTGGTAAAGTTTCATGTTCAAGGCCACATCTACAGATAAAGAATACCAGTTCACTTCACCGTGACGTCATGTGATCAGGGGCATCCTTATTGGACAGGGGCGATGTGACGTTTTGATGGGATCTAGGGTGACATCGAACTTATTTAGAGGTCGAAGTCTTTTCGCATCCCTCGTCAGGCAAACAGGATGTCAGAGAAAGGACCGCGGTCAGCCCTTGATGGAACGTTTTTTTTTCTTTATTTTGAGCCCATTAAGGACTCCTCGCCGTCCGAAACCACTATCTTCAAGGCAAAGTGCCAAGCCTACAGGAAAGTAATTTCGGGATCAAATATTTCCCGCTTCAAACTTCAAGCTTCATCTCAGTTGGCGTCCCGAACAAATTTGAAAAATGTATTGCAGTATCAGTATTTCTGTATTTGTATTTCTGCCCTTCCTAAAATGTATTCCTGTATTTGTATTTCCAAATACTTTTTGCCTCCATTTAAGATGTATTTCCGATACGTATCGCGATACATTTTTACAGATATATTTTAGTATCAGTATTTTAGCTACTATTTTAATGTATCCCAGTATTTGTATTTCCAAATACATTTCTGAGTATTTCTGCCCAACCCTGCACTCAGCTGCAACCTTTCCCGGTACCTATATGCCCCAGCCCACTCCCCTGGCCTCTTTCCTCTCCGATGTCAGTAAACAATTGGTTAGAAAGAATCGTACCCGTTTTATTCTTATTTTTTATTAAAGGCATATACAATGAATCAAAAATCACCAACGCTTCAATCCGATGAGTCGGACAATTTGGTTCTGTCTGTGGAGCCGCGGGTACATCACACATTATTAGGTGTTTGCTCAAATGGGGTGCGCTCTCGTGTCGCGCGCTAAACTGGTTGTGCGCTCTCGTGTCGCGCGCTCAACTGGTCGTGCGCTCTCGTGTCGCGCGCTCAACTGGTCATGCGCTCTCGTGACGTGCGCTCTAATGTCAAGCGCGCTACAGTCGCAGCGCCCTCGTGTCTCGCGCTCTAACGTCGGCGCTCTAGTGTCGCGCGCTCTAAAGGCGCTCTCCCGACCCTGAAGATAAGCCTTTGCGAGGGCGCCCCCCTTTTGGCCTTGAAGGAGCTGCTCTTTTCTTTTTCTTTCTCTCCCTAAGCTGAAAGCATAGAAGAAGGTGCGCAGTTGCCGGACCAATGAACAAGGGGCTTTTTCATCCCTCGACTCCGGAGTCCGCTGTCTGGGCGCGGGTGACGGCAGGAGCGTGATCATGTGGTAAGGGTTACACGGATGACGTAGTAGCTTTTCCCGACCTCGGAATGTCTGCTTCTCGGCCTAGTTTCTTGTGCGCTGTGCTGCGACCAGCGAGGTTGCCGTAGATTTCGTCCGCGACAACGTATTCGAGTGTACCAAGATTTCCAGTGTTTGAAAGTCCTACGCGTACATCGGCAACAAGCGATTTCTTCAAAAAAACCTGAGAATTCATGTGATGCGTTTAGTGTCCCGTTCGGCAAATTACTCCACATCGTGTTGAATCTTCACGGACCCCTTCCCTTTCGTTTTTGTGTTTGTGTTGTGCTGCAGTGCCCGTGTTGACTGACATATATTTCGGATTACATATTTCGAGTCCGGTATTTTCATCGTAAGTGCACTGCAACCTACTCCTTTGCAACAATTGACCGTTCCGTTCCGGATTACCTCTAGAATTAGGCAGTGTCTATTTTCTAGCAGCCGGGAGAATAATATCCCGAAATTCTATCGGCAGTCGCCTGCCATTAGCTGACTACAATCATGTGACAACTGCAGGTAGAATACTGACTTTCTTAATCTCCTGGCGTTCTGTGAAAACACGTTTTCGTTGATACACGTTATGTAGACACGTTTCATCAACACTAACGTTTCATCGTCACTCGGTACGCGCAATGCACGCTGTAGGGGCATTTTGTCGCGCGTGTATCTCTGAGGCGCGTGCTCACCGACTCAGCACACCCGTTCACGCCGCTTCATGGCGACAGTCTGCGGCGGCTCATTGCGAAAATGTTAACCAACCTGTCCCCCCCGTACACGTCACTTCGCGGGTACAGCTGTCGATGAAACGTCGTTCGATGAATGAATGGCGACTGCTGGTGGAATTTCGTGGAAATAATTCTGCAGGCTGCTTGGAGACTAGACACTGCCTAAGACTCACTTCCGTTTCTTGTTTGCTTAGTAATCTTCTCAGTTGTGTAACAGCTTCTTCGAACCTCTTCGCATATCACGGATTGCTTGCAAGTTTGTACTTGTTTACGGAATAAGCTGTCTAATAAACTCCTAAAAGATTTGAAAACAATCCCGTGTGTCCGTTTACCTGCCTTTTTGCTGTCACCGGGGCGCATACATTCTTTAAGGGTTTCCTTGATCTCTTAAATAGGTTTATAAAGTTAGTTATGAAGCGGGTGCATAAAGTGGTGTGACCATGCACCTTTGAATTGGGTGCATCTGTGTTCTCTTCGAATTCAGTAGGTGTAGAAAGAGGTGTAACAGTACACTATTGAACGGGGTGCTCCTGTGTTCCCTTTGAGAGCAGTAGATGTAGAAAGGGGAGTAATGGTACACTATTGAGCGAGGTGTATCTGTGTTCCCTTTGAGTGAGGCGGGTTTATGAAGCGGTGCAATGGTACACCTTCGAACGGGGTGCATCTGTGTTCCCTTTCTTTCCTTGGATGTAGAAAGAGGTGTAGAGCGCTACACCATGAATGGGGTAGCACCTGTGTTTCCTTCGTGTGAGATTCTGTAGAAAAAGGTTACATGTGCACCACACCAACGGGGTGACACGTACTCCCATATTAGGGGTGTGCAAAAGTGTTCCCCCAAAGGGTGTAGGTATATGTTTAAACGGCGAGTTGTGCTATTGGTTGTACATGCTTGTGGTGGGGCGCCAAACAACGAGGACACTAGGAGAGAAGCAGACAGGACGAGGCGCACTTTCAACTGCGCTTTTATTTTTTATAAAAACACAGAACGCAAGCTATGTCCAATGAGCACATGCGCATGTATGAAAAAAAAAAGACAGAACGAAGCCTAGCACGTTTTCCTACGTGACTCGTTCATTTTGAAGGAACGTATACTCCCTATCAGATAGAGATAAAGATGGAGCGCTGACACATACATCGGTGCCGCGAGATCTTATGGTGAAGGCCTCCAAGATTTCGCGAGCGATTTTTGTTGCGCCGCTTCCAACAATTCTTGTTTCGTCAAACTTTGGGTCACACTCGCATCGGTCACAGTTTACTGCCAAGTGGCCAGACGGGGATTGCCCAGTTGACGCAGAGTGCTCCCTGATTCTATCATTAATGCACCTCCCCGTCTGGCCAACATACACTCTCCCGCAAGACAGGGGTATCTCATAGACGACTTCAGTGACGCAATCGCGGTACCGCGTCACGTGTCTCTTATTGCAATCCCTTTCCGTCGCAGTGGCTTCACCTGAGCGCCTATTGATCCTATTGCACAATGCAGAAAGTTTGTTTGGCGTAGAAAAGACAACTGGAATGCCAAACCTATTGGCTACCTTCTTCAGGTTGTGGGACAGTCTGTGTATGTAGGGCAAGACCGCAGGTCTGGCCGCCCTCCTTATGTTGCCCTCACAATCCTCCCTGCTGTGCTTTTTTATCTTCTTTACCAAGGTCTCCGACACATCGCGAAGCACATTGGGAGGGAAACCCGCCGCCTCCAATCTGCTGAGCTGCGCGTGAAAGCTGGCGCTCATTCTATGCTTGCACGATTTTTTCAGCGAGGCCGACAAGCAGGTGGAAGCTATCCCTCTCTTCACAAGCTTGGAGTGAGCCGAATCGTACGGCAGCATCCCTTTCTTTGAACGAGGCTCGTACGCCCAGCACACATGATCTTCGCCGAATGACAACCCCAAGTCCAAAAATTGTAATCGACCTGAGCATGCAGTTTCATGTGTGAAGCTCAAGCCGAAGGCACAGCTCGTGAACAGCTTCAGCATCCCAGAAATCACCTCATCGCTCAACCCCACCGGTTCAGATGTCAGCACCAAAAAATCATCTACAAATCTGAAAATCTTCACTTGTTCCTTATGCTCCAATTTATCTGCGATCGCCCTGTCGCAGAAGGCAAGAAACATGTCGCACAAGACCGGAGCCACTCTCGAGCCAATGCAGATTCCGCGTTTTTGAACAAATATTTCTCCTTCGAAAGAAACCATAGTGGAGCCCAGGTAATGTGTTAATAACTCCAGGAAGCCTTCTACAGTGAGGCCAGTCGAATTGCGGAAAGAAATTTCCCCGTTCTCTTCAATGCAAAGCTTAACAGCTGTCAGCAGGTGGTCATGCGGGACCGAGTAAAACAAATCTGCGACATCAATAGAGAACCCCTTAGTTCCCCGCAGGTCTCCCCCATCCAAAAACTTTATTATTTCCTCTGAGTTCCTAACCAGGAAAGGGTCACCCAGCTCCAGCTCCGAAAGGTGTTTGCAAAGGAAAGCACCCACCTCGAGCTGCCACGAGTCCCTCTCTGTTACTATAGCCCTAAAAGGGCATCCTAACTTGTGGGTTTTTGCCGTAAAAAAGACCTGTAAACAGAGTTTCTTTGACGCCTGCACTTTTTTGCCCAGGCTGGTCAGCTCAAGTTTGTTGCATAGAGCCGTTGTCTGTGATTTTACCTTAACCAGCGAAACATGCTGTACTCGCCTGAAATGCTTTTCCATGGCCTCTCTAGACTTGTCCCCAAACGATCCTTCCCCCGCTACGACAAAACCGCCTTCCTTATCAGCAGTCAGCAGGCGAAGGTTATTGTCCTTGAAATAGTTAACAACGTGCTTCGTATTCACACCTCGCTGTCTATCTCCCACAGTGCGCATCAAAACATCTACACCTTCTGAGATACATCTTTCTTTTTCCTGTTGCCCCGCCTTCTCTGCCAAAGTTCTCACTAAGCAAAGCTTTTCTACGTGCTTTGGCCTAGGCGCAAGGCTAAACTTGGGTCCTTTTTGCAAGATGTTGGTGACGTTCGCTGGTGCGGACGCGTCTCCGAGAAACGTGACATTAATCGGTGCAAATTCTCTTCTTGGCCTCTTCGGCAGCGACGCTCGAAGTTGATTCCAAAGAAGATCCGTGACTTGCGAGGCCAGTCTGAGGTGCTCACCAAATTTCTTGCTCGCCTCCCGTTCAGTGGTTGCCGACCGTGAACAGAGCATCCACGGGTAGTCCCGGTGTCTGCTGACTTGTTTCCACCGCTCCGACCGAAGAATCTTGCAGAGCCGTTTTCCATGTCCCGCCGACGGTGCCACACCCCCGAAGAAGCTCAGCACCTCAGGCGGGGTAAGGCCTCGGCGTGCAGCATACGAGTAGTATCTGGCTTGGCAAGTCGCGGCGGCAATCAGGTTGATGTAAGTAAGATGATTCGAAGGGTGAGCAAAGTTAGAACGAAGAAAAGGGCCCGTTGTAGAAGAAATAAACTGAATTAAAACGGCGAGTTGGGCTAGTTGGTTGTACATGCTTGTGGTGAGGCGCCAAAACAACGAGGACACGAGGAGAGAAGCAGACAGGACGAGGCCACTTGGCAGTACACTGTGACCGATGCGAGTGTGACCCGAAGTTTGACGAAACAAGAATTGTTGGAAGCGGCGCAACAAAAATCGCTCGCGAAATCTTGGAGGCCTTCACCATAAGATCTCGCGGCACCGATGTATGTGTCAGCGCCCCATCTTTATCTCTATCTGATAGAGAGTATACGTTCCTTCAAAATGAACGAGTCACGTAGGATAACGTGCTAGGCTTCGTTCTGTCTTTTTTCTTTTCTTACCCATGCGCATGTGCTCATTGGACATAGCTTGTGTTTCTGTGTTTTTCTAAAAATAAAGCTCAGTTGAAAGTGCGCCTCGTCCTGTCTGCTTCTCTCCTCGTGTCCTCGTTGTTTTGGCGCCTCACCACAAGTAGTATATGTGACAAGCACTTACACCCCCTATGGGTGTACCCCATTACACCCTTTTTTTTTAGAGTGTAGGAGGTGTTGAACTAACTGAGTAGTATCTGATTATTGAGCTCTTTAAACTACTGATTTCGGGCTTGTAGGTTCTTTTGTCTCTTGAATGTTATCAGAGAAATACTTGTGATGTAGAAAAAATATTCGACCACAGGTGGAGAGCAGAGATATGGAAAAGGGTTGATTTATGAACAGACGTTGCGGGCGAAAACGAGCTGGTGCTAGTTAATTAAGACTGTGTCTGCCTGTCCTTTCTTTTTCGCAATCTCGGAGTGTCTTTACTATGTTCAAGAATGGTTTACTTCGTTCCTTCTAATTTTCGGAAGCTGCAAGCATCCTCGCCCCCGACTGAAGATTGAAATTTCATAGCCGGCCACATGGACGCCATGAGAAGAGAAAGGAAGGAAACGGCTACGTATATGGAGATGGTGAAAGATGCCATGGAGAGGACTTTTTGGGCAAAGAGAGTACATCAGCATACACCCTATAATCTCCAACATCGTAGACGACTATCCTGCCCTAAAGCTCACAGACCAGGTAATATGTTGCTTCACGACTATCCCCTATTATGGTGCATTCGAGCTGCTAGTGAATGGGAGCTCCCGCAGGGAGATTCCATTGGCTCGGTGACTAGGTTGGGCAAAATGTTCCCCAACGAGCAGATCTGATTTGCAGTTGCGTCTCCAGTCCTGGCATAAACGCGCCGTTAGTCCAGTCATGGTGAAGCCTGCCACCATGATGGGTCTTCTTTTTTATTTCACTGACATCAATTACGATTTTGTTACAACTAATAAATCATGACTTTTTTTCTTTTTTTCTTTTAAAAAGAGCAGTTTACAAATATCTTCAAGTAAACTGAACATGTGAAAATAATTTTTCTTGCAGATCTTTCCAGTGGTTTTCGTATTAGTACTGGCGTCAAGGCAAAGGAGCGATTTATGGATGTTGCCTCAGAAAACTTGCCAACTGTTTTCATGGTGACTGAGGGAAAACCAAGACCGGCCCTGTTCTGTAAGATCATCGTAAGGCTTCATGATGCAGAAGATATAGAGAAAAAAAAGTGCACTCTACCCTTCGTTGTATTCCACTTCTCTTTTTCACCACATTTGCAGTAAATAAAGCCGTTGTTCGTCTTTTGCTATTAATTTCCTTCCCAGGGCTCAGCTTACGGGTTGGCAGAAACTATGAGCTCTCTGGACAAGTATTTCGTTACCTGACCCTGTCCTCATGCACATGAGTATGTGCTGAAAGCATGGTCACCAGTCATATGATCGACAGCTGGCTGGATCTGAGAGCGATGTGATAACAAGGTTTAAAATGCACTGCCCTGTCAACCTGCTGGAAGTTTTCAAAAGAACAAGAAAGCAAGCACACTGTCCTTGCAATGTTACTCGATTCAGTGGAGATTATTCAAGTTCAACATGCCTTTAAAAAAAATTGTCTTCATAGGACAGTTCTTGCTTGCCTTTTTTATAGCAGCATTATAAGAAAATACTTGCGTTTTAGTTATATTTTTGGAGGGCTAGAAAACCGAGCAAATAGCTTTATATTTTGGGAGGTTCCTCTTGCTGAGCGAGATTTGGTGCAGCTGAGATGCATCTGATCGAAACTGGCCAACCAAAAACCCTACGCATTCTGCATTAGTAAGCTTATGTGGAGAATTGGAGTACTTCATACTTGTTTCTTTATTTCTTTGTTTATTTTAAAGTAAGCATTAACAGCATTTGTCGAAGCACGGGCAAACCTAAATGTGATCACAAGCCTAATAAAATGTGCTTGGAACAAATTACTTTCCGAAAAATGTATAACAATACCATTGCCTTATTAACTGCCACTTCCTCCATGGCAAAAGCAAGCACCACAAGTCATTTTCTTTTATCCCACTGACATCTTTGCAATCACGATTTTGTTTCTCCTAATAAAATGGGAATCTTGTTTTCTTGCTTCCTGCTTTTCTACAGGGTAGTTTTTGATTTATAGGTTGACTAAAGGTCAACTGTTTTTTTTTCAGATTTTTGCTGAGTTTCATCGCATCAAAAGCATTGATGCCAAGCAACGCTTTTTTTAAATTGCCTCAGAAAACCTGGTGACCGTCCTTGAACTGACAGAGGGCAAGCCAAAGCCAGACATTCTCTACCAGACTCTTGAAAGGATAAATGATGTTAAAGAATCAGAGAAACAAGGTATACCTTCTTGAGAATTTAGCCTTCTTTGACTGTTAGCGGAAGTCCCAATCCAGCTAGCTTTCTATTGCAACCAAATTGGTGCCGGCTCACTTCATGCAATAGGTGGGTGCAAACTATGTAAACTGAATTTGAGATATCTAACAATGAGCTGTACGGCATCTGATTTTCCAATTGCTTCAGTACTTTAATTTTAAATTGTGAGTGACCGTCTGGTGATGAGTGACTTTGAAAAAAATTGGTAAATGGCTGCAGTTAAAGAGAAATATATAAAGTTGCATTACTGATGTGATGCTTAAATACAGCCTTCATGTTTTGTGTTGCATTGCCGTGACACTTGGAACTGAGCACAATTCAGTGGATTAGTTTAAAAAAAAACTACTAGCATGGTTGATTAATCTGTTCATGAAGTGTGTGCATATGAGGAAACAAAATCAGGCCCTTATTTCTCACCTTGTAGGATTTGGCTGCATGGTATTACTGTTTCACCCAAGTCCGGATGGAGCGGATGCTAAGAGCAATCCCCGCCAATCGTGCTCTTTTAACATAGCACATAACACGTGTCGCTGCGCCCGCTCTCTCGGGACACATGACACTCGCACGGCTTTGGATTCGCTTTGATGGCTCGTAGCATCCGCTGCGCCCTGACTAAGGTGAAACGGAGTATAGTGGAGGCGGTGGTTGGACAGACAAAAAAATCCTGAAGTGTCTGTGCCATATGGTATGAAAATATTTTAAAGGGATACTTGAGTGAAATTTGAAATATACCCGTTGTGTTCAGAAATAGGCTGAATATGATCAACAATATCCGTAAATGACAATCTCACGTTTGTATTTTGAGCCTGAAGGCTGAATTTTTCGATATAAAAAATACCTTTCTGGCTTTAATGCAAGGCATTAGATACATCCCTGTTAAGAGCCTTTGCACATGCAGAAACCGCATCTAGGAGTTTTAGATATCGCAGCTGCTCCCAAAACATAATGTTGCCCGGAGATGGTCCATTTTTTGCGTTGTTTGTGCTACCCCTTGGCTTACCAGTCGAACCACGTGGTGAAGTTTGGGTACCCGATGATGACCTAGCCTGGAGAAAATATTCCAGCTGCTCCAATGACCAATTCTTGTTTCGCCCTTCTCACTTGGTCCTTCTCAAAACAATCATTCTCAAAAAGATCTTCTCTCTTTGACCTGTCGCAATTGGTTCTTTCCCGTTTCGTCCTTCGCATTTCAACCCTCCTCATTTGAGTCCGTTCTCGTTTCGCCCTTCTCACTTGGCCCTTCTCAAAACAACCATTCTCAAAAAGATCTTCTCGCTTTGACCCGTATCATTTCACCCTTTCCCGTTTCGTCTTTCGCATTTCAACCCCCCTCATTTGGGCCCGTTCTCGTTTCGCCCTTCTCACCTGGCCCTTTTCAAAAGAGCCATTCTCAAAAATATCTCGCTTTGACCCGTCGCACTTGACTCTTTCCATACCCAAATTGTTTTCTTTTTTCGGGTGATATTAATAAATACATTGATATATTTTGTGCGTGCGTGCGTGCGTGTGTGTGCGCGCGTGTGTGTGTGTGTGTGTAAGTGTGTGTGTGTGTGTGTGTGTGTGTGTGTGTGTGTGTGTGTGTGTGTGTGTGTGTGTGTGTGTGTGTGTGTGTGTGTGTGTGTGTGCCACGCTACCGGCATACTCTCTCTGCTAAGGATTTTAGCAGTGCGTCGAGGTCGTCGTGAAAAGCTACTAGCTGACAATAAAACAGACCAACTATTTATCGCAGCCAGATCATATTCCGAAATGTCACGTTGTTTGAGGTCTCTCGACTTGGGACAATGCCACCACTTCTATAATGTATGCTATTTCTGTTCAAACAAAGTTTACAAATTAACATCGCTTTTTTTCGTTTGTTTCGAGGAAGGGAAGCAGGTGTCATTGTACGATTCTCAGTGCATACCTCTACACATAACATATATCTGATGGTATGTTGGGGGCCCAAGCAAGGTAAGGCTCATCAACAAAGTCGCGAAGGCATAACAACGTTGGAAGCATGCCGAACTGGTGCCATTCGGTCGTAGCGCGAACGGGCGAAATGAGAATGAGTCCAGTTGCGAAAAATACAATTGGATCTTATAAGAAGGTTCAAACAAGTCAGACCAAATGAGAATGGGACGAAATGCGCAAGGTCAAAATGCGAATGGGACGTTTCCAGATAACGGGCAAAATGAGAATGGGCCCAGTTGCGAAAAAAACGATTCGGATCTTATGAGAAGGTTCAAACGAGAAGGACCAAACGAGAATAGGACGAAATGTGCAAGGTTCAAATGCGAATGGGACGTTTTGAGATACACCCATTTAGCTTTGATCTGCCAAGAACAATATTTGGATAACTGGTTTGGGGTGTTAGGTTTATGGAGTATGTACTGTACCTGTTGTTGCAAATGGAAGATGAAGAAGACGAGCGGGATCGAGGGCGCGAATCTTTGGGAACGAGCTGAAGCCGAACAGTAGAAGAGTAAGGTCATCCTGACCGAATCGACTATCTTTCTGCCTCTGTTTTTATGAGTTCCGTAACATTTGGTGCCGAAACCCGGGACGCTTCTGCATCACAAGGCCGCCAGCTACACGCCAAAGAAAGCCCAAGCCTACAGCTTCGACGGACTTGGACGAATCATAGGCAGAAGCAGACCACTGGGCAAAGAAAAGAAACGGAACATCGGAAGGCACTACATTGCATCGTAACTACTGATTGGCAATGGAGAGGCTGAAGGCTAGGCGCTCGGCTCGACGGGCACAGAACACCAGGATTATAAATGACGGACATCGAGTTCTACAGGATCCCAGCCCGGACATTGCTAAAGTCCGTTCGATCAAGGAAAGGCTCACTACCAACAACGCAGAGCTTCTGCAAATTGACGGTGAGCTAGAGCCACTCATTCCGGTAGAGCAGTTGGAACAGGAGTGTATCGCTACTGCTGAATATCAAGACGATGCAGTCATGATACTCAGCGAACTGCAAAGCAAAATTGAAGCCCTGGAACCTCGGAGAATAGAAAATTCAGTGGCGAATATGGCAGCGCAGGCCGTCTTTCAAGACAACTCAGCCAGTCGAGGACCAAAGCTCCCAAAGCTTGAACTGTCCACTTTTGAGGGAGAGCTAAGCAACTGGCTAGCATTCTGGGAGCAGTTTGATGGTGCAATTCACAAGAATCCAACATTGGCATCCACAGATAAGTTTCACTACCTTCGTCGGTGTCTTACTGGAGATGCGGCAGCAGCAATAGCCGGCCTACCAACGACGGAAACATGCTATGCTGAAGCAATCACCATTTTACAGCAGCGGTTTGGAGACCAGAGACGAATAGAAAGACAGCATCTGAATGCCCTTAGGAATCTACCGCAAGTTGCGTCGGCCGGCGATGTTAAAGGCCTGAGAAACCTATACGACACCACCCAGCTCAACATTCGATGCCTCAACTCTCTGAAGGTACCCACATCAAGTTTCTCAGCCATGTTGTGTGACATCCTTGTCAGGGCGTTACCCTACGAGATTACGGTCGAATATCACAGACAACTCAGCAACATGACTTTCGGTAACTCTTCAGCTCTAGACCAAGAGAACGGTCCTACAGCTTCAACTTCAAGGTCACCAACTATTCCGTCGGATTCAGTTTCAGAGCTGAATGGAATGCTCCGCTTTTTGCGCGTGGAAGTGGAAAGCCGAGAAAGAAGCGGGCTCGAGTACCCAAGAACCAAGAATGAGACAAAGATGAAGTTGCTTCCATCTGCATCCGCTCTGTACAGCACCACCAATGTAAAGGCGGGTGAGTGCTACTTTTGTCATTCCAAGAAGCACGACACACCATCTTGTGATTGCGACAAACAGCTAGCTGAAAAAACGAACCTGCTGTCATCGGACTTTAGGTGTTTTCGATGCACACTCAAGGGTCACCGGGCAAAAAATTGCCGAAGAAAACTGAGATGTGCGATATGCGGAGGTAGGCACGCAACCACAATGTGCGATCCTGCGTTCGTCAAACAGAAAAAGGAAGGTTCATCTGCAGGAAACGAGACAATTTGTGTTTCTGCATCCCGCGCGGCCACACGCTCCGACAGAAAGACAAGTGATGGAATATACCTACAAACGTTCAAGGCGTGGGCGGTCACTAACGAAGGTACCAGCTATGTCAAAGGAATCTTCGACGGAGGTAGCCAACGCTCATTCATTAAAGAAGAGCTAGCGCAACGTCTTGGATTGAGGGTCCTTCGGACAACAAGGATTGCTCTGAACACGTTCGTCAGTCGTAACACAAAAGTTATAGAGCACAATTCCGTTGTGGAGGTAAAGCTCAGAAGCCAATTTAACAACATTGAAATAACGTTTGAGGCTATTACCATCCCAGTCATCTGTCAGGACGTCTCTACACCATCAATCGACACCGGATTTGTGCGACAGCTTCGGCAGGACAAGAAGAACCTGGCGGACGATGTAATCTTTCCAGGTATAGAATTAGTTCCTGGGATAAGTCTGCTGGTCGGTTCTGACCAATTGTGGAAGTTCTGCACAGGAGAGGTAATGAGATGCAAAGACGTAGATGGTTTGGTGGCGATCAATACAAAACTGGGCTGGACGCTGCAAGGTCCTTCAACACAAGTCGGAAAGCTTCCAGAAGATTCCTGTCTTATGATATGTGTCCTTGGGGCGCAGACAGCTGACGCCAAGGTAGAAGAGACGCTGAAGGCCTTCTGGGAACTAGACAGAATGGGTATTGCCGAACGCGAATTGGGCGACACGGATGCAGAAATCATCAGTCGTTTTGAACAGACGATCGTTAGGAAGAACGAACGATACGAAGTGGCTCTACTATGGAAAGAAGGCGCTACTGATCTGCTGCCAAACAATCGCAAAATTGCAATTTCACGTCTGGAAAGTCTGTTGAGAAGACTTTCAACAAAAGAAGGATTGTTACAGCGGTATGATGAGGTAATTAAGCAGTACCTGCTTAATGGGCATGCGGAAGTGGTGCCACACAGAAAAGAAAGTGACAGAGCGAAGGCCATCTACTACATGCCGCACAAAGAAGTATTACGAGAAGATTCAACGACAACAAAGCTAAGGATAGTTTTTGATGCATCTTCTCACGCCAAAGGGTACAAGTCTTTGAATGAGTGCCTGGAAACAGGGCCCAACTTGAACCCCGAGCTTCTACAAGTCCTACTCCGGTTCAGATATTACCCGATCACCATGACTGCCGACATTGAGAAGGCATTTTTACAGATTGGTATTCGTGAAGAGGATCGTGATGCCTTCAGATTTCTTTGGTTTGCGGAAGAGCCAAGTTTCCCTTTGAAGGAGAAAAACATACAAGAATGGAGGATGACCAGAGTACCTTTCGGATCTACATCAAGTCCATTCATGCTTACGGCCACTATCCATCACCACCTGAAGCTGGTCTGCGAGCAACAGCCAGTGTTAGCAGACAAACTAAGAGCATCATTCTACGTCGATGACCTACTTCTCGGAGCTGAGAGTGTTGAGGAGGCTGTGAGACTTTACAAAACGTCTATTCACGTTATGAAAAACGCTGGGATGACCTTGAGGAAATGGACAGCTAACAACGAAGAATTACAGCTGCGATTCGACAATGATGAACCTGAAATTATATCAGAAGGAAAGAGTCTCACACCTTCGCAAATCACCAAAGTACTTGGAATGATCTGGGACAAGCAAGACGATTGTTTTATGTACAAGGTAGAGTCTCTTCTGGAATTCCTCACTGCGAATCTGGACAACAAGCGGTTCATTCTCAAGGCAGCTTCAAGAGTATTTGATCCTCTCGGACTGATCGCACCATTCGTCCTAATGGCCAAGTTGCTCTTCCAAAAACTATGGCTAATTGGGATGAGCTGGGATGAAGTACTACCCCCAGAGTTGGTCAACGAATGGCACGCCTGGACGACGGATCTTGTGCAGCTGCCCTCTTTGAAAGTACCGAGATACATAAGGCGTGGTCTTCTGGCAGGAGCGAGAAAATGCAATTGCACGTCTTCGTAGATGCAAGTATGAAAGCCTACGGCTCGTGCGCATACTTGAGAACTGAGGATTACCAAGGAAATGTAGCCACCATGTTGGTTGTCGCGAAGACCAGGGTCGCACCGATAAAACCTTTAACCTTGCCTAGGCTTGAGCTCATGGGAGCTAATATGGGATCCAAGCTATTACAATACATAAAAGACTCCTATTATGACGTACACCTGGACTACATCATGTGGACGGATTCGACAGTTGCCCTCAGTTGGGTGAGAGCAGGGCCGGAGAAATGGAAGCCGTTTGTCAAAAATAGGGTAACGGAAATACTAGCAGTGACGTCACCGGACCATTGGAGACACTGCCCCGGTCAAGACAATCCGGCTGACCTCTTGACAAGAGGATTGACTATTCATGAGCTTCGAGACAGTGTCATTTGGTGGAAAGGACCCAACTGGTTGTGCCAAGAGCCTTCAAAATGGCCTGGAAACGCAGCTCCGTTGGAAAACACGTCACAACCAGAAGTCGAACAAGAGACACAGGTGTTGTTGGAGAACGATCGAGTGGTGCCAACATTGTTCGATGCCGGAGCTTATAATAATTGCCAAAAGGTTCTCCGGATAACTGCCTGGGTCATTCGGTTCGCTAACAACGCGAACAAAAAAAATGGCAAGTTCCGAGGGGGTCTAAGTGCAGCGGAATTGGACACCGCAGAGCGGTATTGGGTTAAGCAAGTACAAAAGGAAAGCTTTGAGACTGACATTTTGTTCAGAAAAAATGGCACAATGGAACTGAATCCAACACTCGCTCAGTTCCATCCTTTTTTTGATGATAACAAAATCCTTCGAGTCGGAGGACGACTCCAGAGGTCTACCGAAAGTCTCGATGTGAAGCATCCAATCATACTTCCCAACGAGCATAGCTTTGTGAGGTTGGTCGTGATGGACGCTCATTGTAAAGTTCTGCACGGTGGAGTAGCAAGCACGATGAGTCATCTGCGAGAGCGGTATTGGATCATACGTGCCCGACAACTGACCAAGAAAGTAGTAAAAGGTTGTCTTATATGTGCACGCTTCAACGCGAAACCCACAGCAGTAGAGCAAGCTCCACTACCGACAGACAGGATTAAAAAGGCGAAGCCATTTGAGGTAACGGGGGTCGACTTCGCTGGGCCATTGTATGCGAAAAAAGGATTAGATAGTTGCGACAAAGCATACGTCGTACTCTTTACGTGTGCTACTACCCGAGCAGTTCACCTCGAGCTTTCAACGAGTCTCTCCGCTGAAGCCTTCATGCTTGCATTTCGGCGGTTCATATCAAGGAGAGGCATACCGCGAGACATATATTCGGATAATGCGCTATCCTTTAAGAAAGCATCAAAAGACCTCCAGCATATTTGTCGTGCACTAGAGCAAGAAGCGTTTATGTCGTTCATATCAGAACGCAGAATTAACTGGAAGTTTATTCTAGAAGGCGCTCCATGGCGGGTGGATGGTGGGAGAGGCTCATCCGATCTGTTAAGACAGCACTTAAGAAAGTGCTGGAAAGAAATAGCCTGTGCTTCGAAGCATTGATGACGACTCTCACCGAGGTCGAAGCAATCTTAAACTCAAGGCCATTGACCTATCTTCATGAGAGAGCAGGGGAACCATCAATCATCACTCCTGCCCATTTTTTAGTTGGACAAAGTTTGGCAGTTCTGCCAGAGACCAGCGATTCCAGGGGGGTTCAGGGATCTGTGACGCACCAGGAAACGGTTCGCACGTTCCAATATAGGAAAAAACTTGTGGATCATTTTTGGAAACGCTGGAGGTCCGAGTACCTGCTGGAGCTAAGATCTGCTCATCGGTACCCCGTCAGAAACACTCGCAACCTAGAGGTGGATGACGTGGTAATAGTGGAAAAGCTCCGAACTTCCAAGCCATTTTGGGAACTTGCGAGGATTGTTGAGACGTACCCCGGAGCCGATGGAATTGTTCGCGCCTGTCTCGTGAAGCAGCAAAATGGCGCACTCGTCAAGAGACCAGCGCAGAAACTTTACTTGCTGGAGATTCACGAAAGCGAACCTAAGGCTCGGGAGGATGTTGCAAATGGAAGATGAAGAAGACGAGCGGGATCGAGGGCGCGAATCTTTGTGAACGAGCTGAAGCCGAACAGTAGAAGAGTAAGGTCATCCTGACCGAATCGACTATCTTTCTGCCTCTGTTTTTATGAGTTCCGTAACACCTGTTTCAGCTACTCTATCATCAGTTACCTGCATCTGCTCTAAGGGTAGGCCTCTTTTTTTTTGTTAGAAAGACTTCGATTTTATGATTTGTCTTAATTCCAAACCTTTGTTTCAGACGTGCCCCGCAGTATATTTTATCGCAGTGTGTCCCAGGACATTAAAGGCCGGTTCACACATACAGCGGAACGCTAAGTTAGCGCTACGTGAGCGCTCACAGGAGCGCTCATGTGGCGTTTCCCAGCGCGTGATGTAGCGCTCGGTTAGCGCTTCAGCAGCGCTCTGTTAGCGCTTCAGAAGCGCTCTGTTAGCACTTCAGGAGCGCTTTTTTAGCGCTCTGTTAGCGCTACAGAAGCGCTTTGTTAGCGCTCGTGCTTGCTGCTGCGGAACTGAGCGTGTACGGCGATTCCTCTGTTGTTGTTTTTCCTCTGGCATTGAAAGAAGAGGAAGTAAAAGAGCCGCTCTTCAAGCAAAGGGTCGGGCAGGCGATCCAGAGTCATGGACTCTGAGCGACTAATTGATTGGGTACGACCTCATCGCTTTCTATTCGATATGCGTGACCCTGGTCTCAAAGACACGCAAGTAAAAATAATCGCCTTCGAAAGAGTTCTGTGTCTCGGTCCCTCAGCCGAGGAACAAGGTTCGCCGGGTACCCGTCGGTATTTCGCGCACCCAGAAGGCTCTTCTGGGCGTTAAGCCATCCACACACATATGCAGTGTGCTTTTTGTAAATCAGGCCTATTTGGGACCGTCACATGACAGCGAAATCCATCGGGTCGAAGAGCCCAAATGCAACAGCTAAGGGGTCGCCTCGAGGCTACGAGTTCACGAACACCGGTTGAATCGCGCGCGCGCGAAATCACGTGATAGGAAGACGAGCAACGTCACACGACCATGGTCACATGACCTGCGGCAATGACGCATTCTGTTTTTAACCGCATTACAAAAGCCAAGTAGCGCGCGAGACATCACGTGATCTGAATGCACACACACACGAACAACTAACCCGACTTAAGCGGTCTCAGAAGCAATGTGCTCGTAGCTCAGGGGGTAGAGCGTCGGGCTGGTGAGCACGAGGTAGCCAGTTCGATTCCCCGCCGGCCGCGGAGCCTTTTTTATCGAATAAAAGGGCCATTTACCGCGCAGCGATTAAAATTCAAAACGCGTGACCGTCATGTGACCGGAGCGCAGCGCCCTCCTCCATCACAAGTGAGACGCCCTGAGCGCCGCAATTCAAGTCCTATAGCGCCCTCTGTCGGACGAAGGTCGGACCCTGTGTGAAATCACGTGGTTATTATCAGATGATGACCGCAGCTGTCATCACCTGGTCAACCACACTTGTGGTTTGAGGTTTGAGGTACGTGACCTCGCGTACCTCGGGGGGGCGGGACCCGGGCGAGCTCCGATTGGTCACTGGCTAATGCCCTGTGGGCGGGGCCATCGATGCCCACTGCCTGTCATTGGTCACTGGGATGGGAGAGAGGGACAGGGCCCCGCCCTACTGCGCTGTGATTGGTCGGATCGGGTTTGGCCCCGCCCTCCTTGGCTTTGATTGACAGGTGGCCGAGTTGGTACATGTTTGTTACTACTAACTTGGTCTGCCTCAACGGGCGACGAGTCTCCCAGCTGTAGATGAGATAGTTAGCCAGTGCAGTACAACCGCTAGCCTGGGGTCTTTAACGTGCATCACGCAGTAGTGATACACGACCGCACGCCGGTACGATGCTCATCCAGATCGAAACGGGCAGGGGTGGGGATAATAATAATTGGGGTTATTCGCAACTTTCAGCGACGGTGGTACCGCGGTGTGAGAATCGCGCTCCCTAGCTCCTGGATGATTGGCCTCATAATAAATGGGCTTGCCTACACCTTCATCGCGGGAAAATATAACGTAAGGCTCTAATACTGCTCGTATATAGCAAAACTAGAATAGGCCATATGCAAATTCCTTGCCAGCTATCATCATCATTCCATTAGGAGCCGCCATATTGGGGGGTTTATCACATCTTCCAGTTGTGGACGAGGCGCATCTGCATTTAACTCGGTTTTCATGATATTAGGGCAATTTATTTGTACACTCAACGGGTTGCTGATTTGTTTCGGTTCAGAGAAGAAAACAAAGACGGCCGCAAAATTCTGGAAAAGGAACTGTCAGCAACGAGGTCTCAAGCCTCGTCTGGCTTGCGACCATCCAGGTCAATGAACGGTATTTCTCGAAGAAGTCCTGTGAAGGGTTCGTACTGGACTTGCAGCAGGTGATCATATTTTACTTCTACGACTTCCACTTTGCCGGGATTATTGTTTCTCGGGCGAAACCGTCGGTACGGGAACCCCCCAATATGGAGGAAATCTGATAATTGATCATGAATACACTAGATGGCGCTTCTTTTCGCATATGGTCTATTACTTACGCGTCGCGGACCCAGCCTCGTACCGCTGTTTTAAGACGATCATCCAGATGACAGCCATTTTGATAGGCACAAGTGCGCCCCTATAGGTCGTGAAAGTTGAGAATTTATACAGTGAGTCGTTGGTCAGCCATTTAATGTTGCGACGAGTCACTCGCTGTAGATGAGCAATTTAGCCAGTGGAGTACAACCGCAGCCTGGGGTCTTTAACGTGCACCACGCAGTAGTGATACACGACCGCACGCCGGTACGATGCTCATCCAGATCGAAACGGGCAGGGGTGGGGATTGAACCTATACCACCTAGAAAACAAGGCCTGCGCATGACGTTTCGTTAGTAGATCCCCGACCCGCCCCAAGCGGCGAACAGGCTGAAGCTTGACGAGAGTATGGGCCGCGTCAGAACTACGGCTGTGTTCCGAATCTTACCCAAATGCACCCGAGTTACTCCGCAGATCGTATCACGTGACAGCACAGATTGAAAAAAGCTGGACGCGGGTAGGTTTTAGAACGCCAAGGAACAAAACCCTTACCCTGGAGTAAGATTGAGTAAATTTTGGACCACGGCCTACGTCGCATTCACTGGCGGCCACCGCTGTGTGCGCGAGTGCTGAGCGCGAGCTGATAGCGAGCTTCCAGTTCATTTGCAACGTGCATGCGAAAACTCCCTCGGCCAGGAGCGTGAGCTAGCACGCGCTCCTGGATTTGAGACTTGCATTCCTAGCGCGCGCTCTCGTTCTGCGGAAGAACGCTTCACAACAGCGACCTCGAGCTCTCGTGGTTGTGACGTTGGCTGCCTTCTCTGCTTAAAAGTGAACGGAGTATAAACAGCGCCCTCAAAAATGGCGTCCAGTGCCAGCGTCGAGCGTCCAACGAAAAGCTTTGGAGCCCTTCGCACAGCAGTAAGGCATTTTCATTCATGCATTTGACGTTCCACGTGAATGTCTAGGTTCACTGTATGCTACAGCAACAGACACTCGGCGTGAGCATCTGTTTTATTATCTGCTGCACAAACCACTGAAGCAGGCGATGGAGCTGACGATGTTGCAGACGACGTAGCAGACGATGGTGCTCATCCGGGCTACCTAGGGGGCGCTGAGGGGATCAACTAGTGATGACGTTTAGAGGAGGAAACGCGCAGGCCTTGTGTTCTAGGTGGTATTGATTGAACCCAGGATCCCTGGGTTCTGCAGCACGAGCTTTCGCTCCACGTGCTTCGAGCTGGTGTGCGCTAGCCCACTCGGCCACCGATCCCCCCGGGGTGGGGATTGAACCCAGGATTCCTGGGTTCTGCAGCGCGAGCTTTCGCTCCACGTGCTCCGAGCTGGTGTGCGCTAGTGCCACTAAATAAGCTACGCTTCAGAGTAACGACACTTGGCCATATTGTGTCTTAAAATCATGGTTGCCAGTTTTCTGAAGCTTTATCTGAAATCACAGGAAACGCTTTTCTGTCCTTCACAAATGTTTAAAGGAATTATCCGGTCAAATTTCGTATTCATAAAAACATTTAGACGTCATTGTCAATGGCTGTAGGAGCATCTTCCACGACAAATCTGAATGTTGTGTGCTTCCCTGAAGGAGTAATTGTATTTTAACCCAAGCGTGCATAAACGGCGTTTTCCTCTTCCACCTTCAGGGAAGCGGAGTTTATGAGGTAACATCAGGCAAAGAACGCGCCGAACTGAAGTGCACTTCGAATTTTGTCCTCCGCGTGAGCGGTACGACGTGGTTCACCCTCGCTGCTGCGCTAGATTTTTTTTTTTTTTTTTAGAATGAAATGGTATTTTCGTTGTGCGGTTGCCACGCTCCACACTTCTCCGCGACATTAAAGGCCTGTTCACACATGCAGCGGAGCGCTACAAGCATAGCGCTAACCTCGCGCTAAGCACGTGCTGACCGGAGTGTTCACCAGCTTTGTATCGCACCGCCAAAACTGTTGCTCGTGGCAGGCGATAAGTAGCTGACGGCACGTGAGGAGCGCTACATCAGCGCTTCGCTCCATGTGAGAACCGGCCTTTACAGTGGCGAGTAATATGGAATGCTGCGGTGCGTCGGGAGCACTGTGTTCCCACGGAGGAATGAGGCATAGGATATGACAATTGCAAGACTGGTGTGACGTCATGTCAGGCATGGGAGTGCAGCCGTTGATACTTGCGAAATTCGGCATGGAGTTTCGTTCAATTATCCGTCGTTGATTACACTAAATTGGGGTGTCGTTTAATGGAATAAAAATGGCCTATGTTAATCGTTAGGCTCCCACCAGGTAACCATCACGAAATCTTAAGAACTTCCGGTTTGCACCGGACAATCCCTTTAAACAGTTCACGTCAGAGCAAAGCAATATTACATGACCTTCCTAACACCGAATCTAATGCTGAGGAAGTCGCACTTTTGAATCATGACGATCGGCAGTTGCGTCTGCTCTGCATACGAACCAAAATGGCGGCGCCCGCAACAATGTCGGGGAACGGAGTGCCGATACTCTAAGCGCAGCTAGCGCAGCTCATTTAGTGGCTCTAGTGTGCGCTAGACCACTCGGCCACCGATCACCCCCCTTTTTTTCGGTCTGGACAAAAGCCCTTCGATGTGTTTGCGTTTGTCTTGCAAGTGGCGTCAAATGCGCCAGTGCACGAGGCCCGTGTCTCGAGCGGCCCTTGGAATCGGTTGTCGGCGCAGTAGTGAAATGAGCGGCCCTTGGCAGCGAATGGCAGCGGAGCACCCGCTCCTCGCACGTGTCTTGCGCGTTTCCACAACAATGGTTGGCGGTACTTGTAAGCGTGAATTTTATCAAATGAATTTAGTCTGCACTAGAGTTCCTGTATAGACCTTTCCAATGTTTACAAAATCACAGTCCAGCGTGCGACCTTCACAGCCCAGCACGTGCGTGTTCGTCGCTTCGGAAAGCAAGCAAAGCACGCGCCATACGCACGAACGCTCAAAATGGCACCGGCCACAAGCTCGTTTTTGGAAAGATCTATAGGCTCCCTACGGGAGCCAGAGTTGCGCGTTTGATTCCACGTGCCGCGTGCCGCCCTCGCCGCTATTCGCCGAGATACGATCACGTGAGGAGCCGTATCAAGTGTCGTGCAGCAAAGTAGACGTTGCACGCGCCCCGGCGTACGTTCCCCGGCTTTTGAGGGCGCCGCGCGCCTCGAACGCGCGGCGCTGCTATTCGCCGAATTCAGTCACGTGAGGAGCTGAATCCACATGCCATGCATGAACGCGCAACTCTGGCTCCCGTAGGGAGCCTATTAGCCCCGTGCGCGACCGAAAGCGTCGCTGTGGTCAGCCTTCCACGATTGGCCGAACGCTGACTATGACGTCGGAAAGGGGATTTATATCGACGGAAATAAGAGGAATGAAAGAACTTTAATTTTGACGGTGTTGGCAGTGTTCCTTTGAGAGTGCAATGATTTCAAGCTTCCACCATGCTAATAACAAACACCATTGAACTTGTTTGTTTGCAAGGTAATGACGTCACAAGGGGGAACCATAGGAGGGCGCCACCAAAACATCTCGCCGCTAATAGACCTTTTCTTTAACGGCGCCGCCATCTTGAGAATTGCGGCGCCGACGACGCCGTCTAGCGGCTTAGAAAAAGAAATACCGGCTAGTTCTGGCAGCACAGCTATCTGGGTAGGCAACGGTGTGGGTATGGGGGGAACTTGGCTAGACTTGGCTATGGTGGGCTGCAGTAACTTTGTTGGAGCTTGTCCGGTTAAATCCAGCTGGCTACTCACAGGCCATCACCTTGCCTCCTCGAGAGAACGAGGACGAAGACGGTGGGGTGTTTTGATTGAGTTTCCACAGCGAAGTATATATGAGCAGTTTAATGTAGTCTATGCAGGTAAGCTCTCGGTATTTTAACGCTGCATCTTGAGTGGTGGCATGTAGACGTTTTCATACCTTTCACATACCTTGGGGCTTCCAGTGATAACCTAATTGGACCACCTGCACCGGGAATTAAAATCGGTCCTCTTGTCGTAGATGAAGTGGTCGTGAGCTTAAACGTAACGTTGAGTCTGATACGAATCTCTCGCGATTCAAGCTCGCAATCGACTGACTTCATAAATAGGGATTCTTGGGGAAAATGCGAAGCTCGATAACATTGCAGCCACACTCGCGCTGCAGCTTCTTGTGCTCATGGCACATTTTCCGCTATTGTTCTTATGCTTTTTAAAATTATTTATCCATCCGACGACCACGCAGTGGTAGACAGACAACCGTAGATTTTCAGAAATTCCACCACGGTAAAAAGGAGCACTCGGAACTAACTCATGCACGACGTCCGTTTTTAAGCCTTTTCGCCCATACCCTTGGCGGTTGCATACCCTGTGTCAGCGGGCAATCCAAAAATGCACGAGGTCGAGGGTACGTCAGTTACTGGCTGGTTTGAGGTTATGCGAAAAAGGTCTATAGACCTTTCCAAAAACGAGCTTGTGGCCGGTGCCATTTTGAGCGTTCGTGCGTATGGCGCGTGCTTTGCTCGCTTTCCGAAGCGACGAACACGCACGTGCTGGGCTGTGAAGATCGCACGCTGGACTGTGATTTTGTAAACATTGGAAAGGTCTATACAGGAACTCTAGTCTGCACTTGCCGGCAGCGCCTTCAACTTATGGAATTAACGAGGATAACTCGAGTGCAACATGGCTTTGTGTATTTGAGTGGTTCTTTTTCGCTGACAGACAGACATACGGAAAGTGTCCTTCTTTCGACATACCCGTTGCCCATCTTGTCAGCTGCTGTGCACTTGGCGCGCGATTGTGAACGAGTAGTAGAGCCGCGCCACTTGCTTGGACAGAGAACTCCTTGGTACAGTTCACGGGTGGGAAACGGTGGACCTGTTCGACGAGGTCCACACCTCTGGACGTGCAGAAGTGTGGACCTCGCCGCGCAGCAGTGTGGACCTCGCCACTATATGAGCTATGCTTAGGGTCGGCACTCTGTTCCCCAATATTGCTGTGGGACGCCGCCATCTTGGTGCTTGTACAGAGGAGACGCAACTGCCGATCGTCATGATTTAAAAGTGCGACTTCCTCGGCTTTTGATTCGGTGTTAGGAAGCTCATGTAATACTGCTTTGCTCTGTCGCGAAGCGTTTAAACACTTGTGGAGGACGTAAAAGTGTTTCCTGTGATTTCAGATAAATTTTCAGATAACTGGCAGCTATGATTTTAAAGGGGTCATGAAACGATTTTCCTACTTCTTCCTTCTTAGCTTTAATCCTCAACTCAAAGGCGAATTGTGAAATCACGTCGTCGTGGCATTCTTGGGCACCGGTGCGATGATTCCAAGCCTCCACCGTGCTTTTTAAGCACACCATAGAACTTGTCATTCGCAAGTGACGATAAGTTTCGTCAGTGCACTCATTGGCCACGAACGCGAATCCAAATATTCGTCGACGGATTGATTGTTGACGAGCGCATACGTCCGAGTGACGCAGTTCTCGTGTCGAATGCGTGAGCTGGGGTTGGTTGACGTCATTTTGGCACCGCTGACGCGCTTTAGGATTCGCGGATGTAACAAAATGAAAAGGCGGAGAGCTTTCAAAGGAAAGTAGATACGAAATAATCCGCTATGTTTTCAAATGTTCGTACGGAAAAGCTGGCTTTTGAATTTCTACCATCTTTTTTTGGCCCACTTAACAATTTGCAATTAGTAAACTGTCAATTTAAAATCATTTATCCCAGCCCAAAATTTGTTTCATGGCCCCTTTAAGCCACAATATGGACAAGTGTCGTTACCCTGAAGCGTAGCTTATTTAGTGGCACTAGGGAAAATCATGGCGGAACAGCGCAGCACTGAGCTAGATTTCAGACGCCATGTTCTTCTATATATAGTGCCACTAAATAAGCTACGCTTCAGAGTAACGACACTTGTTCATATTGTGGCTTAAAATCATGGTTGCTAGTTATCTGAAGATTTATCTGAAATCACAGGAAACACTTTTCCGCCCTCCAGAAATGTTTAAACAGTTCGCGACAGAAAAAAGCAATAATAGCTTCCTAACACCGAATCTAAGGCTGAGGAAGTCGCACTTTTGAATCATGACGATCGGTAGTTGCGTCTACTCTGCACCTCTACTCTGCACAAGCACCAAAATGTTGGCGCCCACAACAATGTTGGGGAACAGAGTGCCGATACTCTAGGCGCAGCTCATTTCTTCCCAGAAGTGGCGCGCGGCACGCGTCTCGAGCATTTCCACAAAAATGATTGGCGCCACTTTTCTTTCTTTTGCAAAACAACGTTTGCGTGTTAAATGTGGTGGTCCAAACGGCCGCAACGCCGCACCTTGTGCTTTCGATAATTTCGAACGTGGATGGAACTTCGAATTCATTCGGAAATCAGAGCTTATTCTACGTTTTGTAAGCCACTGTAACCTACGTACGTACCGGCTCGTATCTCGCGCCGCCTGTTGGCCGCTTCCTGCAGCGGCGGACGCAGAGCGAAGAAGATCTAGCTCGAGATCGGCGGCGAACAGCCCGTGGCCCGAGCCCACCTCGAGCGCCCGACCTGCATGCGCGGCTGCGAACATGCAACTCGTTTGTTCCGGAAACATTCTGCGCCATCTATGAGGAAAAGTGTACAAATAAATAGCGGTTGAATCCTCCTTAAAGGAATCAAAGTTACTCCCCAATATTATTAATAATAATAATAATAATCTTTATTGACTCAGGAGAGCTGTGGCACCGCGGAAAGGCGGCAGCCCGTACCATGGAGGCCCGCGGTGCCACGTCTAGTGATGATGATTATGAGATGATATGTACAAGGGGAAAACGACGACGTATAGATGACAGAGAGGTGCTGACCATGTGAAATAAAGCCCGCGGGTGAGGTCACGGGGCGATGTTGCGGGTGGTGTGGGCCCAGCGCCTCCCAGTGGGCTGCTCGCTGGGCTGTTCCTCCGTCCAGCTGGCAGAAGTGTCCTTGCAAGCTCTCCAAGGTGGCGTCCGCAGGCCCCACCGTGCGTTGGAGCTGGGAAAGCCCTGGCGGCCCGGCGGTGACAAAGACGCCATGCATGATGAGGACGACCCGCTCCTCCAAACCGCTGCGCGAGTCCTGGAGGCCCGGTGACGGCCCAGGCGAGCAGGCCAAAGAGCCAAGGCGACCCTCGGCGGGCCGTCCGATGTACATTCTGGCAAAGTCCTGGCGCCTGACGGTGCGGTCGCTCGCTTCGGTGGAGGCAGCGGCTCCAGGGGGGTGGCCCAGTCGAGGTAGACGGCTGCCACCCCCGATGCATTCATGTCCAGGGCCGCGGTCACCTGGCGCCGCGGTCACCCGGCACAGCTTACTGTCGTCGCCGTCGTCGGCGACGACAGTAAGCTGTGCCGTCGACGATGGCGCTCAAGGGACCATAATTGATCCCCTGAAGAGATAAACTAAGTCCCTGATGCCCTGCTGTAGGGATCAAAAACACTCCTTTTAACGGATCAAAACTTTGACCTCAAGGGGTCAATGAAAAGGGACTAAAAGAAAAGGAAGGAACTAAACCGGGGTTTTGCCGTTTTGGGGGGATCACTCTCAGTGACATCGATTTAGTCCGCAAAAAGGATAAAGTACTACTGCTTTTTTTTTTTTTCAAGAATGTGGGTGCCATGCGAACTATGAAACGCGTCCTTGACGAAAGTGTCTTTATATGAGTTCCCAGGTGATAAAAAACTGCGAAAAGCATGGGTGCGGGCGATCCCTCGAGAAACGTTGGTGCTATAGACGCATACCAGGATGAGAAACACTTTATTATATTTACACATTTTTTTATTACTTTTCCTTTGTTTAATCTTTGTAGCGCAAGCTCACGTTCGCAAAACCAAGGTCGGGAGCCTGCAGTCATCGCACTCTGTCCCTCTATTGTTCCTATCTCTGTGGTGCATATTATTTAAGGAATCAATGTAATCTGCTTCACTGAAGTCGGACTGAGCTACGTCCTGCTGAAAGAGATTAAAAGTGATGGCTGATAAGACCGCTTCGGGAAGTACAGGCAGCTGGCTGGCTCGCGAGATCACGTATCTGTAAAGGGAAAAATAAACTGCGACTTCACAGTACGTTGCCGATAATCACGTGTGAAGCCGAGCAATATAGGAGGAGCTTGAAAAAATTCGGAAGAGGCATTTAAGACTGCTTACGTGTAGGAATTCAAAAGCGTTCCTACACGCAGCGAATTCCTAGAAGCCGCGCTCCACGTCGTCCGTTTTAAGGCGGTCCTCCGGTAATGACATCACGCTCCACCCGCTGGGTAGGCGCGGCTCGTCCGCCGGCTCCACGGCTTCCGTGACGACGCATCTGCTTTGCTGTGCTTTCCTTTGTGTTTTATTTCTCAGGCGTGTCCGCTTTGACCTTGAGCGGCCTCGCCGGCTTCCATGAGGTGGCATCTGATATTGCACGTCGCAGCCAATGGGACTTTAAATTGCGCTTCGCTTAGCCAATGGCCATTAAGGTTCCGTTTTTCGCTGCAACATACAACGGTTACAGACACCGCCGGCTTCACTCCATTTGACAGTTAAATCTTTCGAACTAAGAGTAGACACGCCACGGTCCAGCTTCAAAATAGTCGTTACAGAAGAGGCAGTGTCACAAGCGATAAATGACACCCTCCCAGTCCTATGCGGAGCGCAAGTTGGTCTGCTTTTTTTGTGGGGGTTGTGGTGACGTCAAAACGACACTGAGCTCTGATTGGCTCTGATTGAAGGATAGTGGGTAGACCTCAAGGCAAGCTGCTTTGAAGTCTACCCACTATCTTTCCGATCGGAGCGAGTCGGAGCTCGGCTTTTTGATGGCACCACAATCCCTGCAAAAGAAGCGGACGAACTCGCGTCCCGCAAATAGTCGTTGTGAATTCGTCATTAATGCCGTGAAAGACAATCACTTTGTTGCTGAAGAACTTTCCCAACCAGCGCAGTTCGTCTCCGAGCTCACACTGTCTACCAGCAAGATTTCTGACTTCGACTCTTGTGCAGAATGACACAAACATGAGGTCGTGCTGAAACACTTGTGGTGCAGCACGAACATTGAGCTGAAAAACTATTGTGGAAGGGTGAAAGACCAGGTTTGTGAGGCTACTTCTAAGTCAAATAGAAGAAAATTTGAAAACCAAAAGTCTAAAGAATTACTTTATATTGAGCGCAACAATATTCATATTGTCACGAATGACTATTGATGAGGCGATAATAACTGAAGAAACTAAACGTTTAATGGGACGAACTTGTGCCCAGAAATAAAAGGAAAAACGATAACAACAGAAGAGAACAGAGCGTCGCGGGCGTCGAGGTCGGCGTGACAGCAGAGTCGAGCGCTGGGGCGAAACTGACTGCGGCTCGCCACGCGGAGCCTCTTATGTACACGCGGAGGGTTCTGGAAGAATCGGCGTAGAAGGTTCGCCCTGTAGAACTTTCTAAACTCGAACAAGCAACACGGTTCTCGAATTTACCAGAACATTACATTAGATGTCAACAAAAAGGCGTCCCCGCGGCCAGGAATCGAACCCTGGCTTTTCGCGTGGGAGGCAGGCGCTATAACCGTTAGGTCACGCGCGCGCTGTCTACATGGCAAGCTGCGCGCGCGGCATTACTCCCCCCCTTTAAAAAGTGCATCGCCCCGATGCAGCATAACAAAAAAAAAAAAGAACGGTAAGCTAAAGAGTCACTTGGAACACATAAGATCCACAGTCCTATCGAGCGTAGTACGGCTTCATGCGCACGACGTGGACGACTTCTGGTCGTGGAGGGCGGCGTGATGAAGTCCGTGTTCCGTCGGGCATCACTTCGTAGTTCTGATCCCCGAGTCGACGAAGCACTCTGTAGGGTCCGAAGTAGCGCTTCAAGAGTTTTTCGCTGAGACCACGGCGGCGGATCGGTGTCCACACCCACACCCTGTCTCCGGGCTGGAAGTGGACGTCCCGACGACGAAGGTTGTAGCGGCCAGTGTCGACTCGTTGTTGGGCTTGAATACGGTGTCTGGCGAGCTGGCGGACTTCTTCTGCCCGTTGGGCAACCACCTGGGCATCGTCGCTTCCGTCGACAGCCGGTTCGTGGGGTAACATCGCGTCCAGCATTGTCGTTACCTTGCGACCATGCACCAGTTGAAAGGGTGTTACCCCGGTGGTCCCTTGCACGACCGTGTTGTAGGCAAATGTGACGTACGGCAACACCTCGTCCCTCGTCTTGTGCTCCACGTCGACGTACATAGAGATCATGTCCGCGATGGTCTTGTTGAGTCTCTCCGTCAGCCCGTTGGTCTGCGGGTGGTACGCAGTAGTGCGACGATGGCTAATGTGGCTGAGACGAACGATTTCTTGCGTCAGCTGGGCCATGAATGATGATCCTCGGTCTGAGATCAGAACCTCGGGAGCGCCGTGCCGGAGGACGATCGACTCGATGAAAAACTTGGCGACTTCCACAGCAGTCCCAGAAGGAAGGGCTTTTGTTTCGGCGTACCGCGTGAGATAATCTGTGGCGACGATTATCCATCTGTTCCCTTGCGTCGATGGTGGGAAAGGACCAAGTAGATCCACTCCGATCTGCTGGAACGGTGCGGTTGGGGGAGCAATCGGCTGCAGGAGACCTGCCGGCTTCGTGGGCGGTTTCTTGCGTCGCTGGCACTCGTGGCACGATCGTGTGTAGAGGTGTACGGTCTTCGGCAGCTTGGGCCAATAATACCTTTCACGAATCCGGGCCAGCGTACGGCTGTAGCCAAAGTGTCCAGATGTCGGGTCGTCGTGGCAGGCTTGAAAGATCTCCGCTCTAAGGTCGGTAGGGATTACCAGCAGCCATGGCGAGCTGTTGTCTCCAAAGTTCTCCTTGTAAAGTACACCTTGTCGGAGGACGAAGGTCGGCAGGGCTCTCAAGAAAACACGGGGTATAGTACCCCCAGTCCTTCGAGGTGCTCGATTAGCGCGCGTAACTCAGGGTCGTTTCTTTGACGTCGTGCCATGTCGTCGGTGTTCACTGCGCCTAGGAAGCACTCGTCGTCATCGTCGTCGCTGCTGCCGTAAGGTGTTTCGACGGGGGCCCTGGACAGGCAGTCGGCGTCGCTGTGCTTGCGGCCCGACTTGTAAACCACAGTCATGTCGAACTCTTGTAGTCAGAGACTCCACCGAGCGAGGCGTCCTGACGGGTCCTTGAGGTTCGCAAGCCAGCAGAGCGAGTGGTGGTCCGTGACTACACGGAACGGGCTCCCGTACAAGTACGGACGAAACTTCGTGATTGCCCAGACGACCGCAAGGCATTCTTTCTCAGTCGTGGAGTAATTTTTCTCCGCCTTAGACAGTGTCCGACTTGCGTATGCGATAACTCGCTCGGTGCCTTCTTGCACTTGAACCAGTACCGCGCCAAGTCCAGCATTACTTGCGTCCGTGTGAATCTCGGTTTCCGCATCCTGATCGAAATGTCCGAGAACAGGAGGAGTCTGGAGACGTCGCTTCAGCTCGTCAAATGCCTGCTGCTGCTCCTCAGCCCATTCGAACTTCTCGGCGTCCTTCGTGAGGTTTGTGAGTGGTGCGGAAATTCTTGCGAAATCCCGAACGAAGCGCCGATAGTAGGCACATAGTCCAAGGAACCTTCGCACGGCCTTCTTGTCTCTCGGCGCTGGAAATGCTGCGACGGCGCGAGTCTTCTCTGGGTCTGGGCGAACGCCTTCGTTACTAACCACGTGCCCTAAGAACTTCAGTTCGTCATAGGCGAACCGGCACTTTGACGCCTTGAGGGTCAGGCCGGCGGTCTGTATGGCTTGGAGAACAGCTCGGAGTCGTCGCAAGTGCTCGTCGAAGTCAGTTGAAAATACTACGACGTCGTCAAGGTAGACGAGACAGCTCTGCCACTTCAGCCCTGCCAGTACGGTGTCCATGACACGCTGGAATGTTGCTGGCGCCGTGCATAGTCCGAAGGGCATCACTTTGAACTCGTACAGTCCAACCGGCGTGACGAAGGCTGTCTTCTCTCTGTCCCGTTCGTCGACTTCGATCTGCCAGTAGCCGCTCTTCAGATTCATCGATGAGAAATATTGAGAGTGGCGCAGCCGGTCCAGAGTGTTGTCGATGCGGGGGAGCGGGTAGACGTCTTTCTTCGTCACCGCGTTCAGCTGTCGGTAGTCCACACAGAACCTAAGCCTTCCGTCCTTCTTGTTAACCAGCACCACTGGAGACGCCCACGGACTGCTTGAAGGTTGGATTATGTCGTCTCTCAGCATCTCTTGAACTTGCGCCTGGATCACCTCCCTTTCTTTAACGGAGACTCTGTACGGTGATCGACGCACAGGGCGCGCGTCGTCCTCGGTAACGATGCGGTGTTTCGCAACGGCGGTTTGCCGTACCTTCGACGACGTCGCAAAGCAGTCGCGGTATTCGGCGAGGAGGTTAAGCAGCTGCCGTCGTTTCGGGCCCGGAAGCTTAGGGTCAATGTCGAGCTGCGCTGGCGACGTACAGTCTTGCTGAGGTGGTGAAGTTTCGTCAGCAATCGCGGCGATTTCGGCGGCGTTTCGAAGTTCCTCGACGTGGCTCACGGCTGCACCTTTCGTGAGGTGTTGCGTTTCATTTCGGAAGTTTGTAACGAGGACCACAGTCCGCCCATCATGAATTTCGGCCACTCCTCTTGCGATGCCTATTCCTCTTCCCAGTAGCAATTGAAGGTTGCCTTCCAGGACAACTTCGCCGCAGGTAGCTGTATCGGCTACGACGGGTACGACAACACTTGATTGCGGCGGCAGGTTCACGTGGGCGGCGGCGACTCGGACGGCGGCTGGCGCTGTTTGGGGTCTCTCTGAAGGCGGAACAGGCTTCCGCAGCGTCAATCTGTTCTCACCCAAGTCGATGACGGCGCCGTATTCGCACAGAAAGTTCATGCCGAGAATGACATCTCTGGAACAGTCTTGTAGAACGACGAATTTCACAGGGCACGTTTCGCCGTGAATTTCGACGCGAGCAGTGCAACTTCCGACAGGCGTGATGAGGTGTCCTCCGGCGGTCCGAATTTGTGGTCCTCCCCAAGGCGTCGTAACTTTTCGCAGGCGGCGAGAGAGCCTCCCACTCATGACTGAGTAGTCTGCTCCGGTGTCCACGAGTGCCGATGCGTCGTAGCCGTCGATAAGAACATTTAGGTTGTTGGACACCGTCGCAAGGGCTTCATTGCGATGCGTGGCGTCGGGAGAGTGGGAGCGCTCCGGCGTTCTTGGAGGCTCTTTACTTTGGTCGTCTTCGGCAACGCCACCTCCAGGCGTTGCCGCACTTAGTTTTCCCGACGAGAAATGGGCGACAGGCTCTCACGACGAGGTCGGTGCATCGGTGAAGCTGGACGTCGTGGCGATGGCGACCGGAACTCTCGGCGGGACGCAGGCTCGGGGGACTGAGGTCGTCGCAGGTACTCGTCGATCTCCCGCGGGCGTTCACCATAACGGGGACGCGGGTCGTTTGGGTGGAATCCGCGCAGCCCGAGTCGTCGGTATGGGCATCGGCGGTATACATGATCAGCTTCCCCGCAGTGGTAACACAGCGGGCGTCGGTCGGCCGTCCTCCAGACGTCTGTCTTCCTTGGCGCAGGTTGCACTGGGTGAACATGCGTCTGCTCTTCCTGTCGTCGGGGGTACTGCGGTGTTAGGGCGTCTCTTCGGGGTGGCGCCGTGGCTTGGCGGGAAGCTTGCGGCGGTCGTCGGGCTATGGCGGCGTAGCTCAACGTCGGTTCCTCCGGTGCCGCCGTGGTGACGGGAGCCTCTAGTTGGAGCGCCCGATGCACTTCTTCTCGGACAGCCTCGGCGATGGAAAGGGTTGGCGGACGACTGTCGGTTGGAAGCAACCTTCGCAGTTCCTCCCGGACGACCTCACGGATAATGTCACGGATGCCGGGAAGGTCGGTACCAAGGTCGGATCCGGATGTCGCCAGAGTGGTTACGCCGGGGTGTCGCTCGTAGTGTCTGGCGCGTGCAAGTAGGGCACGTTCCATATTCGTCGCCTCCGTGACGAACTCGTCCACAGTTGTCGGAGGATTGCGAATGAGACCGCCGGATATCTCGCTTTTCACACCTCTCATCAGGTGTCGCAGCTTCTTCTCGTCTGTAGCCTGAGGATCGGAGCGGGCGCTCAGGCGAAGAACATCCTCGACGAAGCTGGTGATGCTTTCATTCGGGCCTTGGGTCCTTGTTCGAAGGATGTCTTCAGCCCTCTCGCGTCGGTGTTGGCTGGTAAACGTCTTCTTTAGTTCTTGCTTGCACGCCTCCCACGAAGTTAAAGAAGCCTCGTGGTTCTCCAGCCAGTACCTCGCAGTCCCTTCCAGCGAGAAGTAGATGTTCTGCAAGCACTGATCAGCTGTCCACCCGTTATGACGGGCCACCCGTTCATAGTGTTGCAGCCAGTCCTCGATATCCTCGTGGGCGTCCCCATGGAAAGGCGTCGGAGTCCGGGGCGCGACAGGCAAGTAGATGACGGCAGAAGCGGCCGGGGTCTGCGACTGGTTGGCCATCGTCGTCTTCTTCGGCCTGGGCTGGTCCGGCAGCAGACCCAATTCAGGGGACTGACCTCTGGTCCGACGGCTTCTTAGGGCTTCGGCGTCTTCGGCGAAGGGTAGCCTTCTGGGGCTGAGCACCTCGCTTGGCCGGAATGTTTTCGGAGGGGATACGCTCAACGGGCATAGAATGCACTACCCCGCACCTCCACCAAAATGTCACGAATGACTATTGATGAGGCGATAATAACTGAAGAAACTAAACGTTTAATGGGGCGAACTTGTGCCCAGAAATAAAAGGAAAAACGATAACAACAGAAGAGAACAGAGCGTCGCGGGCGTCGAGGTCGGTGTGACAGCAGAGTCGAGCGCTGGGGCGAAACTGACTGCGGCTCGCCACGCGGAGCCTCTTATGTACACGCGGAGGGTTCTGGAAGAATCGGCGTAGAAGGTTCGGCCTGTAGAACTTTCTAAACTCGAACAAGCAACACGGTTCTCGAATTTACCAGAACATTACATTAGATGTCAACAAAAAGGCGTCCCCGCGGCCAGGAATCGAACCCTGGCTTTTCGCGTGGGAGGCAGGCGCTATAACCGTTAGGCCACGCGCGCGCTGTCTACTTGGCAAGCTGCGCGCGCGGCAATATTATTCAACATGCCGCACATGTTCTTTGTCTTCGTGTTGCAAAAGCTACAGGACGACATCTAATATGCTTGTGTTCGAGTCTTGCCAAGGTGGATACAAGAAGAAAGTATGGAGACGTGAGAAGATAAAATTTGAAGCTTTCAAAGATGAGGAAACTTCTACACACAGCTTCTATTTGTAGTGTGACTAGACCTATTGCTATATTACCCAAGCATCAAGGAGAATGCAGGGATTGGTGTTCCACGCTGCACGCGCATGCCTTCCCCGTATAAACTATTCGAAGTAAATAACCAAAATAAAGCGTTGACGAACGCGCGGGCAGGATGCCATTTGTTTTAGGTATTTGTTTTAGAAAAGTTACGGCTGCTGAGGCCAGCACGTGCGGCGCGTGGAACACCAATCCCTGCCTCCTCCTTGGTGCTTGGGTAATATAGACGCGTTCAGCGCGCGCCAAATTGAGCCTCCATAGCCGACCTTCTCTTGTCTTACCGAGATGCCGAGCCACTGAAGCGGGCGTTGACGAGTCTCCACAAGGGCCTATGATGGGGAGAAGGACGCGGTAGAATCTAAATTGGCAATAACCTGACCTACTGTGGTAATGATGCAGTGGAGCGAACGGAATAACAAGAAACAAAAACTGAAGTTCGGTTATGGCGGCGCCCATGCACAGCTGCCTGAAAGCGTCTATAGCAATAGGTCTATTAACACAGGTAGTTGTGGGCATGAAGCTCCCACACATCTGTTCCTTACTGAAAATTATGCTTGATGTTTCCTAAGTTTGTTTCCACTCAGTTCAATCAAAGCTTGTGCACTTTGATTTAGACGGGGTCCGCTTTCTTTTCCCTGTCTTTTCTGCGTTTAGTTGCTTTCATACAAGTAGCAATTTTCGACGTCGACGAAAGCCCACGGTCGGACACTTTCGACGCTCATCCTCACGTCAGTCGAAAGTACGAAATCAGGGTTATGCATGAGGGCGGGAATCCATTAATTGTGTAACATAAAATATTCCAAAGCGCGGAAGAACTTGGACACAAAAGGCGGTACAAGCAGAAAACAAAAAAAAAAAACATTTCATTGAAGCATGTACCCCAGCAAGAGGACGGAGATAACGATCAAGCAAAAAAATATCACGTAGAGTTAACTATTGGAAAAAGGCGCCAAAACGCGCGCTACCTCGTCGAAGGGAACATGCGAGTGACTCGCGCGACAGGCGATCATGAAATGCGAAAGAACCAGGTACTAAACCCAAAAACTATAACGTTACCGGTACCGTTTTGTGTTGATATCAGTTACGTTTCGTTTTCTTACGGTTTTAATTTTTACGGTTTCGGTCACTGTTCCCGAGAACTGTTTTTGTTTTTTTATTCTTCAATATTTTTTTTAAATGCTAGACAGCCGTTTTTTAATGAACGGTTTAAAGCGGTCCCAGATATCCAACAAACGGACATTCACAGTAACAAGAAACTAAAAAAAGTCTTAGTTTTTTTTAATTGGTCAAAATTCGCACACGTTTCTAGCTCCAACGCTTGTTCATTACATTTATTTGCATTATATGGTTCGATACACAAGCCCACATGTTACCCTCGCTACTCGGGGATCAAATAACACTAAACGTTCCTACTTTGTTGTTCGGCAACGTTTGTAAACCACCCTCAAAAAGTTCCCACTGGGTGCTGGAAGAACCTTTCGCCCCTTCTCGTCGCTATAGTTTGTTGCAACCTATGCAGAAGAGGCTTCGCCCACACTCAAGGAAGGAACAGAACTATAGCCCTCTTCTAGTAAAGTACTTCTAAGTGTAATAAAGTAATACAATTAAGAGCTCGGCCAGTCGGCGAAAGTCAAACATAATGTAAATACTATACCGCAAAACAAGGAAGAACACGGGGAGGAATAGAAAGCTGTACAAATATATCCAGTGTTGTTCATTCCTTTCCCTTGTCTTCGCTGCTGTGCGCTGTTAAACCTACCTCATGTTTCCTATTTCCAAGCAAATGCCTCTGGTTATAGAAGCCCACGTTTCTCGCTGTCCGATTCTGTGACGCTCGAAAAATTGCGCATTTTGGTGTTTTCATTTCAACTCACGCACGGTTTTAGGGCCGAATTTTTAATAAAATTGTTTATAAAAATATATTGTTACGCTTTATTCTAAGCGTATCTCACCCCTGGTGTTCCCTTCTATCCTTTCAATCCGAACATCACTTCTTCTTCTTCACACTATCCCCTCATAAAGAAATAAATGACAGTAAGTTCGGTTCAAGCTGAGCAGCCCTCGTACCGAGCAAGGCGGTTTTTGTGAACCACAAGCATGCGCGATCAAGCACTGCGTTGCACGCGGTATACCACATCGTTCAAGCGCGTGACAGCAATGAATGGTTCTTGCCAATTACGCTGTAGTTTAGGCGAAGCCCTCGTTTTCGCAGAGGGTGTAAAGCCACACTTTGTCTCCCGGTTGAAATATTTCTTGTGTGCTGTGCTCGTCCTATCGTGCCTTCATTCGCTGGAAAGTGATAGACAGGCGCCCTCGAGCGAAGTCCTATGTCCGCTCAAGGCGCGTCATCAGGTCACCAACATAAGACGCGAGGTCAGGGGAATGGTCTGGCGATCTTGAGAATGCGATGTAGCACGGCATACGAATTTCCCGTCCAAAACGAATCATGGCGGGTGTATACCCGGTGACTTCGTGAACTGCGGTTTGATGGGAGTAGAGGAACAGAAGGACGAAGCAGTCCTAGTCGTCTTGATGGTTGTTGACGAACATCGCCAAATGCTGCAGTATGGTGCGATTAAAACGCTCCACGAGGCCATTGGACTGTGGATGCAGCGGCGTCGTTCTTGTTTTCGTGATGTTGAACAGTGGACAGACATCTTGAAAGACCTGTTGGTGGTAGACGACGAGAGAAAATATTCTTATACGTGGCACTCTGGCCTGCGGTAGCATCTCGTTCTTTCTCCGCAATACTAACACTTGGTGCCACGGCGTTTACTTATTTGAGTGATTTGCGGTGGCAGCGCCCCGTCCGGGCGAACAAAACAAAACAATAACAAATGCGGCTCTCGGTAAAAGATGCTGGGGCCTTAGTGGCAATTCAGTTTTGCGAAGTGATTAATCGGAACACGTAATTATAAAAGTTACTCTTAGAATCTTTATTTTTTTCTCTAATAGCTTTGTGACAATGGAACTACGCTTTGATCAGTACGTATATAAGACGCAACACTATCTAAATCTCTGGTGATTCATTTTTTGGCATTTCGGCAGTACAACATATAGTTCTGCTTCCGTGCAATTTAGAAATCGCACACCTATTTAGAAATGAGGGTTACCATTGAAATAAAGCAAAATCCGGTGCTCTGGACAAAAAAGCTGCAACTCTAATGGCTGCTCATTGTATCGAAAAGTGGTTAATTTCGTATCTTTTTTCGCACAAAAAGATTAGACACTTTTTAGAGTGAGTAGTTTTATTTTTCAAAGCACTGCTTCGATGGAATGAAAAGTAGGCTCTGAGGGGCCGTTATTTAGGACGCAAAGCCATTCCGACTTGTGGTAGATTATTTCCAGGGACTCAAACCGTAACCGAAACCGAAAACCGTTTAGGAACGAAATTTTTTTCAGTAACCGGAACCGGAACGAAACCGCTATTTGAAATTTCTGAAAACCGTAACCGTAAATCATTTACCGGTAACCGATATTAACCGAAAATAAATAGTGTTTCTCCAGAATGACCTTGAGGAGGGATCTTGAATTGGCGTGGCCATTTGACAGTTTCCACCAGGGAGTGGTACATTTTGTGAATAAATTTCCGTTGAATCTACATTTAGAATTAAGAATACTTAGTTGGAATCATCGGTCAAGCTTAAAATAAAAATTCTCTACTTCGATATCTGCCACACTCCTACAATGGCTACGTGTATTCAGTACGTGTCGCCTTCAGGGTAATACCTAGCAAGTTAGAATATTGAGATGTCCATCAAACTCCCTTCCTTCAAAACTACCGATCGGTTTCACCTGCAGCAGACAGACACTGAAGAAACGAGGTCAATAGGCCATCATGTAGAGCTAGCGCTAAAAAACAAATCTCGGTATATACACAGATACTCTGTTCTTGCTCAACGACTAACATCTTCCTGCGGCAAAAAGGTTTGCTCCAGATCATTTTTTCAAGCCTGCCTGAGCCTGGCTCCTCGTTTTAACGTCCATCTTCTGGAAGATGCGAAGAAATCTGCCAGGGACCACCTGATGAAGACGTGGGGGGCTCTAGAAAATGTGCAGAAGCCTTCGTCGGCGGCCCTAGTGTTTGTCTCGTCTTTCGATGGCTCTGACGATAATCTAGATGCCTCACTGCGACTGAATTTTGCGACGCAAAAATGAGCGCACGCAAAGAAACGGTGCCGCAACACGAACCGAGAGGAAACTGCCTATCTTAACGTGTTTTCTCTCGTCCTAATAATGCGTTAGCATCAGTACCCACGTGACAAGGAAAAGCTGACGGTGTCCATCAGGGGACAAAACAGTGGAAAGGGAAGCGCGCCGCCTAGAGGGGGAGAGTAGTGAAGGGCGAGAGGGAGGTGACGTCACGGGGCGGAAGCCAATGCGGATGCTGAGGCGAGTCTGAGCTTGCAGGTGTGCGGAGCGAGTATGCCTTGGTTGTGCAACAAAATGGAGTGTACACCAAAAGTAGGCGTCAAAAGATGGCGGATTGTGAACGAAGGAGACGGGCTGCCGAAACCGGTGAACAGCGAAAGCAGCGTCAGGCAGCGGATGCCGCTGACGTTTCCCAAGGGTCATGAAAACGCATTCTCTAAAGATCCACCGAGGGATATTTGTTATTCATTCGACATTGTCTTCACCAGCATCATCATATCAAGACTTCGATCGTTCTGAAGCAGGGTATAATGAAGAATTATTAATTTATTATTATTAGTCCCCCGTTTCATATCTGTAAAACTACATATGTTACAAGTTATTTGCGTTTCCATGTATACATTCTGCTTTGTGTTCTGTGTCGTATATAATGCATATTTTTAGCATCAGTTCTACCATTCTCATTCGTCTTCTGCCCTGTCGGAACGCACCAAAGTTTCTATGTACTTCGATTTAGGCCTGATTTTTTTTCGGTCCCAAATATTGTCCAATGTCATAACAAGATAAATATTAGATTTATAAATAGATATATTCGTCCGCCTTATATTCTTCCTTTTACCTCTCACTTTCAATTTTGTATAAAAATGCTTATCTAGAAGATCGTCTAATCAGATTTTCCTAATTTATATTTACTTATTTATTTTCTGGCCCTCGAGATAGCGCCAGATCCCCGATCCGGCCACTCAGCCAAAAGTTTCCGAGACCCCTGGTCTAGACTATGGATTGCGTTATTCCACACTCCAGGTGTGAACAGGTGGGAAAGACGTGTTGGCGTTTTGTTTCGCGGTGTGCGTGTCATTTAAGCTCAATCATAACGCTACTTTGAAGGCTTGACGAATCGACTCGCCTCCCCCTTTGTGTACAGCGAATCCTTTGCAGTGTGACTCTGTCGGTCGTCCTTTCAGTATTTGTCGGCTCGTAGCTCTAAACTCCATCAGCTCTAAACTCCATCACTGATGTATGACCTCGGTTTTCTACAGGAATTCGTCTTAGCCCTCCCCCCCCCCCCCCCCCCCCCCTTCGTTCAATCGCCTCATAAACGGTGAGGGCGAATAATACGACCAAGGGAGTGAAAGGTGAATTTCGTGAACCGGTTAATGTTCGAGTTCGACCAGTTTCGACTTTTTGGAACTCTCGTTGGAATGGTCGAGAAAGTTCGACTAGGGTTCGACTCTTACGCGCATGCTCGACGAGCTTACTCAGTTGGATTGGATTGGATGGTGATGACCAAGTGATCAAGTCAAACATTCTACTTTTATTAAGAACAGCACTGTTGGGTTGTTTTGGTAATACCGGAAGAATAAATTATGTTTTAACTTCTAAGTTATTAGAATTAAGTTCCGTTGATTGTAACGTATTACAATATTAAAACAACCCATTCCATAAAAACATTTTCTCCAAAGGTAGACATGCTTGTATCAAAGTGATTTAATAAAACAAGTAACCGAGCAAAAATTTCTCTCTGTCTGGTTTAATCAAGAGCTAAAATGGAATACACACGTAAGTAAACTAAACTCAGAATTATCACGAGTTCTTGGCTGTATTTATAGAGTGGTAAGCCTTGTGCCGAGGTGGTTAGTTGAAACATTGTATTACTCCTTATTTTTTTTTTCCAAAATGTGTTATGGAATCATTATATGGGGCACAACTAACTACAGTATCCGATTACTATAAATTACTAATCCTACAAAAAAAGTTCTACGGATATTCGAAAACTATGGGGCGATAATAAGAAAATTGCGGACGGAACCACTTTTTATTAAATACAAGATCTTATAGGCAAGTGAAGTATGCTACTTCAAATCATTTCAACTAATTTGTCAAAACAGGTTATACGCCATCCAGGTCACAACAGAAGAATCGTACCCGTTCCGTCATGCTAAGAGGGAACCCTATACAAGAACAAACTACGGAAGGCAGAGCATACACTACAAACAATTAGTCTATTAAATAAAATGCCTTCTATGAACTATGCAAAATCATTCCCTTTATTTAAAGAAGAATGTAGAGCACTGCTGGAAGGCAACAATATAAAATTTGTCTAAGCTTCCTAATCACAATAAAGCGTTGTATTACACTTTATACCTTCAAAGTTCATTCTTGTTTTATTTGATGTCCATGACTCGCCTTGTTATATTTTGTTGGGTATATACTGTACAGGTTCCGTAAAGTGAGCGATAATGAGGTTTGTTATTTGTGTGTTCCTTAGATGACTTTTTTTTTTCTTTTTCTTTTTATGTTGATTAAAATCCGTATTCTCGTGTTTTTGTTGTTTTTTTGCATTCAGTACGCATTTGTATCCTTATATTCATGGCCTTTATTGTTGCTTTTATTGTTGCATTTGTCTCAGCTCTGTGAAATTTTTTTATCATGCTGCATTATTTTGTTAGACGGAATGCATTTCCATGTTATTTTTTGTGTGTGAAATGTAAGGGACCGGTGCCACGTCAGGCTTGTTTAGCCCTTTGCACCGGCCCTTCTTTCGGGCTCTGCCAGAGGGAAAAGAAATAAAGAAGAAAGTCTAGTCACACTGCCCACAAGGTCGAACCTTGTAGAACTTGGTTAAAAGTTCGAAGGTACGTCGAACCAGCCGAACCTTGAGGTCCGACGTAAATCGGAACACGCTCCGCCTCGAAACCCCGGAGAGTCTCAAGTCTATGATTTCTTGAGACACAAGTGTTGCATCGGGGTTTACAGCGTAAACAGAACTGATTGCGACAATGTGCAGACGGCAGCGTGGACACAGAACGGGCTGCTGACGACAGCGCCACTCGCACTATCATCACGCAGCGGGACAGCTTTGCCTCCTCCCCCTTTTAACCACCATAGTCAGAGGGGTAAAGGTGGGTGAGGAGGAGTGGCAAATTTCGTTCGCCGACATCCGGAGTCCCGAGCGAAAAAGCGAAAAAGAGAGCGACGTAACACGAGAAAAAGAAACCAATGCTGCCAGCTGAAGGACGACAGTCGAAATGGTAATCGCGAAGACTGAAAACTCTCAGCATTATAAACAGTGATAATTTAACGTTGTGAACTGAACTCTGAGCTGTTATAACGCTTATAAAAAGCAATATACTCATTACGCTGCATTAACTTCCCTTCTGCCGAAATCTCAGAAATCTAGTGGTTGCCTGGTTTCGCATTTCTGGGGCACACCCCACCCGCGAAGCAAAAATCTGGTTTGGTTCTGCGTTGACGCGAGGCCGTACACCTGCGCGCTACGCAAAAAGAAAGCTTCGAAAGGAACGCGAATATCTTTCCACCGGTATGTAGATTGTTGAAGTTCATTAAACTGTTCTGATGATATAATTATATTCGTGAAATCGAAGGCAGTTAGTAATCATGCGTGGGACGCCGAAGGTTTGCCCCCATGCTTCGCCGCTAGCGGCAGCCAGAATGCATGGGAAAATGGCGGACCTTTTCCTCTAGAGTTAGTATGTATGATCCACTGATCTTTATGACAATTGCTGGATCGCGTTTGCCCGCTCCGCGAATGCGGCCACTGATCTCAATGACAATTGCTGGATCGCGCTTCCCCGCTTGTTCGCTGCAGCGCGAGTGAAGCCACCGGAGTTCGCTCGCTTGGGATACGATTTGCGGATTTGCTAGCCTTTCGCTGCGGTTTTCCAGCGTGCTGTAGACACGTTTTCTACTCGTTCGTCATCATTCGCCGAAGAAGTTTTTTAAGACTCTGTGTATTGTTGAGACTTACCGTTGTGAACATGTGGAAAATTTTACGAAAGCGCAGTGTCGCAGGAAAAAAGCACAACTCGTCGAAAGCAAGGGTCTGGCGGCGTGTTCAAAGCTTCCTTGGCACGCCGAAGTGCCGTGTCCCTGGGCCTTCGTACGTTTGGATACGTCGGTCTCTGGGCCTTCACACACATGCGTCCGTAGCGACCGGAACGACTGGAACAACCGAAACGACCGTTGCAAGGGTCTCCAACCGTCAGTTGCCATAGCGATGGAGGGACGCTCGCACGTGTTGTTCACGACGCAAGGAGTTGGAGCGAGCCCAACTTTCCCGCTGCGTTGGAAACAACCGCAACGACAGACCAATCACAGGTCGAGGAGAACTGCTCGCGCGCGTTGCATGCCGGTCGCGGGCCGGCCGGCCGGCCGGCTTCTGCAAACATGGCGTCGGTGGTGAACGTCGACGTGGACGGCGTGGTGAAAGCTCATCGTTCCGCGTAAAAGCGCTACCCTTGACTGTGAATGTTCGTCGTGTGTCGCTATGATAACCCAGCACGTACTAGAAGGGAAGATCCACCTACTCGTGCGGCGATGTCGTGGCGGCACTCTCAAGACAGCAGAAACGCCCGTGCCGTCGCTTTTGTTTACTTCGACTACAGTGGTGCTTTCTATGCATTTGTGTCCTCGAACATTGCCCGGATTTCTTATTTGGCGCATTTCATGCGTGTGCTCAAGTTCAAGGTATTACTGGCACGTACCGTATAAAGGATGCGAATTTTCACGCGTTTTCATCACCGGAGAAAAATGATTAGTGTTAGCAATCCTGAACGCTCGCAACGTCTATCTGGCCACAAAATCATATTTTTACGTTGCTATAGCGCTGCTAAGATTACATGGTCAATTATAATCGTAGAAAAGGCGTGTGGCGAGATTTCTACTATTGGCAAAGTCGTGTATTAGAGTCTTGATCGTCCAAGACAGCGTACTGCATCTTTTTCTTTTCATTTTTTTTTCATCCACTGTACCCTGCAAGGCTATCATGAAAAAAAATGATAAAGCTTTAGGCTATAGAAAACTGTCTGTCTATATTCTGTTACGGCATTGAGTGGCAGTGCGCCCCCTTTTCAGAGGCACCGCTGAAACAGCTGACGACCCGACCCGCTGCGCTTGTTGCTCTGGTTGCAGGTGTGTGTACGCGGGGCGCAGAGCGGTCGTTCCGGTCGCTCCGGTTGCAACGGACGCAGTCGCATGCAACCGACGTGTGTGAACGAGCCACGACTGGGGCCGTTGTGACCGGAACGACCACTCTGCGCCTCGCGTACACTCCTGCGACCACTGCAACAAGCGCAGTGCGTCGGCAGCACGGCGACCGCCTCTCCACCGCCGTCAGCTGTTGGGGACGCGCTGCCACTCACTTGCGTAACAGAAAATAGACAGACCGCCTTCTATGACCACAAACTTTTTTTTTATTTTATTTTCAGGAAACGCTTGCAGGGTAGTGCATTAAAAAAAGAAAAAAAAAAGATGCAGTACGCCGTCTTGCACGATCACGACTTTAATACACGACTTTGTCAACAGTACAAATCTCGCTACACGCCTTTTCTACGATTATAAAAGACGATGTAATCTTAGCAGCGATATAGCAACGTAGAAATATAATTTCTTGATCAGATAGACGTTGCGAGCGAGACGTTGCGAGCGTTCCGGATTGTTATCACAAATTACCTTTCTCGGGTTATGAAAACGCGTGAAAATTCGCATCCTTTATACGGTACGCACCAGCAATACCTTGAACTTGAGCACACGCATGGAATGCGCCAAAAAAGAAATCCGGGCGATGTTCGAGGACGCAAATGCTAAGAAAGCACCACTGCAGTCGAAGTAAACAAACACGACGGCACGGGCGTTTCTGCTGTCTTGAGAGTGCCGCCACGAGATCGCCGCACGAGTAGGTGGATCTTCCCTTCTAGTACGTGCCGGGTTATCATACCGACACACGACGAAAATTCACAGTCAAGGATAGCGCTTTTACGCGGAACGATGAGCTTCCACCACGCCGTCCACGTCGACGATCACCACCGACGCCATGTTTGCAAATAGAAGGAGCCCGGTCACGACCGGCATGCAACGCGCGCGACCGAGCTCTCCTCGATCTGTGATAGGTCTGTCGCTCCCGTCGTTCCCGAACGTAACGAAAAAGTTCAGCCCGGCTCAACTCCTTGCGTTGCGAACGAACACGAACGAAACGACCGTTTGGCGCTTCGTTGCTATGGTAACCCGTCGTTCCAACCGGTTGCATTCGTTCGTAAGCGTAGTGGTCGCTCCGAACGCAACTGTGTGAACGGGCCTTAAGTAACACTCGCCTCATTGAGCTGCACTACAGCGGAGTCACTTTCGACCACAAAATATTTATTTGTGAGAACTGCGAGGGCTGTCAGTTTTAATGTTTGTACGCAAGCTATTTGACGGGCTGATCGAAAAGCAGCCAAAAAGATTCAGTGCCGACAACAGCTTAGAAACAGGCGAAAACGGCACTTTTTCTCGTTCTTCCCATAGAGTCCCATGCATTGGCTGGTGTCAATCAATGGCCGCCGGTGGCGACACTCGGCCCCAGCTGCCGAGGCCGCGGTCCGCGATCCAGCCTACTACAATAGAGATCAGTGATGATCTCTGTGACCAGAGCGCAGGGGTTGCGGCACGTGGTGCCACCTGCCTTCAATTTTCAAAATCGTTTTGAAACGTTGACGTCAGTTTCGGTTTCTCAGGGAGAAAGCAGTTGTGAACTTGATAGTAAGTGCGACAGAGGCTGAAGTATAATGGCAGGTATAGGAAGATTCTGGGGGTTGGGTGAGGCAACTGTGGGGCAGAGCAAAGCCATCCGACGGCTGGCCGAGGCCTGGCGGTCGCAGCAGATATGCTTCGTTCGGCGTGAAAATTATTATTCCTCGTTCCTTTTCATGCTTGCTTTGTGAAAAAGAATAAGTTTAATCCTATCTCACACTCGTGAAAAAGTCTAGCTTCTTTAATTTTTTGTTTGTTTTGGTATTATGGTTTTTGTTTTGGTGCCCTACACACGAGCATGAAGAATGCCAAGTTTGAGTAAGATATAAAATATATGATGCTTTCCTCTCCACTTTAGTGTCAAAGATCTTTATAATTTTTTCGACAGCTGTACGTTTTGCAGACCTTTAAACGCCAATTTTTTTCTGGTGTTAATACATATTTTTTGTGCAGCCTACATGAATGAAAGCGAGCTTTTCTTGACTTCTGCATTCTCAACTAAAGCTTATAGAGCAGGAAATGTCTGAATTGATTTCGTCTAGAGAGCATAAGATAAATGGAGCAACATCAACTGCTGTCTTTCCTGAACGCGCAAACATTGCCGAAGTACGCCGAAACACATAAAACGCGCGCTGGAGGCTGGACGTTCAAAAGAAACGAGCCAACGTTCTCACTTTTCCAGTGATCCTACGTGTTTCTTGCCTTCAGCAAATCCGGGGTGGGCCAAACACCTCTTAACTCAGCACAAACTGAAAACAATCGAGACTCTGACATTAGAATTTGTACATGCATCTGTTGTCATTTCTCACATGCTTCATAACCATATATTAGCTGCAGTGTTCCCAAAGCTATAAGAAAATGAGCAAGAAGCACTGCAACTTGTACGGCGACATCCAATGTATAAATCCTGGCGAAGAGAGACAACTACAGCGCCCAGGAACAAGTGCCTGGTGCAACAAAATATTGCAGCCACGCAAATGCTAGGTAGTGATGATCGAAAAGAAGCAACTGTCTTTTAACATTACACAATTACGAAGATGCCTGTGCTGAGTATCAGCCCAATAAAATCGGTCCAAAGTTCCCCTACAGTCCCAAGTCTCTTTTTCACACAATTTGGGAGTGCAGTGCGATGCTTTCACGTGCATCAAACATCTGCACTGAAAACATGATGTCACCTCCTACATAAACCTGCTAGAGGGCAGGAACTATGGTACTGCCAGAACCAACACCAGAAGCCACCACTCTTTTAACCACTACAGTGAGACCCCAGCATCAAGCAGGATGGCAAAGTGGGAACTTTCTAAAGAGCTACACAGCCCGTGGCAGATTTGCTTCAGATAAGATATGCAATGGAAGAAAAAAAAAAGCTAACACTGCGGGTCCTTGACTGCCAACCTTTATTTCTCAGGAACAGTAAACCAAAAGGCTGGTTACGTATTTATCATCTGCAGATTTCATTCAAAACAAACATTAACGTAAAAGGAAAAAGATTGACGCAAAAAAAAATATTTGCTTGTAAATTAACTACACAATACAAAAATAAACACACATTGAACAACGATTCAAAAGATCCTGTAACCAAAGCCAATTCATGGCTGAGTTAGTAATCTTTAAAACTTAGCTTCACTGATCCCTCTCATTCTATTAAAATATATAAGAATGTAAGCCATCAAAGAAACTACTCTCCTGCGTTACACAAAGCAAAAAAGTGAAAGCCGTTTACAACTCCCTGTAACGCCGAATTGGAGCGCAGCTCTTGAGGAGGAGGAGGGAAGGGTAATTAGGGGAGGGTATACCCCTCCTCCTCCTCCCCTCATTCTTCAACTTCCTTCGGGGGGGGTCACGTTACCTCGGTGGGAGGGGGGTCGTGATCTGTGACCTCGGGGGTCACGTCACCCCCCCGGGGTCACGTGACCTCGGGGAGGAGGGGAAGGGGGGTCACGTGACCCCTCAGGTCACGTGACCCCCGGGTCACGTGACCTCGGGGGAGGAGGGGGAGAGGGTCACGTGACTTCGAGGGAGGGGGGTCACGTGACCCCCTCCCCCCCCCCCGGGGTCACGTGACCACCTACCCCCCGAGGTCACGTGACCCCGGGGGGAGGGTTCGCGCGGTGCATTATGGGATATTTCCCATAATGCACAGCGCGGTTACGCCGACGCCGACGCCGACGGCGACGCCGCTCAAGCCGGAAATGGGCGCCTAAGAGCTGCACTCTAAAAGCAAAAGGAATTTTCCAGCAAACATTGACACCTATGGTCAGAACATTTTGAGGCAGATAGCCAGGCAACACAGAAACAAATGGCAGGAACATGAACACAGAACAAGAGAGTACTGGGAACCACAAAACACAAGACAAAGTGATATCTAAAAACAGGTGCCATTTAAATACCTGACTGTAAAATCCCAGTGCAAAGAAAGAAGGCGAAAACACTTTGAGTATGAGCATGTCAGTCAGTTCCAAATTATCCACAACTTTCGTCAGTGCAGTACTGAAGGGGCATTACACTGTATTCAAAATGGGTACAGTGCCAATAGGGTATATTGCAAAACCCGCTGGGCAGTGTGAGGGATATTCAACTTGCAGTGTCTCAACCAGTGGCAAGAAATGTTGTGGAGCACAATAGTATGGGGCAAGCTAAACTTACGGGTCAACTGCAAGGCATTCCGCAAATGTGCATCTGGTTCTGGCAGATAAACTCATTCTGAGCAAAGTTTTGGGGGCACTGTTTGAACTTGTACGGTTTTTAATTGCTGTGTTTGACAATGATGGATCAGACTGCTACTATAAGAAAAGGCTTTGGGGCACTGCTTGCACCTAAATGGCTTCTCACCAGTGTGTGTTCGATTATGGCTTTGCAGATGGGAATTTCGAGCGAAGGCTTGGGGCACTGCTTGCACTTAAATGGCTTTTCACCAGTGTGCACTAGAGTATGGTGTTGCAGTTGGGAATTTGGAGCAAAAGCTTTGGGGCACTGCTTTCACTTAAATGGCTTTTTACCTGTGTGGGTTAGAGTATGCAGTTGCAGTTGGGAATTTCGAGCAAAGGCTTCGGGGCACTGCTTGCACTTAAATGGCTTTTCACCAGTGTGCATTCGATTATGGCTTTGCAGATGACAATTTTGAGCAAAGGCTCGGGGGCACTGCTTGCACTTAAATGGCTTTTCACCAGTGTGCATTAGAGTATGGCGTTGTAGTCGAGAATTTTGAGCGAAGGCTTGGGGGCACTGCTTGCATTTAAATGGCTTCTCACCTGTGTGCATTAGAGTATGGCGTCGCAGTAGGGAATTTCGAGCAAAGGCTTGGGGGCACTGCTTGCACTTAAATGGCTTTTCACCAGTGTGTGTTCGATTATGAGCTCTCAGACTAAAATTTTCAGCAAAGGCTTTGGGACAGTGCTTGCACTTAAATGGCTTTTCACCAGTGTGTATTAGAGTATGGCGCTGTAGATGCGAATTTTGAGCAAAGGCTTGGGGGCACTGCTTGCATTTAAATGGCTTTTCACCAGTGTGTGTTCGATTATGATCTCTCAGACTGCAATTATCAGCAAAGGCTTTGGGACAGTGCTTGCACTTAAATGGCTTTTCACCAGTGTGCATTAGAGTATGGCGTTGCAGTTGGGAATTTCGAGCAAAGGTTTTGGGGCACTGCTTGCACTTAAATGGCTTTTCACCAGTGTGCGTTCTATTATGGCTTTGCAGATGGGAACTTTGGGTGAAGGTTTTAAGACAGTGCTTGCACTTAAATGGCTTCTCACCAGTGTGTGTTTGAATATGCTTTTTCAGATTGGAATATTGAGAAAAATCTTGGGGGCACTGCTTGCACTTAAATGGCTTTTCACCAGTGTGCAAATTATTATGGCGTTGTAGATGGGAATTTCGAGCAAAGGCTTGGGGACACTGCTTGCACCTAAATCGCTTGACACCAGTGTGTGTTCGATTGTGAAAGGTCAGAATAGAATTATAAGCAAACTCTTGGGGGCAAAGCTTGCACTTAAAGGGCTTTTCACTGTTGTGTTTTTGAGTGTTGCCAAGCATGTGGGCCTTAGAACCAGACTTGGGAGGATGCTGGCACTTGGATTGTTCATCACCATGGGCAGCCAAGTGGCTCACAATTCCATGTTGATCTCTGGTGACATAGGTGCAGGAACAGCATCCGAACCAGATGTCCTTCGGTGACTTTCAATGTGTAGCTGGTCTCCCTCAACAACGTTGCACTATCCCCTAGAAGAAAAGAGTATATGTATTGACACACAAAGAAAGCCCAACCAAGATAGCCACTTAGTTTCAAAAAGATTAGTCATTAATGTGGTTTTGCCTCAGCTGTGCAGTTTAATATTTTGCTGTGCTTTGAAATTCGATTCACGCAACACTCATATGCAACTGGCACCATTCCCTAATCTTGAACAGTGGAAATCCTAGAAAAAATACTATTTTTATTTCTAAAGTACACTTTACATACCCTCTCACATTTGGAAAGTTTTTCTGTTTTCCAAAAATTAACTTTTTTCGTGGCAAGAAAATGTTTTTGGCACAGTACCTTTGGATTTTGAATCTGGATCTCAATACTTTTGGGAGCTGGATACTTCATTATTCAAAGAGTGGAACAAAAGCAATATTTCTGCAGACTGTTAGATATGACGTTTTTACTTGGCAATGACTGATTATGCAGGTCAGATTGAAAGTCTTGGTATACGCAAAAAAATGCTATACAAAAACGTTTAACCTTTCCACTTTGGTGAAGAAGGAAGACCAGCGAAGCTGTAGTATGGTGGGAATGAAGTAATGGCCGGCCGCACGTCAGCAAGCCAGAGTGGAAAGGCTCGAAAGGTTGCGCCATCTATGAGCGACGGCGGCAAGCGGAGTTTTGTGTAGACATTTCTTTGCGGGGGACACGATCCTGGGGAAACTAGCCCTTAACAGCTCCACTGTAAAAAGAAGCGTCAAAGTAAAGAGCAGAGGTGGGGAGGGGGGCGGGGGGTGGTGGTGGTGGCGCTTCCAGGGACGCGCAGGCGACGGGCTTTACTCGCTGGCGTTACACGAGAGCAAAACAAGAAATTAAGCACTGAGCAAAAGAAACGAAGGGAGCGGCAAAGAAAGAAACCGCCATGCACGGCTCCTCATCATCCTTATATTTTTTTTTTTGCACGACGGCATGGAGAATGCACGCGCGCGCACAGACTGGGATCTGGAAGCGGGGGGTATCCACACGAAGGAGAACTCCGCGGACGGATGTCGTGACGTCAACAACCCGGGAAACTTCGTCGTCGGCTCCGCCACCCACTTGCGGAGCTTTCGTGCTAACAGTACAAAGCCCCCGCGCCTCCGCCACGGAGAACGGCACCGCGAGGCGTCGAAAAGGGATGACGTATGTCTCACGTGATGCGCTCTCCGCGGAGGAAAGTGGCGGATTTCTTCTTCGTGCGGATACCTGGCTAGCAGAACTCTGATAAAGGGGTATCCACACGAAGGAGAACTCCGCGGACGGATGTCATGACGTGAACAACCCGGGAAACTCCGTCCTCAGCTCCGCCGTCCACCTGCGGAGCTTTCATGCTAACAGAACGAAGCCTCCGTGCCTCCGCCACAGAGAAGAACGGCACCGCGAGGCATCAAAAAGGGATGACGTATGTCTCACATGATGCGCTCTCCGTGGAGGAAAGTGGCGGATATCTCCTTCGTGTGGATACCTGACTCGCAGAGCTCTGATAAAGGGGTATCCACACGAAGAACTCCACGGACGGATGTCGTGACGTCAACAACCCGGGAAACTCCGTCCTCCACTCCGCCGCCCACCTGCAGAGCTTTCGTGCTAACAGAACGAAGCCTCCGCGCTTCCGCCACGGAGAACGGCACCGCGAGGCGTGAAAAAGGGATGACGTATGTCTCACGTGATGCGCTCTCCGCGGAGGAAAGTGGCGGATTTCTTCTTCGTGTGGATACCTGACTCGCAGAGCTCTGATAAAGGGGTATCCACACGAAGAAGAACTCCGCGGACGAATGTCGTGACGTCAACCCGGGAAACTCCGTCCTCGGCTCCGCCGCCCACCTGCGGAGCTTTCGTGCTGACAGAATGAAACCTCCGCGCCTCCGCCACGAAAAACGGCACCGCGAGGCGTCAAAAAGGGATGACGTATGTCTCACGTGATGCGCTCTCCGCGGAGGAAAGTGACGGATTTCTCCTTCGTGTGGATACCCCACAACTCGTTGACTCGCGCGCCGCCGAAAGTTGATCAGTTATTGTTTTCTTATAGTTCGAGGATCGTTGTTTAACAGGTGGCCAACCCTGCTGCCTTCCACGTTCATTCGCGTGCACTCCTTTCAAGTGCGAAATCTGTGTTTGGTTCGGCATTAAAATAATACGAGATTCACTTCTCTCTTCCCCTCTTGCGCTTTGCTCCCACACTTGTTTTTATACTGCATTTTTACGTGGAAGTCCACCTTTTACTTGGTCTTTGTTCCGATGCTTGATTTCTGTGTTATATGTTTTACATTCAAGTCGGCTAGGGTTACAAGCAAGCTAGAGGATGCCCGCTCATTTCCTTTCACTTTGGTCTCTGCATAAATTGTCTCACCTTGCGATGGACCGCTGCGGACGCTACGAGTCACCCCAGGTCATCCAGCACCGTGAGCTTAGTAAAAATCAGTGCTTTCTTGAGGCATTTGGCATTTTTCTTGCAATTGATAATGTCAGCTTTATGCTGGTTATGCCGGCAACATTGCACAATGTAGCTAGCTGTCAAGTGCCAATTTTTACGTTTAGGAATTAGAGGAATGGAATGGAATGATTCAGCCATTCCAGGAGTGGGAATGGGCCCAGTGTCCCCATTCCTAGGAGTTGAAAGGAATTGAATTATCGAAAATTCTAATTCCCGGAATGGAATTGGAATGGAATGGCGGTGCCCATTCCACAACACTGAAGAGGAGTACTTCCAAATAGACCACACGTTGTGTATGTTTCGATGAGCAAGAATGAGCCGCATGTCTTGGAAGTTTTTCTTGATGGAGAATCCGAAAGGGTATGTTGAAACATTGATACACCATGGATCGATGAGTGTACCTCGATCAGGGGTCTCAAACACTTGGCCCGCCACTCGGTGGGACGCAGCGTTGCAGGCAACTCGCTGCAAGCCCCCCGTTCCCATGTCTCGAGAGCTGGAAATGACATCAGTGTTGCGGAATGGGCACCCCCATTCCATTCCAATTCCATTCCGGGGAATTAGAGTTTTCGATAATTCCATTCCTTTCAACTCCTGAGGAATGCGGACACTGGGCCCATTCCCACTCCTGGAATGGCTGAATCGTGCCATTCCATTCCTCTAATTCCTAAACGTAAAAAAAAGACACTTCACAGCGACATGTGTTGCAGGGTTGGGCAGAAATACTCAAAAATGTATTTGGAAATTCAAATACTGGGAAGGGTGAAAATAGTAGCTAAAATATTGATACTCAGATGTATCTGTGAAAATGCATCGCGATCCGTATCGGAAATATATTTTAAAGAGAGGCAAAAAGTCGTTGGAAATACAAATACAGGAATACATTTTAGGGAGGGCAGAAATACAAATACTGACAATGCAATACAATTTTCAAATTTCTTGGAGACGCCAACTGAGATGAGGCTTTAAGTATGAAGTGGAAGTTTTTTATCCCAAAATTACTATCCCGCAGGCTTAGCACTTCGCCTTGGAGGTAGTGGTTCCGGACGGAGAGGAGTCTTCAATGGGTTCAAAAAAACGTTCCATCAAGGATTGACCGCGGTCCCTTCCCTGGCATCCTGTCTGTCTGACGAGTGATGCGAAAGGACTTCGACCTCTAAATGCATTCCATCATAACATCACCACTCCCCTGTCAACACTGATCACATGACGTCACGGGGAATGAACTAGAATTCTTGTATCTGTAGGTGTTGCATTAAACATGAAACTTTCCCCGCACGCTGCTGTATGAAAGGACAACACGCACCTTCGTTGTAGGCCCCCTCGTTGAAGATCATGCAGGCAGTTGCATTTAGAATTTTCGACAATAGTGGACCACCTGAAGCATCCTGGAGCACATGTCTTATCTTCTGTTACGGTTGAAAAATCGATACGGTGGCATCCCTGTTGTGACGGTCCTTCCTGCCGACCCTCCGCCTCCAACGCATGCATGGCAGTCCTCAAGTTTCGCCTAGCATCATCCAAACTGAGACCTCGTGTACTGCGACCTGAGATGGCCGGCACAAGTGCGAGCTCTCCGAGAAACAGCGAGCTCGAGACGAGTTGCAGGTGTACGAAGTCTGGGTCGGCACAGCGAGGCCAAGTCTGGCCTTCTTCCTGGTTATCGGATCACCAGAGCAGCGGGTCACGTTCACGTCGACTGATGACGTGCCCTTGAGCAGTGCAATATTACAGGCGCAGATGCATTCGGATATCTGCTGAATTTCCCTGCGTCAGTCATCCTACTCCTTTCAAGTCAACCACCTGCCAGACTCATGTTGCAACGGACTGTGACTTAGCTACTCGGCCACAGGCCAAGCAACACTTCCTTTGATTTCCTGTTTCTCAAGACTAACTAACTAGCAGCAGGCATTGGATGCCAGTAAACCATGACTCATGAAATCCCTACCTAGGGACCTGCGGTAGAAGATGCTCCGACTCAACTCCTGGCACGCGCTACCTGTTTCGACTCCCGACTACGCAACATTTCTCAGAAATAATTTGGAAAATCGGAAGGAACCTTGCTCAGCATAGTAACAATGAACCTAAACCTCTTGACCCTAACGTCCTCAGAAATAAAAAAGCAAAAACAAAAGCATTCAGACTTGTATTTTTTTTTCTCGGGGGGGGGGGGGGGGTGTTCTCAAGAAATGTAACGAAATACATTTCATATTGTATCGCGATAAAAAGAAACATTCCACATATTATTATTATTATTATTATTTGATACAGAAGTAGAGATACTGGTGAAAAAATGCATTGCGATAAAGAAATACAGATACAAATGTATTGCTGAAATGCGAAAATTGCCCAACCCTGTTGTGTTGCCGGCATAAGCAGCTGAAAGCTGACATTATCAAACGCATGCTAAATGCCTCAAGAAAGCACTGATTTTACTAAGCTCACGGTGCTGTATTGCCTAGGGTGACTCGTAACGTCCGCAGCGGTCCATCGCAAGGTGAAACAAAGTATGCAGAGACTAGTCAAAGGAAATGAGCGGGAATCCGCTAGCTTGCTTGTAACCCTAACCCACCTGAATGTAAAACATATAACACAGAAAACATGCATCGGAACGAAGACCAAGTAAATTGCAGTATAAAGAAACAAGCGTCGGAGCAAAGCGCAAGAAGAACCCTACTGAAAAAAACCATACGCACCCATACGACCCATATCCCATAATACCATACGACTCGTATGGGTCGTATGGTTTTGCCAGAAATCAGCAGAGTTTACAATTTTAAGTGATCCCATACGGTCAGTTATTTGTAATGCACGTAATATCCACACAAAAATATAGCAATTTGATGACCGCGGCACGCCAAATAAATATATTTAAAATTTTGAATTATGAGAAATAATTTAAAACACATGTAAGAAAACACCTTCGTTTATACACCATTTGACGGGCAATGTGCTACAGATAACCAAGACCAAAAACCAAATTGGTGTTGGCATTCCTCATTCAGTAACTGCATAAAATGTGTCGTATGGTTCTTTCATATGGTATTAAGGGATATGGTTCGTATGGGTCGTATGGTTTTTTTCACTAGGGAAGTAAATCTCGCTTTGTTTTAATGCCGAAGCAAACCCACATTTCGCACTTCAAAGGAGTGCGCGCGAATGAACGTGGAAGGCAGCAGGGCTGGCCACCTGCTAAACAGCGCTCTTCGAACTATATATAAGAAAACAATAACTGATCATCTTTCGGTGGCGCGCGAGTCAACGAGTTATTTGAACTCTGCGAGTTATGAGTCGCCCCCAGCTATCAGATCTCAGTCCTTGCGCGCGCATGCTTTCTCCATGCCGTCGCAAAAAAAAAAAAAAAAGAAGCAAGACAGGAAGACAACGAGGAGCCGTGCATGGCGGTTTCTTTCACCGCACCCTTCGTTTCTTTTGCTTGGTGCTTGGTTTCTTGTTTCGCTCTCGTGCAACACCAGCGAAGCCCGTCGCCAGCGCGTCCGTGAAAGGCGCCACCCCCTCCCACTTTGCTATTTGCTTTGACGCTTGTTGTTTGCATTCATTTTATTTCTGAACAACTGACTCACTGACTGGCTCGGTATAGCTAAACTTAATCCCCCCCCCCCCAAAAAAAATATATATATATAGAATAATAAATAAATAAATAAAAATATAAAGAACCGGGCCCATTCCATTCCGGGCAAAAGGCATCTAATTCCATTTCCATTCCATTCCCCTCAACGTTGCCGCCATTCCATTCCCATTCCATTCCGGGGTCGCGAAAATGCGGAACGATTCCGGAATCATTCCAACTCCGGAGTAGCAACTCCGCAACACTGAATGACATACGCCATACTTCATGTCGTCGATTCGCTTCCGTTTGAAATATACTTCTGCTGTTATAGTTTTATTTCGCCTTGGTTTAACTTTTGCTTTCCAGCTTTTCGCCATATTAATCACCTATACGGGAATCCCTCTACTAATCTCATTATCAGAAAATATCACCATTAAAACACAAGAATATTCAAAGATTGATGCTACTGAGGAAAGCAGAACCTGCCATGAATAAATATATATATATATATATATATATATATATAAATTGTGACGAAGAGGATGCGGCAAAACGACCCCGACGGTAAAGAAAGAAGACGACGCAGGCGGTGCATGCTCTGAAGGACTAACCACCATATCTGTATTTCATATTCCCTTCGCTGTATAGTAAATCACTTTCATTATCACTGTAACATGTTGGTGGAGGTAGACACCATCCCCCTACCTCTCCGCTGCCCACACTGGACCTCCGGAGCCGCCAGCTTCCTCCTCCGCAACCCGAGACCTCCATAGACACAACATCTACTGAGAGTCACCCACCCGATCGAGCACCTCCCCGGCCACCGGATATCACTACCGACACCTCGTCGCCTGCGCACAGTGAACCCCCACAAGGCCCTCCACCGCAAGCTCACGTCTCGTGACACCACATCTAGAGACGCCAGTCAAACCACTCAAGCCCCTCCCTTGGTCCTCTCCAAACCGCGTGACCCAGGAAACTTCACTGGATCCGGTGAACAGGATGTTGAAGAATGGCTTCTGCTCTACGAGCGAATCAGCCAACATAACAGATGGGATCCAACTATTATGCTTGCCAACGTTGTCTTTTACCTCAAAGACACTGCCCGCACATGGTTTCTCACACATGAGGAAACAATCACATCATGGGACATGTGCAAAGAGAAACTCCAGCATCTCTTTGGCGACCCCACTGGTTGCAAGCTGTCCGCTAAACGCAAGCTCGCTTCACGTGTGCAGTCACCTACGGAGTCGTACATGACGTACATACAGGACATCCTGTCCCTTTGCCAGAAAGCGGACCCCAACATGCCCGACTTGGAAAGTCTCCCCCACGTCCTGAAAGGTATCGCGGACGACGCATTCCAGCTGCTCGTCTTCAAAGACTGCACAACAATGGAGGAAGTTGTCAAAGAGTGCCGACGATTTGAAGAAGAAAAAAAACGGCGAATAACCGCAAATTTTGTGCGCCTCCCCAACACGACACCAACATCCATATGTGAAGATACCAGCCTTCAATCGGACCACATATCAAAACTCATCCGCCGAGAACTTGAAGCCATGTTCCCTGTTAAACACTTTCACCCGGCCTACTGAACAGCAAGAACCGGTCCTCCCGGTCTCTGCCGTCCAAGCAGTCATAAGACAAGAAATCAACCGGCTTCATGTTCCGACATACCCACCTGGACGTCGGACTTCTTTCACACGGTCGGATTATGACTCCCCTCCCCTCAACACTTCATCAAACCGGCGTGACCCCGCAGCATGGAGGACACCTGACAACAGACCTATATGTTTCCAATGCAACGCCGTTGGACACATTGCACGATACTGCCGCAACCAGTGGAACAACCGCCCACGCACATTCGCATCGAACAGTTATCGGTCCTCGTTTGGTCACCAGTTTTATGCACCTCCCGGCTCCAATCCTCAAGATGACGGACAGTTCACCACTCCTCCTAGATACAACCGCTCGCCATCTCCACGTCGCCGCCAATCATTGTCCCCCGCCCCCCGCTGCCGCACCTCCCCGGCCCATGTCCCCCGTCATTCGGAAAACTAAGCAATGGAGCTTCGAGAGGTGAAGCTGCTCAAGGATCATTGGTAACAAATCCTCTTCGACAACGTTCACTGACCCCTCATAATCAGATTTTTGTTACAATCGACAATGTTGGAACAACAGCCCTAGTCGATACTGGCGCTGCTATTTCCGTTATGAGGGAGGATCTGAGACGTCAGCTACGCAAGGTCTTAACGTTACCGGATTCCACGTCACTTCGTGGTGCGGACGGTTGTCTAATTCCTTCTCTTGGCATGTGCAGTGCACGTATTGCTCTTAAAAATAAGACCACGTCCGTCCTTTTTACCATCATTCCGAATTGCCCCCATGCATTGATCCTTGGATGGGACTTCCTATCCGCCCGTAACGCCCTTATTGATTGTGCAATGAGAGAAATTGAACTTAATCTTTCCGCTTCGAACAAACCCCAGGCCCCCTCCATCATTTGCAAACTATGTTCTATGGAAACTTGCCGCATCCCAGCATTAAAAGCAGTCCCCATCAAAGTGTCACCTGAAAGCCCTACAGCCGATGGCGACTACGTCGTGTCTCCAAACATGGACATTTTTTTCGCCAAGCAACTTAGTATTGCACATTCAATTGTTTCTATCCTTGATGATTCCACTTCCCTCTGGGTGGTCAATCTCGGGCATAGCCCACAACTACTACCCAGAGGAACTTCTCTAGCCGTCACATCGCCGTTGTCTGAAGAAACACTATCGGTTATTACCGAAAACGACCGACCAACTCCAAATTCAAGTCCGCCGTTGACCTCTGATCTCGTTCAACTGGCCAACATGATTGATTCTACGTTAGACGGGACGCAAAAACAACAGCTACAGAGCCTTCTCTTGAAATATCACGAAATCTTCGACTTGCCAGCCCATCCTCTTGGCCGATTATCCACCACCAAACACCGCATTGACACCGGGACCCACCCACCTTTACACCACAGGCCTTATCGAGTTTCGCTAAGCGAACGTCGCATAATACAAACCGAGGTGGACAAAATGCTTTCGCGAGACATCATACAGCTCTCTTCTAGTCCATGGTCCTCTCCTGTGGTTTTGGTTAAAAAGAAAGATGGGTCCTGGCGTTTTTGCGTCGATTACCGTAGGCTAAACAAGATAACTAAGAAAGATGTGTACCCATTGCCTCGCATCGATGACACCCTAGACTGTCTACACGGTGCCAAATACTTTTCTTCTATCGACCTTCGGTCAGGGTATTGGCAAATTAGTGTGGACGACAACGACAGGGAAAAGACTGCTTTCATTACTCCAGACGCCCTCTATGAATTTAAAGTCATGCCGTTTGGTCTGTGTAATGCCCCCGCTACTTTTGAGCGAATGATGGACCGCCTTTTAAAAGGTTTACGGTGCACAACCTGCCTGTGCTACTTGGACGACGTTATCATATTTTCCAGCTCGTTCTCATCCCATCTTGCACGCTTGGATCAAGTCTTGAACCTCTTCAAAGAAGCAGGTCTCCAACTAAATTCCTCAAAGTGTCAATTCGGCAGCTCCCAGATAAAGGTTTTAGGTCACTTGGTTGACATGCATGGAGTTCGACCAGACCCTGAAAAGATAAAAGCCGTCCAACAATTTCCGACAGCTCAATCACCAAAAGATGTCCGGAGGTTTCTTGGGCTGTGCTCTTACTTTCGACGCTTTCACCGATTCGCTCAAATTGCTCGTCCCCTGACAAGCCTCCTCAAGAAAAACCAGCTCTTCTCCTGGCAACCGGAACAAGAAGCTGCTTTCACTCGTTTGAAGGACGCCTTAACGACTAATCCTGTTTTAGGACATTTTGACGACTCTGCACCTACTGCATTGCGCACGGACGCCAGCGGTCATGGAATTGGCGCTATTCTAGCTCAGCACCAATCTGGAGAGGAATGTGTAATAGCTTATGCCAGTCGTACACTTTCCCCAGCCGAACAGAACTACACGATTACCGAACGGGAGTGTCTAGCTGTTGTATGGTCCATTACGAAATTTCGTCCTTACTTATTTGGCAGACAATTTTCTGTTATTACAGACCACCACGCCCTCTGCTGGCTTTCCTCGTTAAGAGACCCAATCGGCCGACTTGGACGCTGGGCTCTCCGTCTTCAGGAGTATGATTTTAAAGTCATATACAAATCTGGAAGACTCCACCAAGATGCCGACTGCTTGTCTCGACACCCTGTCGACCCCATTGACCAAACAGCCGACGACACCGACCTCCCCGTACTTCATATTTCAACGTTTATGAACATCGCAGAAGAGCAGCGTCGTGACACAGCTCTACAGACCATCATTGACAAAATCACTTCAGATCCGACTCAACCCTCCACTAGGCTTTACACGGTTCACAATGGCATTCTTTACCGACACAATTTTCGGCAACATGGTCCGTCTTTACTTTTGGTAATCCCCAAACACCTTCAATATACAGTCCTAGACGAATTGCACGATGCCCCAACCGCCGGTCATTTGGGTGTCGTTCGCACCTACGCAAGGGTCAAGCATCGCTTCTACTGGCCCGATATGTACAGGAGCATTAAGCGTTACGTTTCCTCCTGCGATTCCTGCCAGCGCCGCAAGACCCCGCAAACCCGGCCCGCTGGTCTCCTGCAGCCCCTGCGTCCCACGGTCTGCCCATTTGACCGCGTAGGAGTGGACCTTCTTGGTCCGTTTCCGTCCTCCTCCACTGGAAACCGCTGGATCGCCGTGGCCGTTGATTACGCAACACGCTACGCCATAACAAGGCCGCTTTTGACTAGCACGGCGGTCGACGTTGCGCAATTTATTTTAGAAGACCTAATTCTCAAGCACGGCGCACCTCGAGAACTTCTGTCCGACCGTGGGCGCCCTTTTGTGTCACAACTCGTCGCCGAAATTCTACAGCTATGTGCCATCGTCCACCGAAAAACGACGGCCTACCACCCACAGACCAACGGGCTGGTGGAACGCCTCAACCGGACACTTTCTGATATGCTGTCGATGTATATCTCGGCTGACCATCGCAACTGGGACACAGTTCTTCCTTATGTTACATTTGCGTACAACTCCTCCCGTCACGACACAACCGGTTTTTCGCCATTTTACCTACTATTCTACCGCGAGCCCAACCTTATGATTGACACCCTTCTTCCACTGCAAACCAACGCTCCACTTACAGATCACACCTCCGAAGCCATATGCCGCGCCGAAGAGGCACGTCAACTAGCACGGCTTCGAACACTCGATTCGCAGGAACGACAGTGCGCCCGCTATGACCACCTACATAGTGTAGTTTCCTATTTGCCGGGCGACCTTGTTCTGGTATGGACGCCTCAACGACGTGTTGGTCTCGCTCAGAAAATGTTTCCGCGCTACACCGGGCCCTATCGTGTCATCGCACGAGCGAGTGACGTTACCTATGTGGTGGAACCTTTACAACACTCTCGCGATACACGCCGCACTCAAGCCGACACCGTCCACGTTGTGCGACTAAAACCGTACATAGTTCCAGCTAACGGCGAGACGCCGTTTTCGTCCGGAGGGGGATAATGTGACGAAGAAGAAGATGCGGCAAAACGACCCCGACGGTAAAGAAAGAAGACGACGCAGGCGGTGCACGCTCTGAAGGACTAACCACCATATCTGTATTTCATATTCCCTTCGCTGTATAGTAAATCATTTTCATTATCACTGTAACAATATATATATATATAGATATATATATATATATATATATATACAGTCTTTAAGACGAACACGAAGGGACCTTGAAATTTGTTCGACTTATGAGATGTTCGCCTTAACAGAAGTGCAATAATTATCATGCTGGGCATGTCTACATTGCTGTTGACCAATAAACATAAAATGAAAAGGCCTACAATGAAGAGATGCTTAAAAAGAGACATTTATTTGGCTTACCATGCCAAAAGAAGAAAAAAAATAATGTTTCACACACCACTGGTGGGGGAACCGATCCATTCGGTGATTTTTGACTGCCTCCTCCTCTGTGCGAATCGGTGTCTAGCGATGAAAGACGACACGTGGCCCATGTTCCTGAGAAAACATGGGCCACATGTCTTAATAGAACCTTAATCACTGTCATCACGTCTATCAGACTCCTTGTCCGACGCCTCCTCCCAAAGGCAGTAGTCTTCAGTGCCGTCGAGCGCATTTGAAATTCCGCACTACTTGAAAGAGCGAGCGACGAGCGTGCGCAGACGCAGTGAAAACCCGGCGCGGCGCATAAAGCGAGTAACTCAATGTCGGCTCACCAAAGTTCTCATGCTCTTTTACAAAATCGCTGAGACTTGCCTCGACGTCCACGAACACGCCATTTTTTAGGCTCCTAAAGCATCTTCTCATTCCGTTGCACGCGAACAGAGCTTGCTTTTGTCGTCTCCATCCGCGGATGCTGCCCTCATTTACGGCGAATTGTCGTCCGGCAGCACTGTTACCGATGTCTTCCGCAACCAAAAGAACTTTTCTTTTGTAGGCGACCGACGATTGTTTTCGCGCCTACGCCATTGCCGAGTCTGACTGTGTACGAATGGTGGCGCCTCGGACATTGTGATTTTAATGATGATGATAGCTGCTTTGAGCGCTATATTGCTTCAAAGCCGAAACTATGTCAAACAGTGTTAGATCGCGCCTCATCAAGCTGAAAATTAGAAAAAACGTCGTATTATATGCGGGTTTTTACGGTACATCTGACATACACCTCGGCCGGCGCAACGCGCGGCGTCGCCGTCGGTGCACTGCCATCGCGAAGGGGACCTATGAAAGTTTGAGTTATCCAAAATGAGCGCGCAAAGCGGTTCGTGTTAAATGATTTTTTTTTTGCATTGCGTCTATGGGAAACCAACCAAATGTTCTTACTTTGTTCGGCATATCCCAGAATTCCGCTTAAGCGAGTTCACCTTAACGGGAGTCTGCTGTATATAGATGTATTAAGTTCACCTAATTTCGAAGTGAATTGTTCTATTAAAAATGCCAGCACGTTGGTGGGGCACCGCCATTCTAACTTCTTATCACAACAGGTAAGGGCCGAAAGCAGTCCTATAAAAAATTAAACTTAAAGACGTCACTGGCAAAACTGAATTTAAAAAAGCAGAAAGCTTGAGGTTCCTTTATAAAAAAAATCTCTCAGCCCTCCTCCCTCACTCCCTCTTTTGCCTTACGTTTGCACTCAAGTCTTCAAGGGTGGGTTATTGGGCCCCCACTCAAATGAGTTTGAGACCCCTCACCTACATCATATGACGCCAAGAATTACACACAGTTGCCCATTTGGCCTTTGCGCCAAAAGTTGTGTCCCTATGCGGCAATGCATTCGAAACCCGGCCATTTACATGGGAGACATTTAACAAAGTTGTAGCAAATCGATTGAGGCTTTTCTAATTATTTTGTGAATGGGAAATGAGTGGGTGCACCAGCTCACGTCGCTTCCTCAACTGCCTGCGTGTCGTGGCCGTAGGCGTGCGCAGAGTTCCGCGTCGGAGGGGACCCGACTCGCATGAAAGCGCCACCCCCTCCCCAATCCCTCCAGGTTCTCCTCCAAAAAATATGTCCTTGCATTTCGCGAGGACATGCAGTAACTGATCTATACATTATAAGTATCTGGATATCTTGGAACTTCAGAAATCATCTTACAGCCTGCATGACTGTGTCATCATGCCATTTTCTTTTGTTGTGTGTGTTCACATTAAAGGTGCGTACTATCACAAACTGCTTACCCAAAATTATTATTTTCCATACATATAAACTTAGACCACGCTCTGAGCAATATGTCCATGCTTTGGGGAACGGACTCACTGTTAGGGGAAAGAATGTGAAGGAGATGTATTCTTTGCACTCATAATACAAATTTATTAGACAACAATACCGGGGAGGAGACGTAGTTTTGCACTTATAAGAGGAATTTATTAAGCAATATTCAAATTCATTAGAACGATAAACAAACCCAGTTGTAGTGCACAAGGGCTTTTACAAAAAAAAACACAAACAAAATGAAGCACATGGTTGGGTTTCTCCCTATTCCACTGATCCCTCTAGAGCTAGTAAGTGCGTACGCCTTCAAAATAAATGCCGTGAGTTGAAAGATGCGACCTTGTTGGTGCTTTGCAGTAAAATAGATAGGTGGGCTAGTTGGTACATGCTTAACTCGTGAAGCGCCTAAAAAACGAGGACGAGACAGGACCAAGGGCTTGGTCCTGTCTCGTCTTCCTTGTGTCCTCGTTTTTAGGCGCTTCACAAGTTAAACTTTGTTTTCGTTTTGCTACTGCCAGACAAAAAGTAGGGCCCCAGGGTTTTTGCAGAAGTGACCATACGGCCGCAGGGCCGCTCGATTCCCAGAAGCCCGGCCTTCACCAGCGTTTCACCCAACAAGCTGCCCAATAAATACCCCAATGATAATTTGTATCAATCACAAAGTAAAAAAGAAAGCTCAAGATACACCTAAGCACTTCTAATGAGTTCTAAATGCGAAAGCATGCAAGCTGCTCGTCCGCTCCCTTACTTTGTTTGCTGCGTACTCTATATCGCTGGTCAGTGCGCGCGCTCTCCTCGGCGCGCTGACCTTGCACACGAAGGACCTTGGCAGCGCCATGGGGGGAGCGGTCGTTAAAACTAATGCGCAGCGGCCAATGGGACCCTCGTCGACGCACGCCAGCCAATGGGAGGGAAGACGAAATCCACCAGCTTTACTCCGCTCCTTTGGGATCGGAGAAACTAGGTGTTGTTGTGAGGCTTTTTGCGTGGTTTTATAGCTGGGAGCTGGCTGCACTTGGAGAAAGCATTTAAAGATGCGTTTGAAGCTGATGACGTTGGCTCACTCCATAAAACAGTTAATGCTTTTGCATTAAAAAAGAAAAAGAATGCTGCCTCACTGAATTTTTGCCCTTCCTGGCTATCAGTCAGTGCACGTAACTCGGAACATGGTGAAGGAGTTGAGAGACGCCGAAAACCTCAATCTTTGTCAATTTTTAAAATAAAAACTAGGACATGCAGGCGAAAGCGGTTTTTGTTCTTTACTTCAGAGAGGTCGAGACACTAACTCTCAAATTATTTAAGCAAAGCACTGAAATTGTTGCACAGCTCCTTTAAGGACCCCTTGCAATACACCATCCAGTAAACTATGAGGTGCTAGTGGAGGGTTCAGTAGAGCTACTTCAGCTTTTCCATGATTTCCAAGTTGGTGTTAAGTCCTTGCATCTTCGTCTTCGCCTTTTTCCTTAAGCCGGGGTCACACGACTTGGACATCATACAAAAGAAGGGCTGCAAACAGGATTCATCGGAATATCCGTTGATTGAATACTGCATTCCAAGTTTCCTCTTTAAACTCATTGCAATGCGGCATTCGAAGTATGGATTTCGTGGTGACTCGCGTTCGAATCTGTAGGCAGACTGCCTTTTGTATGATGTATAAGCAGTGGGACTCCAGCTTTACGCCGTTCGACTTGACAATATAGGTGATGTCACTCGTTGCCTCAGCTTTATCGGTGTCTGTAGTCGTCCTGACCCAGCCACGACCGCTGAAAGTTGCACTTCCCGGGCATCGCGCACTACTTAAGCTACGTCCACAATGTTTAATCTAAAATAGATGCGGAACAAGCAAACCAGGAGTAGCTAGCAAACAGTACGCGAAAGAACAAAGCGAACGAGGGTGCAGACTAAAGACCGTATTTTCCAAACTTTCGTCCCCACCCGGTGTATAGTCCGCAAAAGCCAATTTAAGTCCACGCAAAAATCTTCTCATACAAAGCAAGCAATGACGTATGTTTGCTTTCTGAGATCACAAAGAAGGCTGTATTTTTTATAAATTATCATTAACATACTCTTTCAATCACAAAGTCCATCGCGTCTCGTCATAATGAATGGTGTTGAAAAACAAAATTGCTGTATAGTCCGCACGCATAGATAGTCCGCACAGCCTAACATTTCAACTTTTAGACACGGATATCCGTGGGCTATAGCCCAGAAAATATGGTACATCATTAATAAGATTCACAAAAAAAAAATTACTATTGGAATAAACTCTCTGAGACAAAAATACAGCATTATGCTAATCTTTCGTTCACAAACTGTTACAACGAAAAAAGAAAAAAAGAATGATTGAAGACCTCATTCAAACAAACTTCGGTCCTGAACACGATTTAGAGGCACTAGCAAATAGTTTTAATACAGAATATGTGCAGTCGATTGACACTCTATGCAGTTTGACAACGGATAGATGATCCAATCAAAAAAAAAATAGTGATTCATTATTTTTTTCCAATATGAATGACAATGATCTAATTGAAATTGTAGAACATTTAAAGACTAGTAAAGCAACAGGGGTTGGATTAAATTAGGGCTAGAGACATTAAAGAGACACTGACACCCACCTAAAAATGTTTTTCATTTTTTGACAGGCGATTCATTATGGTGTCGGCATACTACCCAATTAATATTTTGCTACAGAGTGACGTGTTTTTTTAATAAAGCCCAAAAACGCAACAACTCGAAACCGAAACCGAAACCCCCGTACCGCACGGAGAAGTGGAGAGGAGAGAGTGAGTGGAGGAAGTCACGTGGCTGAACGCGAACATGTTTTGTTTTTTTTTCCTTCCACGCAGCGGACGAAATGCGTTGCAGTATCCATTCGCCGTGCGATTCCTTCGCAGTTATGTTTGTTCCGCTCGCTGCTCTGCAGTTGAAGATGAGTTGTTTGTACAGTGAAGAGTAGAAAATGAGTAGTGAGTGCCCGTGCTGAATTTTCGTGATCGGCTCCGAAAAGAATATTCCCAAGATGTTGCGTGAAGAGCTGCCTCACATGTCCTGCATCTGAAAGTGGCACTGTGCGGCAGAGTCTGCACAAGTTTCCGAAAGATCAACGGGTCGGGATCAATGGCTGGCTGCAATTCCTGAAGAACAGTCACGCGAAGCTCGGAAAGCGGACGCTACCCGGTTCATATGCTCCTTGCATTTTGTGGAAAGTGACTACATTCATTTCGCAAGTGTCAAAAATGGAATCCCATACCATTTAGTTCAGGGACGTATCGCCCACAACAATTGTTTTTTTTTTGTTTTTTTTTTCACTGATATAATTAAAAAAGAAATGTAAACATCGGAAAATGTTTGACAAAAAAAAAAAGATGGCACGCCCACACTAGGGATTAAACCCGTGCCCGCTGCGTGTGAAGTGGACGTCTTTCCACTGCGCTACTGAAGGACCTCTTTCCTATGTTGGAAAGTTAGCTGCCGATTTCCCTCCAGTACATGCACTCCCGGCTTGAAGTCGGGCAGCACCACGCATTGGCCACAGTCGCACCTATACTTCGTTTCAGCTTCCGTCCGAGCGCAGCCAAATGCTGAGGGACGGTTCGTAACTTCGAGAAGAGCATTCCTACGCACAAAAAGTAGTCCGCAAAAGTAATTTTTTTTTTAAATAACTGTTCTGTGCGTAAACATTGCGCAATATTCCAGATATTACTGCTGAGAATGATTTGCAACTAAAGAAATTAAATATCTGAAGTTTAAGTATGTTTGAATAATATATCTAAAGCATGTGGTTGGTGAAAACAGGTATAATCTGCTGGCAAACTCGGCTGCAGCGCTCGGTTTTTCTGTGTGATTTCGTTCCCGTAATGGCCGAATCATGTGCTTCGCTGCTTTCCTCACCGAGTCGCTTCAAACGTCCTTTCGCAAAGGCACGTTTGGGCGTCCGGCGCGAGAGGTCGTGATGAATGTCTACTTTCAAATTCGGCAGGAGACTCCGGCCGCGTCGTACCGCAAATCCGTTGTAAACAAGAAAAGCGTCCGGGCCACTACAATTCAATAATACGCGGCGTAATCGGGGCCCCCCGATTACGTGTTAACACATCCATCGAGCCAGCACATCCACCGAGCCATTACATCCATCGATGGATGTAATGGCACGGTGGATATACTACTCAAACTTCCTGTCACGACTCCTAGCGTGCCATTACATCCATCGTGCTAGCGGATCCATAGAATCCAAGATGGCTGCCCATTGGGCTTCTTGGGTTATTCATATTCTTATGCGGAGAGCAAATTCGCCCGCTTCTTTTTCGGAGGTTGTGGTGACGTCAGAAGGCCGAGCTGTGACTAGTTCTGAATGAAGGATAGTGGGTAGACCTCGAGGCAGCTTGCTTTGAGGTTCTTCACACTATCCTTCATTCCGAGCCAATCAGAGCTCAGCGTCTTTCTGACGTCAACACAACCTCTGCGCAAAAAGCAGACGACTTCATTTCCGCACTGGTTCGGGACCCACAGGGAACAACGGTAAGCCCCAGAACGTAGTATATCACAATAAAATTCTATAAGACTTCAGATTTTTTTTCTCAAAGCGAAATAAGAGGTGTGATTCTCTGTACCGTCCCTAATCTATACTAAAGTTATATTTAGTTAATTTTGAGGGGGAAAAAATCAGAAACTAAAATTTGATCACTGTGGAAACAACGAGCCGACGCTGCGCGCTCGACTTTGGAGACGCGGAGGGCCGCAGAAAGTGCATGACGCACAAAGGGTCCTTTTACTCGCTTTTTGTACATTCAATATAGCGTATAACTCTTCAAATAATGTGAACTATTATACAGCCTAGTTAAACGAAGAAATAAGCCTGCGTGATTGGTGGATGGAATGGCACGTTTTTGGACGAAGCTGCTCGATGAATCTGATGAGACGATAGATGTAACGGCACGATGGATGTAATGACACGCTTTTGGACGAGGTTGCTCGATGAATGTGATGGCGCGGTGGACGTAATGACACGATGGATGTAACGGCATGATGGATGTAATGGCACGTTGGATGAACTGGCCAAAAGTGGATGTAAAGGCACGATGGATATGCTGGCACTATGGATGTACGGGAACGATGGATGTAAGGGCACGGAATTGGACGTATTTGCTCGATGGATGTAATGGCACGATGGATGTGTTGGCCCCAAGCCGGGCACCCCTTTACTTGCCGATAACATTGAACGCAGAGAAGCTGGTGGAAAAAACTGCGCCTTGAGCCCTGGTATATCCAGACAATACAAGGAAACATCAACGGCCGGGTCATCGGGCACCTTCCAACGTGTACTTACATCTCGAAACTATGCCGAAAAGGTGGAAAGCTCAGACACAGACGCCAGTGGCCAACCTACGTACTGACATCCCCTGTGACTAAATTTCAGAACAAAGGGAACTTTTTAAACCTGTAGCAGACGATACCGTTGATACACTCGTAGCAAGCGAAATCCTTGGCTACTCGGCGAGTGCGGGCGGCGCGGACGACCAGCGGAGTGATACAAAAGTGCAGGCGAATTCGCGTGACCTATTGACGGCGTGTGATTGGCTCCAGGTACACGTAGCTTTGGCTGCGCTCGGACGGAAGCTGAAACGAAGTATAGTAAAGAAATCGTACGCGTGCGTATTCAACTCGAAGTACGCACTTTGTGTTTGACGTTTGAGCGAGCGATGTCTTCAGCCACGAGAAAGGACGACGGCTTGGCGACGTCTTCGTGCAATCGGCTTGCTGGTCGGGCGTGTCGTACGGGATTTCGATCGGTCCAATATATCTTTCGAAGGAAGACAGAATTCGCCGGTACTGTGAACGACAGTTCTGAAGTAGAGACAGTAGAGGTCCCACGCCCGTCGTCTGCTGCCATCCTCTAGTCCCACGATACGCGAAACGACGCCATGTTGAGCAGTGACCGCACAGAATGCTTCCGGTTGTCTGTGCAACCTTTTTTTTTCAATCAATGTATTTGCAGATTTTTTGAAGCCACAAAAAATGGGTTTCATATTTGTTTCTATTTTTAATATTGACTGTGTGCCATCAAGGACCCACGACTTTGAAAAAATTTGGTGGTCGCGTCTAAGCCTTGGAAAACGGCCCACGACCGCGGAAAAGAGAGTGAGCGCGACTCAAACCGGCCAGTTCTCGATCGGGGGTTTTCGGGCAGAAAGGAACCGAATTTCGAGCCGCACATTCTGTTAAGGGTAGTTGGGCTCTCATATGTCACATACAACTAAAACCTTGGCGAGCATAAATACCCTGTCAGTGTCCCTTTAAATACCACATCACTATAATGAAACTTACATTACTACAGTTGTACAATCGTATATTCTTTAGCGGCATGATCCCAAAAAAGCTTAAAATATCTGTCGTTCGGCCAATATTCAAGAAAGGTGAGAGAAATTAATTCCTAAATTATAGACTTTATGCACTTTTTCTTATTTACATTTATATTTCACGTTTTTGTTTCTTCAAATTATACATGCGTTTGCGTGCATGCTTTTTATGCAAAACTGCATGTAAGTGTCAACGGTGCACCCTTATGTAGGCCTACGGGCTGTTTAGGGGCACCGGAAAAGTGCAATAAATAAATAAATAAATAGACCCGTATGCATCGTTTCAGTCGTAAATTATATAATGGAAAAATACATTAATAAAGTACTCAGGTGCTATATTGCAAAATATAGCCTATTAACTCAGGCTCAATATAGATTCAGGGAACATATACCCCTTTCCAAAAAACGGTCCATGGCCGCTGCTGTTCCTGATGCTGATGCGGCTTGTGCGACTCTCGCACTCTCGATCAGCTAGAAATTTTCTGCCACTCTCTTGGACTGTGAAAACACGCTCAGCGCGATTCTCTACCTACGTTTTTGCGATTTTGCATTCGACGTTTCCTGGCACCTCTTGAAAGTTTCCACTTAATTTTTTTATGCATGCTGCGTACCCTTTATGTATTATCTTCCACTGTGAGAAATAGGGCTGGTAAGTGCCTGCCATTCAAGCTTTTCTGCTCAACATTTACGGGAAACTAAGGAGGGGAAGGACGTCGAACGGCCCTCGACGCGATTTTGCGAACAATGACAATTGTTCTCCCCCTTCCAGAGATAATCTGCATAGAATCCTCAGTCATCTCCAAAAATGGTAGTCTGGGTTGGGGTGGGAAATGGGTCAGTCTTGGTGCTGTTGTGAAAAAAGGAAGCTCTCCCCAAAACGTGCCCCAAAACGAAGTCATCTTGGATTCCGTCCGATCGTCAAGATGTGACTGTCGTCGACTGTGACTGTGTTAGTTGAGATCTTTCTCAGATAAATACTTTTCAGATAACGCTGCATCGCGTGGTACTTACAATATATTGTTCGAATGTTAACACTTGCTAAATTGTATGTCCGTGTCCTGTCCATCGGTAAACACGTTATTTGTGAGCATGAAAAATGCGTGCCTTTTGCCTATCTTCTGTTGTAAATTATTTTCGACAGCTAAGCGCTTTTCCGTTTGACACGTGGCTAATCAGGCGGTGCTGTCAAAACTTATCGTAAAAAACAAAAAACAAAAAAACGACACGTTCTGCCGCATGCGTACCCAACAAAAACATTTTACAGGCTTTATTTTTTGCTTTTTCGTTTTTTTTCAAATGTGGTACAATGCTTTTTCAATGTCCTCAGGAAAATACAAGGACCATGAAATACAAAATACAGCGGGAAAAGACGAGAATTTAGCCACCAGCAGTGTTTGCAACTGCGCCTATCGAAATCACAGTCCACTCGGCTAGGGTTAACAGGGACGCCGGTGAGAGTCTAGGCTCAAACCCAGTGAATGGGCTCAAAAACGGTTTGCTGCGTCTGGGGTCGAGTGTTTCTTGGAAAAGTGTATAGGAACCAGTGACCTTCTAGAAGACTTTTTAGACTATGTAAATGAAAGTGTACACACGGAAATTATGTTCTAGCTTTATTCACACAATTTACCAGAGCATTCGACAGAATAAATAATGATATATTAAGGGATAGACTATACAGTACTGGGATTTGAGGGAAGACATGATTTATTCCGAAATTATCTTACTGATCGGTGTCAGTTAGCATGTTTAGGCTCAAAATCGAGCAAAGAAATTAAGGTCAAACAAGGAGCACCACAAGGTACATCTTGGTCCACAACTTTTTAATTTGTATGTTAACGAGATAGCCCAGGTTAGGTTAAAAAAGTAAGCCCTTTCAATTTGCAGATGACACAGTGATTGTATATGCACATAGAAATTAAGAAGTAGAGGCAATGACGATACAAGACGATATCAATAACATCATACAATGGTACCGTAAAAACCAAATAATCGTAAATGTTCCTAAAACGCAAGTAATACGCTTTAGAGATCAAAAGAAAAAATTGTAAATGAAATTTCAATAAAAATGCATGATCAGAACTGTAACAACTGCTCATGCGTCCCGTTAAAATAGTCTAATAATCAGGGTGTCTGGCAAAATATTATTTTAAAATTCCCTGACAATTTCAAGTGAAATTCCCTGACCATTGTAGAGGCGGTTAAATATATAAGACCATTACAACACAAGGCATTTTTTATTAAATAAAGCACAATTATAATCAGTTAAATTAGGGTATCTGACTAGATTCTCCAATATTGTACAAAGTTTATGCAAACACAATCTGCTCTTGCTGCTTATGAGTGGCAGTTATTGCACAAGAATCGTCCAAGCACACATCTTACTTCTTAAGGGAGTCAATTTTTTCTTGCAGGAGACTGGCCTCCATTAGTGATTCACGGAGCAGCCTTCGCTTCTTTTCTTCTAGTTCTTTCACAAGAGCGGCCACTCTTTTCTTGTTCTTCTGAACATCTGACTCCTCCCGACTTTCTTCCTCCTTTTTCTGCAATTTCTTTCGAAAGACGCTGTAGGAATTGCGAACCATCCGCACCATCTTGTCAGTAATTTCAACCTTGTCCACGCCGCCTGCTTCCAGCACAGCGTCGTGTACTACTCGCTGCGCTATGAGCGATTCTACTTTCAAGTTTTCAACAATGCATTCTTTGTTGACTGAGAAGCCTCTTTCTACGGCAGCATTGCCGTGAGACAAGCATAGAATGATCTTGATGAAAGACAACAGCTCTCTGTGATCAAGGGAGCAGAGGTCTAGCCACAGAACGTCCAGCCTCTCTTCTTTCCTGTCAAAATCTTTCAGTTTTTTTCTGTGCAAGGCCCAGTGAACAGATCTGTACATAGGAACGACGGGCCCGTTCTGCTTCTAGACCGGTCAGCCACCGGTCTTCTGAAAGCATTTCAAGTGCGAGGGTCAGTTGTTTGCGGCCAGCATCCGGAGACAATGCGAATGCTGGATTTAAGCAGCTGGCACCTTTAGTTACTTTATGCTTCAACGGTGACCTCTCCATCACCTTTGGGGAGCACACCTTAACGAAGGAAACGCAGTCTTTCTTGAGTTTGAGCAAGGTGAGCTGTGGTAGCTTGGGCGCCTTTCGGAGCTCATTCTTTGCGGCAAACCCAACGTCAAAGGCGGCTACAGCTATACAGTTCTTGGGTTTTTTCCAAATCAACCTTCAGTAGCTTAAGGGGCGTGTCCGCAGCATTCAGGATTTCCTTCTTGAGAATTCTTGCAAGCAGCAATCGTAGGACGTCATACATTCCCGTCGAAAGAAAGGGAACCATTGGCTTGTCGGTCTGAAATTCTGCCGAAAATGACTCCAGTTCTTCAGCAATCGACAGCATGAAGGCTAGTTTTGCCGGCAACAGCTGATCAATGAGTGCGTTTACAACGGCGCTGTAGCTGGAGCACGTCGGCCGCTTGTTTCCCTTTGCCACTCTACGAACTTTGCCAAGTTCGGAAGAACTTGTAATGCCCTGGTGATGACCTTGCCGTTTTCGAGCCACCTTACTGCACAGAACTTGAAAGGAAATAGTGTGCTCCCGGTGAAGTTGGCAAAATCGGCACGATGAGCACGCACATATTTGAAGAGGTTGTAGCTGCTGCGAAGAAATGCTACTAGATCCCAAACAGTTGCAGCATGGCCTGCCTTGTATTCATTACGTGCAGCCCACAACTTCCAATGTCCAAAAATTGCGGCTCTCGTCCGATTCCTTCAGCGACCTTAGAACCTTAAAGTTTACATTTGGACCACCCATAGAAACTTGTAGTATCTTCACTTGCTTGATCGGTTCTGTGGCCTCCGTGAATGCTGATGCCAGGTCCTCCGCACAGGTGTGGCCCAGGAAGCACGAAGTGAGGTACTGCGTCTTCCCAGTGCCACTGGTTGTGTCCCAATATCGGACAAGCACATCTATCTGTTGCTTCTGAGTAACTTTGTTGAGCGACTCGTCAAACGAAACAACTACGAAATGCACACTGGCGAGGCTTGTTAGCAACTTATTCCGAAAGTAGGGCGCAATACCATGGCAGATGGTATATCCTACTATGTCCTTCCCTAACTGAAGTTTTGGAGCGACTTCACACGCGGGAAACATGAGAGGGAAGAGTGAGACCAATGCTCCTGTAGAACGAAAGGATCCGTGAATCGCTACCGAGTTTAAACACCAAATTATCTCGGCCTTTGTCACAGCACTCTTCAGTAGAAAGCCGCTCATTGACGTCTTCACACTTGTTGAAGTGACTGCAGGCTCCTCCGGGGCACATGTGCGGTCACTGCCACATCCGGCCGAAACATTCGTTGCTGCCGTGAAAAATTACAGAAGTCCAGATTGGGAACGACTTGACTGCAACTTCAAAGCAGCAAGGTGCTTTTTGCTCGACGCGTGACTGGAAACGGTCGTGTTTCCCATGTTGCTCAAAGAAAACGTTTTGCGGCACATTGAGCACTGAGCACATTGAGAATCACTTTGCACAGGCTTAATCCAACTTGCATATTCCAATATATTCGGATTCGTCCAGTCCGGATTAAACGAGCACCTTTTTGCCGCCGACATCGTCAACGAAGAGGCCACTTCCGGAAACACGATGGAAACACGACGCTCAACGACACACGTCAATAACCGAATGTACGGCCGCATGGCCGCCAGATGCGCACTTTCGGATACTTCCGGATCGGATTGCATTGGATTGTAATATGCGGCTTTCCCATTTGTTACTAAGTCTAGTGGCTTTAACTGGATCTAGCCTAGTGTCTTGCCCTTAATCCAATCCAATCCAATGCATGGCTTGGAATGAATTTGTCGGCTATTCCCTTTGCATCGGGTAGCACACACTATAGACCACGACCGGCTTTATAGGGGCGACCTGCTCACTCCGCGTGTCCCTATGGGAGCGCGCGGGCCAAGAAATATCACGTAAACGGCTTGGAGGGACCGAGTGTTCCGCTTGGCGCCGCCCTAGCTTAACACCAAAAGCGCGGCGGCCGTTTTGGAAGGCTATGGGAGCGTGTTGAAACAAAGGTTGGTTTCGGATAATTTCTGTCGCATTTAATAGGCAGGCGCCAATGCTAGCAAATAGTGTGTTTAGAATAGGGTAAAATAAGTCACTATATCATAGTTTTCTCGAGCAGAATAGTTAGTATTGTGAGCTAAGTGTACAGGATGGTGCATCCAGTCCGCCTGCTGGTGCCCACTCCCGTGATCGGAATAAAATATCGAATTAGATGCTCCGCAGGTGGGCCGTGACGCTCTTGGTGAATGTTCGAAGTGAGACACTGTCGATTGGTGGTGTTCGAGGCGGGGCTTAGGCCGCACGTCCGGAGGCTTCCTGGCCTTGGACGACGACCATTCCCCGAAGTGAAGAACCCAGGGGTCCAGTGGAGGTGGGAGAATTGGTAACGTAACGAACGGTTTAATTACATGGTAGCGATACAGTCGTCAAATCCGAGAGAACCACAGGAGCCGCCTCACGCCCCGCCTTATATAGGGTCCGTTTTCTCCCTCACTCTCCGCCAGGGCAGCAGGTGCGACCGCCAAGTGCGTTGCAGCAAAGTCCGCCGCGCCGTAGCCAGAAGTGCGTCGTAGCCATGGTTCTCCGCAGTTAGGCCAGGCCTCTCTCCCCTTCCGGAGCGCACGAACCCACACGCACACACACACACGTCCCGTTGACGTCACGGACGCGTTGAGACTCGTTTTGGACAGGCTTCGACAGGTGGGCGACAGTCCTGAACAGATCGTGACTCGTTTCCGGACTCGTTTCCGCAGCGTTGAAACTCGGAAGAAGGTCGCCGAAGGTTCCATTCTTAACAGCCCCTCCGGGGCCAGGGAAACCTCGAATGGCCGGTGGTACAATCGCTGGCCTGAAAAGGTGGGCTTGGAGTAGGCCTTGAGAAGACGCTGCAAGCACTAAACAAACTCCCAAACCTCTCACAACGGAGGCATCAGCGGAAACGTCCCCCACAACACCACGCCACACCGCAGTCAAACGCTCGGAATCCGCCAGAGACCCGCCAGACTGGATTACGGATTACCAAAATTTGGTACAATTCCGGGTATCGAGACCCCCTGTCGCCAAAAAAACTAATTTTTCCAACGAGGTCACAATGAACAAAATACAAAAGTCAAAAACTCTTCGCAATTTGTGAGGTCCTTTTTGGGTTTTAACGAAGTGCCCCCACTTAGATCCTCATTCCCGTGGATGACGAAGACCTCTGAGATCATCCCTACTATTTTTCGTGATGTCAGAAAAATCTGCTCAACCCATCGGCATTGCCGTTAAATTTGCCTTTCCTTTTTCTTACGCTGAAGTCATAGTGATCGATTTTCACATGCTTTCTAGACGTGAAAATGCGGTCCTTATAGCGCCGATAAAACAATCCGCCTCTTTCATTCCCCGTCACATTGGTCCTAGCAATCTCCTGAGCTGTACAGCGAAACCCTGACACACTAGGGTCGCTCTTCTGCTCGACTGTCAAAGACACTCTGTCTACTCGTAGCAGAGGACCAAAGTTACGCGACGCCGGAGCTACGAGAGATCTTTCACTGATCCCCTCTTCCTCCGCCTTTTCCGCCGGCGCGTTGGGACGGCGTACGCTTCCTAGTGCTACGAGATCAGGCTGTTCTACAACCTGGTCCCTCTCATCCCGGTTTTCTACCTCCAACTCTGGGAGTGCTTGCTCCCCGTCAGCTGCCTCTGGCTCTGGATCACTCGTCAACAAAGGGGCGACCTGACGCGATTTGGACCTCGTACACGACTGAACTAGCCCTTCTCCCAGTTGTTGACCCCTTTCGCGCAGCAGGAAATCTGACCGGTTAGAAAACAAATAAGGATACTCCAACAGGACTGTTTGCGAGACAGCCGCCTCTGTCACTAGCTCTCCGAACGGGCCAGTTATCCTTACTGTCGCCATAGGCAGACAGACACTGTGCTTTTCGAGCAGCTGCTTGATCCAAACTACCTTTCCAGTAAAATCGGAGGTCGTTACATACGACGGATGAACAACGTCCATCGTCGCTGCACTGTCCCGAAGCACCCTGCACGGCTTTCCGTTTACCTGGAGCTCGTGAAGATAGGGACGAAGAAGCTTCAGGTCCTTGTCACTACCGTTCACGTACGAGAACACAACCCGCGGTTTCTTACATCTGGCCGCTGTGTGTCCCGGCTCCTGACAGTTGTAGCACAGGAACGGCTTCCTTGCCTCGAACTGCCCTGTTGGGCTTTTCCGCGCCTCGTCTCCGTTCAAGTGTTCTGCGCTCTTGTCTGGGACCTTTTGTCCTGCTTCGGGCTTCTCGGGCCCGTTTTCTCGCGAGTCATTTCCCTGTCGGAAGGTCTTGCGCTGATCGCTTCGGCCGGATTCGCTTTCCTCTCCGCTCAGCTTTCTACGCGTTGCGTACTCTTCGGCTAGCTCAGCGGCCCTTTCGACAGAGTCGACTCCCACCCTGTCCTGCACCCAGAGCTTGACTGACTGCGGAATGCTACGAAAGAACTGTTCGAGGCACACACACTCGACTACCTTGTCTCGGCTTTCGTACACTTCCTCGCTCTTCAACCATTCTATCAGGTTGGTTTTAAGCCCGTACGCGAATTCCGAGTAGCCCTCGCTGCTCTTTTTGGATGCGTTTCTAAACCTTTGACGGAACGCCTCGGCAGAAAGGCGGTACCGCTTCAAAAGGCTGGACTTCACCTTGTCGTAGTCGTCCGCGTCTCCAGCACTAAGGCGCGCGACAACCTCTGCAGCCTCACAGGGCAACAAAGTCAAAAGCCGTTGCGGCCATGTTTCTGGGGCGAAGCTCAACTTCTCACATGTCCTCTCAAAGTTAACTAAGAACAGGCCCACGTCTTCCCCAACTTTAAACGGCTGCAGGAGCTTCTTCATTTGATACGACTCGGTCTCACTTGCTCGTACCGGAGCCCCAACTCTACTGTTCTGCGAGTTTAATCGCTGTTGTTCAATTTCGAGCTCTAGCCTTTTCAGCGCTCGCTCCTCTGTCGCTGCAGCCCGCTCCTGTTTTCGTTCCTCTTTCGCTGCAGCCTGTTCCTCTTTCGCTGCAGCCTGTTCCTCTCTCGCCGCAGCCTGCGCTCGTTCCTCTCTTGCTGCAGCTTCACTCTTAGCGTTCTGAAGCAGTTCCCACGCAATTTTAATTCCCTCTGCTTCCGCGCTTTCTGAAATAGCTTTACTGATCTCAGATTTCTTCATCTTTTGCTCCACCTCCACACCCAATTCTTCACATAAACAGAGTAAATCTGTTCTCAGTAACCTCGTTAGATCCATGATCGCTGCTCTTTAGCTTTGGCTTTGCTATAAAACTTGTCGCGAGGTTGTACACAAACCTAGCGCACGAGTCAAACACTAAGGATTCCCAGCAGTTCAAAATTAATTACCCATAATCTGAAGCCTGGCGAATCTCAAAGCAAAGTCCAAACGCTCACCCACAGATGTAGCACGATGTCGCATGGTCCGATCCCAACCGCTGCCAACCAGTTGTTCGAGGCGGGGCTTCGGCCGCACGTCCGGAGGCTTCCTGGCCTTTGACGACGACCATTCCCCGAAGTGAAGAACCCAGGGGTCCAGTGGAGGTGGGAGAATCGGTAACATAAGAACGGTGTAATTACATGGTTGCGATACAGTCGTCAAATCCGAGAGAACCACTGGAGCCGACTCACGCCCCGCCTTATATAGGGTCCGTTTTCTCCCTCACTCTCCGCCAGGGCAGCAGGTGCGACCGCCAAGTGCGTTGCAGCAAAGTCCGCCGCGTCGTAGCCAGAAGTGCGTCGTAGCCATGGTTCTCCGCAGTTAGGCCAGGCCTCTCTCCTCTTCCGGAGCGCACGAACCCACACGCACACACACACACGTCCCGTTGACGTCACGGACGCGTTGAGACTCGTTTTGGACAGGCTTCGACAGGTGGGCGACAGTCCTGAACAGATCGTGACTCGTTTCCGGACTCGTTTCCGCAGCGTTGAAACTCGGAAGAAGGTCGCCGAAGGTTCCATTCTTAACAGTGGTGAACTCGTGACTGGCGGGGGGACTTCCGAAGTTGCACTGCACGGGGTGCGAAGGAGTTCAAGTGACGAAGCGTACGGGTTAAAAGGGGCTGCAGTCCACCAGTACGAGTACGCCGCAGGGAGGAGGCAAAAAGAAGCGAGGAGTCCGGTAGCATAAAAGTGGCTAGGAGCCGCGGGTGGTCGCTACTTGACGTCGATGTTGAAGCGGGTCCCTGCCGACTGGACGGACGAGGGGCAGTGCTCGATAGAATGGTGTTCGGGGGCGAAGTTGGAGCCATAATAAGGTAGGAAGCGCGACGTTGCACCGACTCGAGGGAGGCAACAAGTTGTCTGGTTGCCGAATCTCACACCGAGCAGCAAAACTCCAGGATGGGCAACAGCAGTGCTGTGAACAGCAATCTGGGCACATCGCGACTGGCTCTTCTAGTGGACCGAATGACGAAGCCAAGGAGTCACCTTTCTCCGGACACGACGTTTTCAACGTAGCGATGGAAATCTAAATGCTGGTCGATGATGACACCTAGGAGGTGGAGATGCGCTGTACTTGGGATCTCCACTCGGCTCAGGAAAAGTGTTAGAGGGGTCGAAGGTTGGCGCGAGGCAGTGATGTGCATGGTAGCGCATTTGGTTTAAGTTTAGGGGAAGTTTGTTATGTTTTGACCAAAGAAGAATGCGATCTAGATCAGTTTGTAGCTCTTTACCGAACGTACAATCGCAATAACGACGAGAAAAGTCTTTAAAATACAGCCGATCATCGTCAAAACGTCGCCGGTCGGGGAGCGGACACACATAGATACACACGCGAAAGCGTCTGCTAGCGTGGTAAGCTACGGCGCCAGTAAACGCGGTGGAGGTTCAGCGAACTAGAGAAAGTACTAAATAAGCAAAAGCAAATGCGGCGCGCTCGCGGGGGCGAGGGTAAGGGGGCGAGAGTAAGCGAAAAGGTCACCCTGACCTTTTCGCTTACTCTCGCCCCCGACCGCCAAGTAGGCATATCCGGTATGGGCGACGAAAAAATATTAAAGCGTTTCGAACTGCAAGTAGTAAAAAAATAGAGGGGAGAGAAAACGAGAATGGGTGACGGTTACGTTTTTCTCCTAAATGCATTCTATTGGCGTGGCGAGGGCAAAACAATGTTTTCGCCCATACTGGAAGTGACGACAATTCAAGATGGCGGCGCCCTTGAAGAAAGGGTCTCTTTTTAGCCTCGACCGCAAGGAGCAAAAGTGAACAATAATCTCGAACCCAGACGCTCACTTGATACTCTACTGTAAAGGGCTTCACCCTATGCATACCGAAGACAACATAGATTTAATAAGGTCATTGGGTTTTAGAGACAGCGAAGGAAAAGTGGATTTCAAGACAGTAGAGATTTCCAAGCAAAGATTAAGTGAATGGTGGCAGAAAGCGAGAGAAAACTAGGCATTTTCTTATTAACTGATGGCAAGGGGGATTTATAGCCTCACTTTCTTTTCAGTACGGAGTGAATATAGTTTTCACATATAAATATTCTAAGCTTAAAGGGTAAGACAAAATGGCTAGGTGGCGTAAGCTACCCCCCGATCTAAAGGGCTCAGCCGTATTCATCCATCCATCTATCCATGGCGGCGCCCTGCAATTGGCGCGGACACTGGTCTATAGACCTTTGTCCGGAAGTTCTCTTTTTAGCCTCAACCGCAAGGAGCAAGAGTGAACAATAATCTCGAACCCAGACGCTCACGGGGAGGGGGGGCTGCGTCGGCTTGCGCCGCTGCTTCCCGCCGCGGGCTTCTTCGCTGGTGTGCCGACTGCCGTTTCACCGGCATCGGTCCTGTTTACCGCGGTATGTGAGTATAGTGCCCGTAATGTGAGAGCCATTTGTCCATACGCCACTTTGCCGCTGTTGGTTTCCATCTAGCCGAGCCAGAAAACATCTCGCGACGAATTGACTGCGCCGCGAGTGACGAAGAAAAAGCAAACATGGCGACGGTTTGTACGATTGCTTCGGTGGCTCCGGTGTTGCGTGTCTTCAACGTCCTCGTGAGAAGATTCCCCTGCCCTTCGAAGTTATTGCAAGCACCACGAGTGGCACGAAAGATGTGTAATCATCGTTTCAACTACAAATAAGCAGGCCTTCACGAGCAACGACGATGCCGAGCAGGCGCTCGGCACCGTTGTGTCGTCAGATGTTCTATAACGCCGAGGTATTTTCATTTATCATTTGGAATGACTTCAAAAGTGGGAAATTAATCTATTTTGAGGATTGTTAACGCCGAGGCGAGTGCCCTCCGTTGCAGTGCCGTTGTCGCGCAAAGTGCAGAGGAAACCGGGTGGCGATGGCGGCGGTGCTCTTTGATCGCTTTGATCTTGCGCAGTCGGGTTCATGGAGTCCGGAGTAAACGTACGTACGTGCGCCTGCTGGATCGGTGTTTTGGACTGCCTCAAAACTCTTTCTCACGCGCATTTTCCTTGTGAAGCTTAGTAGCTCATTACACCTCGTCGTCGACTGCGCTCATTTGACTAGGACGCACGAGCCTGTCTGATGTGAATTTCACTGCCTAAGATCTTTGGTGTGCTGTAACGAGGGCTAATAAAGTATCACCGCGAACTTCTGAACAAACGAGTCCAAGTTTCGTCTGTCACAATATTAACACAGGCACCCTGCTTCGTTGCCCGATAGTAAGTGTCTCCTGGTGCCTCGTAGAATTCCAGCTCCCACTTCAAGTAAGTACCATCCTTTAGAACTGGCAATTAATAGCTTTGAACCCAGATGCTCACAGCGTGTGTGTGTGTTTGCGTGTGTGTGTGTGTGGGGGGGGGGCGATAGACCGCGACCTTTCCCAGTACTAGCAGTAAGCACGTTGCCGGCGTCGGTCTTGTTTACCGACGTGTAATGTATCAGAGCAATTTGTCCTGACGGCACTGTGCCGTTGTTGGTTGTACAAACAACCAGAGGAAACGCAGGGTTCTTTTGAACACCCACTGCCCGTCACACAATACACCGATCTCACCAAGCGTTCGGCGCATGCGTGACGCCGCCATAACTTTAGTTCGCAGGAGGCAGGCAGCAGTGCACAAGACGGCTCGTGCCGCCTCATGCTCCACACGCGCAGAGCTCCAGCGAGGTTGTCGCACGCGCAGAAAGACTAAAGCTCCCTCGATGCATTGCGGCAGCGGTGGCGTAGTCAAACTGGCTGGTGAGATCGGTCTATTGCCTAAGAAGCGAGTGCGGATGCGACGTCTACGGCTTCCACAAGTTTCCGTCCCATACAGCTTCTCGGCAAGAATAGACAGCCGCACTCAGAAGAAAAAACTTCACTCCGAGCAAGAACTCAAGAGTGAGTGCCAGTGTATCAACAATTTTTTTCTATGCGTGCGTGATGAATACAACAGAGGTGGTCACTTCTCCGTGATCAGTCGGCAGGTCGTTTACGTCGTGTACGTACGCTAGCTACGAATGGTACCTTCGTTTCGGTTTCGGTTTAGGCTCGGCAGAGCCGCGCTGCTGCAGAAAGGCAAGTAGATCGCGAAAATCGGTCTCAAACGTGCCACGAATGTAATGTCGTATAGAAGAAGCCAACAATCAAGCATTTGAAGCTACAAGAAAGCGGTAGCGAAATATTTACTACGCAATGAACCCGGACTGAAACGGGGATGTCAAGGGTCAGCAGACACCGAGAACATCTAAGACAAGAAAGGTTTTTCCCTTGTTTTCTTGATCGAGATGGGTTCTCGAATGTTCACGAGATCTTCCCTGTTGAAGAACGTGCCGCGGAGGCTTCTGGTGAAGACATCTTTCACGATGTGTCGGTGCATTCGGACAGCCTGCCGCATCCAGCTCCTCAAAGCAACGCCGCCAACGCAGCACCCCCCTCCTGCCTGCCAGTTCTTTCCGCGTGGTGGCGCGAGCGTAGATAAACATGGCGGCGCCCTGGAATTGGCGCGGACACTGGTCTATATCGGGTGAGCAGAGCACGCGTTCCGCTCTCAGCACAATTTATTGCCTATTTTTCTGCCCCCGAGTCGTCGAGCCTTTGCTCAGGGAACTCGATGGCGTTTCCGGCTCATTTTTCCTGACGGGCTCGCTTTTTGACAATATCCCTGACAATTCCCTGATTTTTCCTGGTACTTAAAGGGCAGCTCCGCCGTCAATTTGAGCGTTTTTATCGAAACATATTTTCGTAAAGGGTACTAAAAATTTAGCCTATAGCAGCGGTTAAATCATTCAAAAACTGTTTACATAATTTATAATCGTTAAAATACGCTGAAACCGATACCGAAACTAACTTGCCACTCGACTGATCCGCCATTTTGACGTGACGTCACATATTGTATAAACACTCGCACGTGTGCAGTTTGAGCCTGCTCTGACACGCGCAGCGATAGCCCTGGCCTCGTGCAGCGAGAGCCAGTCGAGGACCCCCGGCGCTTCATCGTGTTTTAGGGAACGATCTTTGTAGCGGGAGCTCGCTCTGCCACTTTGAAGCATACTCAGAAAATCGTGCATGGTCAGGAGCACTATCATCTGAAAACGGTCTGTCTCACGCTCGCTCACTTCGGGGTTCAAGCTAAGAACCCCCAAAAATGTAGTTCGGAACATTCTTGATTGTTATTTCAGAGCGACATAAAGCACCCTTACCTGCATTCTTCTCCTCTTTGCAAACGCTCGTCGCTCGATCGGCGGCTGTCCGGGTTGTGTGTGCGCAAACACGGTAGGCACGGCACATTTTAGTAGCTTCTTTCTGTGGCCGTCCCCGCCCAACCCGAAAGATTCCCTCAGTCGCACGCTATCGTCATAGCAATCCGGTGAGAAGTGGTCGGAGCAGAGTCGGCTGTTTTTACTTGGGAGCCAGCGTTCACGTCGGACTGCCAGGACCCACTTCTTTTGTTTAGACTTGTCGGTCGGAAAACTGTGAAATGTCACATTGCTGCGTTTCTTTGTGGTGTTATTACACCCTACGGAACAACACCAATTTCCTCCAGATGCCATTATGCGCTCTTGCATAACTGTATAAACCGATAACATAAGCAAAAAGCAGACAGTCGCTAGCACCAACAAGCTACAAAGCAAGCTCCCTGACCAACATGTGACGTCACGGCAACGTCAGCGCCATCATGACAGCCTCCGTGTGCCGCTCTTGCTCAGTGTTGCCAGTAGGGCGGCAGCAAGTGATTTGGGTGTGTACATGTAAATTTCAAAATTCATTTTCTTCTAAGAAAATTAATATTTCTCCGAGATATTTTGTACACATGCTCAGGAAAGGCATCCAAATACATGGTGAGAATTTTATAGAAATCGGTGACCATCAAAATTACGGCGGAGATGCCCTTTAAAAATTCCCTGACAATTGCCGGTTTTCCCGGTCGCTAGAAACCCTGATAATGTAAATACCTGGGTATGCATATAGACAAACATATTAAATGGGATATTCACATAAACCAGGTTTGTAAAAAATTAAGGGTATTGATGGCACATACGTAGCATATCCAAGACCAAGCACCACGATCCATACTTAAAATGATATACAATGCACTAGAGATGCCCATACTTCAATATGAAATAACAGTTTATGGGCACTGTGCCAAATATTTACAACTAAAGCTAGAATTGTTTCAAAAAAAGGATAGTTAAGAATATTGGTTACCGAAGCAAAGAAACTGATCTCTCGGATTATATGCATAAAGAACTAGGAATGTTATGTTTCAGAGATCAAATGAAGTATGATAACACTATGAAACATTTTTTCAACAACAAACATAGCCTGGAAAACGCTAAAGAAAGGACTTAAGACCGAATAAAGAACTTGTTGAACCATTTATAAAGACAAAATATGGAGAGGCCACAAGGAAATATTACGTACCTAGGCTTTTTAATCAATTACGGGATGAGCTACATATAATAAAATCCCCCAGAATAAAAAAAAACTAACAAAAACATGAATAATTGAACAGAGAAAAAAGGACCCCTGAAATGTAATAAGAATAGATAATGGAGTATCCCCGAAAACGCGTAATATAAAAGGTTCCCTTTTCTCCAGAATTACCTTGTAAATCGTGAATTCTAGTACCCTTTACGGTATGTACGACTAATTCAATATTATTGGATGCGTTTTACATATATAGTTTTCAAGTTAAAGGAATTATTATTAGCTGTAAAAGGAGGTGGAGCTACAGTAATTTAAACTTATGTTGGTGTGCTCCGTTGTTTTTTTTATCTGCGCAATAGCAGAGGCTCCTGTTGCATCCCACCCACAAGCCATTAATGGCTTATTGGGGCTTTATATTGTATTATTTTCAAAGAAAGTAAATAAAAAGTGAAAGCCGTTTACAACTCCCTGTAACGCCGAATTGGAGCGCAGCTCTTGAGGAGGAGGAGGGAAGGGTACTCAGGGGAGGGTATACCCCTCCTCCTCCTCCTCCTCCCCTCATTCTTCAATTCCTCCGGGGGGGGGGGGTCACGTGACCCCGGGGAGGGGGGGTCGCGCGGTGCATTATGGGAAATGTCCCATAATGCACCCCCCCCTCCCCCCGGGGTCACGTGACCCCCCCCCCCCCGGGGGTCACGTGACCCCGGGGGGGGGGGGGGGCTCGCGCGGTGCATTATGGGATATTTCCCATAATGCACCGCGCGGTTACGGCGACGCCGACGCCGCTCAAGCCGGAAACGGGCGCGTAAGAGCTGCGCTCTAAAATGGTTTTTATATTATATATTATTGTATTGCATAGTCTAGACGCGGTCACTGTCCTGTTTATAAGAAAAGGAGGGAAAAAAACTCACCACGACTTGAGGACTGAATCGGCTCCATTCCAATCGCTGCCCAAGGTCAGGTTCGTAGGGAGTCTCGTAAGATCAAGAGGGACGCAAGGGACCACTTGAGATCCTAGGAACCAAATGCAATGAGCAATGACAGTAATTAAGAACAAAGTGAGCACACCCTCCAAGCGCATCAAGCTAGTCAGACACCACCAATGAGAATAACACAAAAGAGACACCAAGGATTTGGTCATTTCGAGATAACAATGATGAATAGATGAGGACATGAGATGCCTGTTTGCCTAGTAATGGATGGTAGCCTGTGCCACCTGACTTAGAGTTTGAAGGTATCTCAAAACAACCTGTTTCCTTTTGCATTGCTAGTACGGTAAAAATACTAACAGTTAAAGGAGTTAGGACTCGCACGATACAAAATCTGAGATAACTCTATGGCTGGAACCGATTAGCTGTCCCTATATTAATGCTAAATTTGTTCTGTATCTTCGTCAAATCGCGGGACCCTCGGATCCGCCTATTCAGGAAAGCCGCCATGTTCCTTTACCCACAAAAAGCTTTGAGTGTTGCTAAATGCGGGACATGCACCGGGAAAATCTATTTCTTTATTATTATAATGCTTGATCTTTATATTCATATTGTGTTAGTTTGGTACAGCTTGTTCTTTATGTTCTAGATGCTCTGAACATGCAAAAAAAAAATGTATTCTTGCAAACACACGTGGCACATGGCAACAGACTAAAAAGAGACTAGTAAAATAAACTAATTTTCTCCTTTTAAACCACTGAGTGCAATGAACAACAAAAATACTGTGTGCTAGACCTATTCTATTTTAAAATATTTCAAAACCGCGACAACACAATTCTCGAAGGGCTAACAATTGTTTCTTGATGTTTTTATAAATATAACAATGTACGCATCCTAATCAAACCTAGATAGTTGCAATCCATATATTCTAAAGCATATGCATGTCTAATTTGGCTGTATAGGACAATACTAAAAAGAAAAATTCTTGCGCACGTTTTGGTGAAGATGCTCCCAAAATACAAACAGAAAAATGTGTTTGAATGTTACCATAGATGCGTAGCGACACTCTTCCACAGAGGGAAAATAATTTGTGTTAATAAATATTGTGAGAAATGGAAGCTAGAGAAGACTGCGATAGAGCGGGAACATTGTGATGGCAACAACGACCATTTGAAGAACTGCGCACACAAACGTGGCTCAAAATTATGCAGTTCTGGGTTGACTGTTTTTCAAAATGTTTATTTCACTAATTTCGGATCATATTTGGTCCTTTTCATTTTTATAATATAATATGAAGATTCAAAACTCATTAAATGCCACAAACCAAAAATCCATTTTTTTGCAAAAGATTGCCGTTCTTCAACCCTCACCGCCCCCCCCCCACCCCCCCCCCCCCAAAACAATTTTGTTAGAGCAATATTGAAGGTGCGAGACGCGATTTAGTCGGCAGTCACCTCCTTTTCACATGTTTTCTTTCTCAGCATTTCGGGCGCGTGGAGGAGAGGTGGATCGGCTTTGCCTTCAGAACCGAGATGGTCATTCAGGAATGACCTGTGACATCAAGGACTTTGCGTGCAGAATTTCAAATAAAACTCTCGCCATCAATATTGCTTTAAAAAAATTTTTTTGTGTAAAATTAATTTTTTTACACGCATTACCAGTCAGATTATTTAAAACAAACCTTTTTTTTTTTTTTCAGGGGCCCTTTAAGGGCCCCTGAAAAGAAAAAAAAAATGTCTTTTTAAACAGCCTGGTAGGGACACGCTTGTCAAAAACATATTTTATGCGAAAAAAAAAATATTTTTAGAGCAATATTGATGGCGAGTGATTTATTTGAAATTCTGCGCGCAAAGTCCATGACATCACGGAATGGTCATTTGCTCAACGAGATGGTCATTCGCGCTTTCCACCTCAACGTGAAGGCGAAGCTGATCCACCTCTGCTTCACGCGCCCGAAATGCCGAAAGAGAAAACAAGTGGAAAGGACGCGACTGCCGACAAAATCACGTCTTGCAGAGTCGAAATTGCTCCAAAAATTATTTTTTTTAGCTTAAAATTATTTTTGACACGTGTCCCAACCAAACTGTTAAAAAGATTTTTTTTTTTCTTTTTAGGGGCTACATAGCACTTGATGTCCCTGGAAAGGGAATAAAGAAAAGCTATGTGGGGCACCTAGAAGCCTTTTTCAGAGCTAAAACCCATAAGGAGGGTTCACCTTTTAGGATCATTGTCACCTAAGGAGGGGCATGGCAGTGGTTGGTGAGCCAATACCTTGGGAAGCAATTAAGTACCCTGCAACTTAGTGACCCATTTTCAATACGAAACTCAGAGGTGGTGGTTGAGTACTTGAATCCCGGTACCTGCACGAATGCGTCTGCATTCTCTATCGACATAGTTGATTTGTTTACTCTGTTCCTCACAAAGACCCTTTCACGTCGATGCATGAGTGTATCGACGAAAACGGTGTGGCCAAGTTCCAGAATACTAGCGGTGTCGGTGATGATGGTTTCTCAGAACTGCTAAGGTTCTACTTTCAGTCCACTTTCGTTCAGTTTGAAGGCGCGTATCATTTACAAAAAGAAAAAAATTTGTATAGGCGCATGCGTCGCTCAAGTGCATTCCAACATTTGTTTTGGCAAAGATTGACCAAACCATTAGCGGCAATTTGGGTGTGAGCAGTGCCAGTAAGGTATTTCGATTTGTTGACGACTGCCTGGAGGTAACCAAAACGCCTGAGGAAGCTTCGAATGACAGCGTTGTCAATTCAGTGTTGCATGTTTTCACGCAACACACTGGGCAACTAAAGTTAACACACAAATGCCGTCTTGGCATTTGTGTGTAAACATTCTTGCAGTTTCTTGACCGAAAATTGAAGTTCACTGGGCACCATGTGTGTTGGTTCTATCACTCTCGTACTACGAAGGGACTCTTGCCTTTTGATTCTTCTCACTTGAAGCTAGTTAAGGGGGGCATTGCATCATGTCTACAGGCGACCCTAGGAAAGTCTTCCACCATCAGTGATGGAAGCGGTATTTTATCTTGTGTAGCAGGTTCTGTAGCAGACAAAATATTGGTTGGTAGGAGCCACTGATGCTTTTGGAACAGATGCCAACATCTGTTAGCACATGACTTGAGAATGAAAAGGTGATTGCACCTCTAAACAAGTTCATTTGTGATAGTGAACGAGAGTTCCTCTTTGATACTCGAGCATATTGCTTATAGCATTTGTGATAAGAATAGAACGGGCGTAAAAGGAACAGTCTTCTTAATATGGCTCTAGTCAGAGTAGGTTTCACTTACAATGAGTATTAAAAATGGTTGAAAAGTGAATCGTAACGCAACACTTCATTGGGATAAATCCTCTCTTCCCTCCCCATTTTACACTGGGTAGTTTCCTTAGCCCGTAAATAATTCTGTAAAATTCCAGGAAGAACCAGCCTATCCGCTAACGCTTCTACGCATATAAATGTGTCTAAAGTTCAATGAACCTACCAAACTCAAGACTTCAATATCATAAACTTGAAAAAACCACCGCCCAAAAATATTATAAAGGCCTACACTTGCACTTTAAAGGTCACACTGCTCTTTAGCGGCGTAGAAACCAGAGTTACGTCAAAGTCCGCTGCTCTTTCGATCGACAGCTGCACAAAAACTACCGTGACTATTGTATTTATTGAAATATATATAGTTGTTTTCTTCTCTCTTTCTCTGCTCAGTTTTTTTTTTTTTTTTTATTATTATTAGAGATTAATTTAAGGTTAGAACAAAAAAGGTAGACCCGTAATAATCCTGAGCATAATTTGCGTGCCTATCGCGCTAAGCCAGGCGCTCCCCAGGTCAGCCGCTGCTTCTAGCACTCCGGTGCAAAGCGGTGAAGCACGACACGTGAATGCAGATGAGAGGCAGTAAAGGTTGACGTCAGCCGCGCAAGTGCCACGGTACATTGCGTCCACGGAACGAAGGTATTCGGAGGACATGATTATCGAGTGATCTTATCAGGAGTGAAAGACCCTGGTTCTGTTTTCTCACAGTAGCCGTAATCGGAAATCCTTCTATTTTGCAAATTTTTCTCGTGACTTTTAGTTCCCGACGTCAAAGAACAGCGTCTGGAAATTTAGACGATGTCGGCGATCAACCAGCCAGCACATAACCCAGCCGGAGCGGTTCATGCTCAGCGTCAACGGCTCTGACCGGTTGATTTGCAGCCTCAAAGCGCGACATCATGGCATGCGTCATCTCCTTGTACGTGTTTTTTCGTCAGTTAAACCCATGTTTTTAATTCTTCGACTGTGCTCTGACCCAAGACGAAACAAACTATACGGTAACTTGAAACGATGTGAAATTCATAATTGTACAATTTTCCTTTCCTTCTAATTCCTGAATATTAAGATATAATACTAAATATAATCCTGGATAATAAAAAAAAAATTTTGCTTTATGCTTATTATGGCGCAGGTGTGGCGCAATTCTTAGCAAAAATGGCGTTTTGGCGCAAGATGTAGCAGACTTCCGTTCGTGGCGCAATTCGGCGCAGAACTTCCATTATTGCACCAGAACTTCCATTATTACACGAGAGCTTTGGAAGGCAGGTTGAATGGCTTGGCGCAGCAGGCTTCCCAGCTTGTTTTGTTGGCGGAAACGAGGAAGATAAAGACCGGACTTTAACCACATAGGGAACGACCAAATAAGAGACCAGAAGTAATCTCGTATATACGCGAGATATCTGATAATATGAAAAAGATAGCAGGGTGGAACTACAATGCATATGTTGTCTTTCCGGCGCCTAGTAAGATGTCGTAACTATGCCCCACGGTGCCTGAAAGAGGTGGGAGAGGTAACAAATGTGCAGTAAATCGCAGGAATAAGTATGTTCAATGTATAATCGGGACGGTCTATCGCATTCCGCTGACCTGCGGCCGAGTATACATAGGCCAGACTGGCCAATCTGTGAATGATCAAGCATGCGAACATGCACTTTGGCTGCTGTCTACGACTGGGGGGCACCTTTCTTTACACTGTGTCACATGCATGCGACAGCCGAAATTTGACAGCCTCACAATTTTGGGCAAATGGGCGGACAAAAGTGCGAGGGAATTGCCGGAAGCCTACGAGATGGGAAAGGAGGGTGATAATTGTGTCAAACATCGGTGTATTTACACAAGAGATAACTTTTTTGAGCACGCGTTGACACTATGACGGTGTGGTTGTGTACCTCGGTGCTTTCTTTTCATTAAGAGTATGGCTGTACGCACGTTGTCGTACACCTTGACTGGAAATGGCTATATGCACGACGCGGAGAGCTCATGCCATTTGAGTCACCCTTTTCAAACGGGGCGTGTATCACTGAAGGGGCGTGTTAACCCCCCCCCCCCCCCTCCCCACCTACATTCACGCCGCTTTGCGGCGACAGACTGCGGCTTCTCATTACAAAACTATTAACCCACTTAGCCCCTCTGTACACGCTGCTTTGCGCCTGTCCCACATATCACCTCCGTAAAGGGAGTCCCATTCGACTTACTTCAGCGAAGTTTCGTCAACAACATTCCTTTTTAAGTGATAATTGTAAAACGAAATACTATCCTAAAAATCGCCAATATGTTCCTCAAAAAAACAAAATTATACCCAAACTCGGGATCGAACCTGGGTACGCTGCTAAAGTGGATACCTTTCCACTAAGCTACACTACAGCTCAAAAACTCTTTTTGACAATTTGTTTTACACGAGACCCAACGAGTTTCACGTCGTGCTGGTTAGGAGATCAGCCTGTCTATGCTGGTGGCGCAAACTTCATTGTAAAGAAAACTTCATCAGTCGCCCATTGGCTGCTGCTCCTGGGGACGAGCTGTGACGTCACAGTAAAGTTCCGGCGATAAAGTTTGGTGCATGCTCGTCAAAATTGTAAAGTTCGCCGTGACGTCAGAATGTCGTCACGATGAAGTGTTTCTGTAAAGAAAACTTCGAGACCTTGGGAGCTCAAAGTCGCGAAAGTTCATCGGTAAAGATGGCGGAACTTTGTTGTGCGCTGTTGGTCTCCCAGCGTACCGACAAAATGTTTCGGGAGCACCGCGACGCCTTTCTGCTCTCGGACGATAGGTTTGTCGCGAATTACCGACTAACGAAGGGAGCGACGAGGTGGCTGTGCGAGCAGCTCCGCCCCGACCTACGACCGGACCGCACGACCGTTCGCGTTATCACCGTCGAGCAGCAGGTGTTGTGCGCCCTGCGTTTCTACGCGGCCGGCGGTTTTCAAGGAACGGTGGCTAGCGACGAGCACTTGGCGGTGCATCAAAGTACCGTGTCTCGTGCGCTCCACGCTGTCACGACCGCGATCGTTCGAGCGCCTGGCGGATCGCTGGATTCGTTTTCCGGCAACGGAGGAAGAGAAAACGAGAGCCAAGGAGGGCAATCAGCGGCGTTGTCGGTACGTAATGGGCGATTTTGTTCATCCAACGTGTCCGGGAGCTTTTAGGAAAGATACGCGTGCATTCCCGAGCGATTGTCGAAGAATGACTGGCTCGCGGAGTGCTCGCGACGTGCTCGGGACAGGAGTGCTTTTTTACGCCGCTCCCGTCGCGCCATTGAACTCTCTTTTTGTGAACAGTAGATTTGCCTATAGCTGGATCTAATAACCCTATCACGTCACAGGATGCGTGGACGGCACCCAAATCGCCATCAAGGGCCCGTCTGAGAACGACCCACCCTTCACGAAGGCAGCCTACTGGTGTAGGAAGAACTACTATGCCCTGAATGCGATGATCGCGAGTACCGAGTTTCTCTACTGTGCGCGTGACCCGGCATCGAGAGGCGTAAGCGTCCAGTACAATTAACCCGTCTGGCTGTGTCGTCAGTTTGTGACAGAAGTAACTATCTTGTCCCTGTCGATCGCCCAAACGTATCTTTTTGGCGCAATGATATTCACAGTTATGAGCCTACTTTCCCAGGTTTGTGATGCTGACCTCGGGATCCTGAACGTGGATGCCCCATTTCCCGGCTCAGTTCACGACTCCTTCGTGTGGAGAATGTCGTTCCTGAGGGAGGCCTTCCTGCAAGGCCACTTCCTACGAGAGGACGAGTGCCTGCTTGGTGAGGCTGTGTAAACAAGTGCTCAGTGTGTTTTGTGTACCTTAACTAACATACACTGCCCAGCCAAAAAACATTCGGAAAACCTACCGATTTCCGTGTACATCCACCTTTGGCACGCAAAACAGTTGCAGAGGTCGGCTGCTGCGGAGTCCCATATTCAACAGAATCCGATAAACTGTGTGCTCAGAAACACTTGTACTTTAAACTGCATTGTATCTAGCTGTCAGTTGAGCCATGGTTAGATAACTATTTTGCTTCACCAAGTGGAAAACCATCCAACATCCTTATTTTGTGATGAAGCCAGGGCGTAACGATGGCAGCTTGTTAACAACCAACGAGCTTTGAAGTTTCCGAGACACTTGTTCCGAGCCGTCAGGCCATTACAATCTGCCCTTCGTCAAAGTCGCTTAAATCACCAGCCATTTCCAATCCATGCACATGTAGTCGTCAAAATGCTCCTTTTGTATCCTTGGCAGCCGTTAACTACCATCTGCAGCAGCAGGTGGTAGATAGCACGGACGGCGAGCCGCGAGTCAGCTAGCCACACTCATTCCCAGAGGGTAGGTGTGGTCGTAATGCTTTCGCTAATCATTGTGTGCTGTTAGTAACAATATTTCAATTGTAGCGCACTGTGCTGCACCCTTGAGTTAAGGCACCGCCAGAGAATATTAAATATCAAATGAAGGATCTCCACACAACAGCTGCATAATACAGATACGTCATAATGTCAGTGTCATGTGGCAAAGACCTAGAAATTTCCAGGTTTGCTCTTGGTCGTTTTAAGTTGCCATGCCATGTTCGTTTCACATCGACTTCTTGAAAGGGAAGAAAACTAGCTGTCTTAACTGAACAGGGCCATCTCCTTTGTCTTTTCAAAACCAAAATAATATTCCAGCTGCTGCCAAGTCTGGCCGAATGTCAACCAGTAATGCGATTAACATAGAAGCCATTTGATGGCCAGTACCGCTCGACCCACATTACATCGACGTCATAACTTCTATTAAAAAAAGTTTCTTCTGTTACCCAAATAGACCGATCTCACAAAAGCGTTCCACGCACGCGTGACGCCTACATGACTGTAGTTTACAGGGGACAGGCACCAGTGCACAAGATGGCTAGTGCAGTCTCCTGCTTGGCTTGCACAGAGCTCCAGAGGTGTTGTCGCACGTGCAAAAAGACTGCAGTTCCCATGATTCACGCTGGCAGCGGTGGCCTAACGAAACTAATTAGTGAGATCGATCTATTGTGCAAGATATATACCAACACAGTTTGCAAACAAGTTAATGTTTGCCCACATCAGCTGCGGGCTCTGCGCATACACACACACCCACACCATATTTAGAGAACTGAAGTGTCTATGCACGCGCCACCCTGACTGCAGCAGCGTGATGCCAGAGCTGGCATTAGTGTATACCTAGAATCACCATGACAGTTACTCTTTTGTTTAGAATGGTGTTTGCTAGCAGGTGCTGAGAAATATAGTATACTGGGTGCAGTGGTGTAGCCAGGGGCAGGGGCTTAAAGGGCTGAAGTGTCCCCCCTGACCCAAAAATGTAGCCGACCCTATTCGCGACTCCAGCAAAACGGACGCCGCCAAGCAGGAAAACCGGGAACCAGCCGGACCAGGTCGCTCCGCGCCCCTCCGCGTATCTGGTGGCTTTCGCGGACACGTGTTGCCGGCGCGGTGGCGAACGATGTAATTTGACGAAGGTCCGAAAATTTCTTACCGTAAGCTTGCATAAGTGTTCATTAGTGTGGTGAAGCCTCAGTAGATTGTTTCCTTCCATCACGTGTTTGAAAGCCCGTTTACTCCACAACACACGGTCGCATGCTTTTGATTTCTTGGATGGGGAGGAATCACGGAAAAACGATTTGATTTCTTGTCTGTTTTGAATCACATTCAAAGTGACGACTACTTTGTAACTGATAAGTGGTTTCTTTATAAGGATGTAGAACAGTGGACTAAGGACGACAGACGAGGTGTTTCCCTGGAGTGAACACCAATGTGGCAGTCAAGTGAATGGGAAGGTTCGATAGCTGCTTTTCTTGAGTTTGGTGGTGCTCGATTAGCTTCAAGTTTGAGCCACCCACGCGGACCGGTGCGTTGGCTATTCATCTTGGCTGCTTTTCGCCGAAAAAGCCTCTGGACCACACTGAAGGAGTTGGGCTGATTTCGCAATTACTTGATTTAGGAAAACCTGCTCGCTGCATATGATTAATGAGGGAAATTATCTGCTTTCAAACGGTGGGGGACGCGTCTCGCAAAGTTAGAAGCTGTCACGGCGTTAGGATCTATCGCGCCTCCAATATTTATACATATTATACCCCCGTCGAAGCCAGCAGCAATATACGTCTAGTACATTGCTCAGGTTGACCGGCCACAAAAAATACTCATTTTATCTGTTCAGGATTCGAAGCCAAGTTCAATGCAGAGAGGTTCTGAGTGAATCTCCAATGAAGACTCTCATCAGTTTGTCCGCATTCGTCTCCGTGCTACCGGCTAGAACCATTTGGCTAAGTTTAAGTAGTATCTCTCTGTCTGTCAAATATACTTTTATTCAGCAGTTCACCTAATAGCTAGTCAACTAAGTTCATATTTCAACCCGAAGAATATATAGTAATATCGCTTTAGTGGGACATAGTACGTAATATAATACATAACCCGCTCGTCAAAATGGCTTCTCGATTGCTACTAAAACCTGAATTGAAATACGAGTATCAGCTGCTTAATAAGGCGCCAGCGGGTTAACATGCTCCTTGGCTCAAGAAGCGCTTGCTTAATTTTCGTCATTTTCCTGCAGCCTGTGTCGTTGACCGAGCAGACGACTGGAGTTGTTTTTTAAACACGGATACGCACAAAAGCTCGATTTTTCGGGCAGATAAGTCGCATGGTCGAGGCATGCGAGTTAGCTAAAAATTACTCTCGGTGGAGCAATTCCGTAGCCATCGCCGCTTTCCTAAGATGATCAAAACTAATTAGAGTCTATTACCGTTTCTCCGGAGCCCATAGTTTCGGTTTTGAACGAAGTCTCCGAAACGAAAGTTTGACATGAAAAGAACAAAAAAAACACCGGCAAAACAAAAATATTCTCGGCAAGTTTATGCCTACCGGCTACACTTAACCGTCTCAGTTCAAATACCTATAAAATTGCGCATTAAACAAAAGAAAATCTGTTAAATTGAATGCGCCACCCGTTCAGGCGGCCCGGCCGAGCCGACGCGACCTGGACCCAGCCGCCATGTTCGTTTGGTGGTGGCGCCCCCAATAGGTCGCTGGAGTCGCGGATAATGTACATATGCATGATGCATTTCCCATCACTCCACAACTCATAAAGTTCCCAAGACAATAACCACCCCCAAATAAGAACAGATTCTACACCACTGACACGGGGATGCAGACACCTTTGTTGCATGACAGATCGGTTCCCTTCTTTGCCCGACGTTCAGAATAGAGGATCAGTGTGTGGTGAACACATAAGACAGAACGAAGGTAGCAACAAATCAGCAACAAATTGACGTGCAACCTAAACCAGAAACTGAAATAACAGCAATCCATTGCAGCTCGCTGGTATGCTTTCTTTGCAAAACCATTATCATACTCAACTGCAGGAGACAGTGGGTATCCCCTTGAGCAGTGGCTCCTCAACCCCGTGCCAGTCAACCCTGCAGTGGGATCTGACGAGGCCCGCTTCAACCAGGCTCATCGATCCACGAGATCCGTGGTTGAGCGGTGCATCGGCATGTTCAAGAACCGGTTTCGGTGCCTGCAGAGGTGCCGAACCTTACACAACGACCCCATCCGATCGTGCAACATCGTCACGGCGTGCTCCATCCTGCACAATGCGTGCTTGTACATAAATGCACCCGAACCAACACCCGAGCCAGAGCCAGTCGCTGTCGTCGAGCCAGAGTCAAGCGATTTGAGCGACAGCGACTCTGACGACCTCTTGACCGGGAGTCTCCACGACCGGGGCATGGTGGTTCGCCAGAGGAAGGTATGGCAGGTGGCAAGTTATGCGACTCGCAGGGGCTCATTAACATTGCCTCGAGCTCCTCACCCAGCCCACACACAAGCCCCAAGAGCGCCTCGTCAACAGCGGGCCCCTCGTGCACACCGAGCCCCTCGTTCACAGCGAGCCCCTCATGCACAGCAGGGACTGCAGACCGTGCAGACATTGCACCCAATTTGAGAGCTGCATCGCAATGCCTGTGTGTTGAGCTTGTGCACTTTGTTTCTCCAAACACTGGTTTTAAATCTTCTGTGTAGGCTCTGGGTGGACTGTACACATTACAAACATACAATTTTCGTTCTTCTTTGCTTGTGTGCATTGGCTGCGGGACATTAACTGTTAGGGCACTAAGCTGCTCCTTATTGTGCTGGGTGACTTCTTGAGTCACGAGGGCTTTGATAATCAGGGTGGCAACGCTCACTGGCGTTCCATGTTGTTGTGGGCTCGCAAGTGTTATACCGTCAACCTCGGTGTGCCCATGTTCTCCTGCAAGTGTGTTACATCTGGTTTTTGTTTTATCGCCCCCAGGTAATGTGTCAGGAGGCATCTCTTGCTTTCGCAACTCCTGCAATTCCATTGCTAGTTTAGGGTATCTTGATGAAGGGGGTGGTGGGTGCACACAGAGTGGTGTGGTTAGAGATTGTCTGCAGTGTTGCTGGCGTTGTTGCCATCGACGCTTTACGGGTGCATGCATTGGGATATATGGTAGACTGTTGTAAAGCTTTTGTGTGTAGCGTTAGTCCCAAGCCTGGCTAGTCAGGTCTGCATGACTTGCAGCATTTGCTGCAGTCTGCCCAAAGTTTTCCCCAGAGTGAGGATCAATTGCTTGAGCTTGTTGAGGCGCTTGGTTCTATCACTTGCTTTCATTGTCAGTTTTGGAATTATATGAAGCGAAGCAAACACATTGTTTTTCCTTTTACACTTTCTTTAATCGCTTCCTTTGCTAAGGATAAAGTCTGCAATTCTGCATACTGCAGAAGACTGCGCTTGCAGTGCAGTGGTCTGTGCTTGGAGTGCAGTCGTCTGCGCCTCCATGGCCTGCAAAGAGATGTACAATGCAAATAGGCAATTGAACTATGTGAAACAAATGTATTCTGCCAATTCGCCCTAATCGTGCAACATTTTGCAAGTTTATAGCTATATGTTTCTTATAAGATTTGCTGCATCCTTTGTACAAAGAGGCATTATTGTACAACCTGGATAGCAACTGAGGGGAGAAAACGAGTCAAAGTGGAAGGAGATACACACCCGCACGTAGCCAGGATTTTTTTTCTAAGGGGGCTTATGACAAAATGCTGTATAAGGGGAAGAGGAGGCCCCAGAAAAATGGAAGATTTGGTATGCTGGCTAGATGCCTGCCCTCGGACCAGAGTGCTAAGCCTGAATTTCACCCAGTACACCATCTGCTCCAGTTATTTTCGAAAGCGACACTTAAAATTAAACTTTAATGGAACATATTTGTCGTTAATTATTGCGCTCGGACATGTTCTCTTCCTTCCTGTTGTCGCACCACTAAATCAAGTAAAATACTCGGACGTGTATTTTACTGGGCAGATGGTGCTGCTCAGAGCGCTCTCTAGACGCTTTCAGACAGCTGTACATGGGTGCCGCCATAACCAACCTTCACTTTTTGTTTCCTCTTATTCCGTTCGCTTCAGTTTATCATTACCACAGCAGGACGGGTTATTGCCACTTTAGATGTTACTGCGTCCTTCTCTTCAGCGTACGCCTTTGTGGAAGCTTGTCAACGCCCGCTTCAGTGGCTCGGCACCTCAGAAAGACAAAAGAAGGCCGACAATGGCGGCTCAATCTGGCGCGTGTTTAAAGTGTCTATAAGAGATTGGCAAAAAATAAAGAGGCCTCTAACGGGCACGGAAGGAAACAAATGCGACGCTGCGAAATTAAGCATCGATAATGGAAACAAAATTTGCTACCAAGCCATAAGAGGTCGCAACATGAGGGAATAAACAATGATCGGAATACTTGCATCGGCCAAGCGGTTGACAGCCGCAGCAGTCTCCTGCTGCGCTGCCAGCACCCGTCTTTGGGAGAATGTCCGCCACTGTTGGCTCCTCCCTATTGCGCCGCCTTGGGGGGTCGCTCCGTGGCTGCGTCCTGGGGGGATCCAGGGTAGCTGTACACAAGGAGAAGGCTCACCTTCTGAATAGAACACGATGCCGGCATCAACCGTTTTTACAAAGTAGACACTTTTGTTTGATTTGCTTAATCCCAATTCCGGTTTTCAAATGGGCCCTTCTGTCTCGTTTTTATTTTGGGAGCATCGAGTAGCTGTAGCATTGTGCGCAATGTGTTTGTTTCATACATGCCGGTCTTGGTTTGGTGGGGCATGCAGTCTCACCACTTGAGCAATACTTGAACTTGTCAACTGGATTTTTTTTTTTTATTTTCTTTACATATAGCTCAATAAAATGCTGCGTGGATTACCCATGTGTCATGTGGTGTGACCTGTGTGACACTTAATGTTAGAAGTGATTGCCAGTTTTTGTTTTTCCCGATAATTTAAAGGTTGTCGTCGAAACTACTAGCATGGAGAAAAGTTCTCAATTGGAGCACTAATCTAAGCAGTAAAATGTTCGGTCCGCCAATACCCCTTAATATGTTAACTGTGAAAAAGTGCCAATGTCGTGTTTGCACCGACGGTGTAGCACAGTGCACATGCACTATATTTTTAGTAGGTACTTTTAATTCAAATGTGACGGTGGTAAAAACTTCGACAGGACGTCAATTTAGAGCAGTCATCATAGGCACTCTCCCAGCTGTGCACCCATAGCTATGATGCTCACTGCAGTCTTCATGTTGGTCATGTGCGCTGCAGACAGCTTTAACCATTTCATACAATTGCCAAAGTGGGTACGAAACCTGTTGGTTCAGGCAATTGGGGGGATCCTGAGTTCCAAGGGCAAAGACGAGGAAGACCTCTCAGTGATTGGCCTTGATGCCTCGAGCAGCGAGTTAGCTAACTGGGACTCAGGCTCCAAGAAATGTGGCCGAATAGTGAATATATGTCAGTTATCGCTGCAGATTATGTCCTGCGCGTAAAAATTGCACTACTTTTCAGGTTTCTTTACTCAGGGGTGGAACTCGTGAAATGTATTTGGGAGCAGCCACGGGAGCAGCTGAAACCGCTGTTTAGGAGCAGGTTGGGAGCAGCTAAAACTACACTTCTGGAGCAGGCTAGGAGCAGCTCAGATCAGTTTTCATTGCACTTCAGCTTGCGTCTTAGACGAGCACGGAGCAATTTCAATCGTGCTTAGCAGCACAGATGAACATGAGTGTTTAGGGACCTAGGTAGATGGGATAACAGTGTAACAGATGCGAAAACTTGAAACTTTGGGAGCCTTAATGAGAATCAAAAACAAGTACCCTATGTTTCTGAGGATGGTGTCTTTGATATTTTCTGAGTGGCTTTCAGCTGCTCAAAATGCAAACCAGCACTGCTTATCGCGCAACCCACACGTGCTCGACATAGTAATTATGTATGTGCGAATCTCTTGACGTGCGTAAGCAACGGACGTGCAGTTGCGTGGAGGAACAGGACAACAAATTTCGAGTTTATCCTATTGCGCAACTGAATATCGAAGCAGCAGACTACGATTAACGGAGTTATTGTATTCAAAGCGATTAGCAGGAGCAAGGTTAAAGTACGCCGAGCAGATCTACCGCTCGCATGACAACTGCTGGCCGGCAAGGTTTCGGATCGGACAGCGTTTCAGTTCTACAAAATCACAATTTATCTTGCGGGAATGCGGCTCCAACTTCTAACGATGAAGTACTAAAAAGAATCTTTTGCTCATTTGTTTTCAACTGGCTGACGTCCGGATCCCGGGCCGCAGGGCCTCAGGCAATCTGACGCTTAACGACTCGACCTCACCTCGGCCGACCTGCTTAACCACTTATGGTTGAAGAATAACAATCCAGTCACAGGTGTAGCGGTTGGAATCCGATCCCTGAGTTTTTTCGCGCGCTTCCGACTCGGGATACACAGGGAGAATAAAGAGAACAAAGGATTGCAAGGCCGACCAAGCTAAACGCGCTCATTGTTGCCAATCGAGTCGATAGAAACCGAAACCAAGACAAAATTACTTTTTTTTTTGGCGCACGTTGTGCGATTTGGTGCAAAATCGCGCAAAGTTTTGGCTGTGGCGCAGTTTCCTCAAAATGGCGCAGGATGGCGCAGACAAATGCATCTGGCGCAAAATGGCGCAAATGGCACAGCCATTCCACCCCTGTTTACTGTAACGTTAACTTCACACTCAAAACTGCTTTGCGGATCAGCTTCCAGTGTGAACAGGCCATGAGCAACACACAATATGAAAGTGGAAACAAAGAGTCAACCCTGTATAAATTGGGCACGAACAAAACATTACCTTCATGCACGTCACAAACCCCTTTAATGTGTGGCAGCATCACTTCTGTCAACTCGATTCAGCTGGCACATTCATTTGCATTGCTGTTCATAAATCTTGCATCTTTAGACAGAGCATTTAAATAATCGCCAGGCCCCAAACAAATCTAATATGAAATTGCTCGACTTGCCGAGTTTTTTTTTTTTTTGTTTTCGTAAGAGATTATTTTACTCGAGAGCAGTACATCATGATTCCAGTGTGTCAAAGCTGTGATCGTGGACCACTAGTCATTACCTGCGACAATGGTTCTCAGTGATGGAAGTGCTGCGCCAATTGCGCCAAATTGCGCCATGGACGAATTTCTGCTACATGCTGCGCCAAATGGTCTATTTGACGAAGAAATGCGCCCGGCCTGCGCCGCGACGAGCTTATATTTATTTTTAAAAATTTGTTAGGCTGAAACGAAACCAACGATGCCTCGGGCGCGCTGTCATCATCGTCGAAAAAAACAAAGCTACACTAGCCCAATAGTCGAGACAAGCGGCCAAGCCAATCCAGCAAGGTTTTTCTCCCGCCCTTTCTGTTGCCGAGGCAGATGTTGTTTTGCTGGCGGTGGGTATCGAACGTTTCCGAGCATGATGGCGCTTTCCAAGCACAAAGGTAAGTTTCTGAGATGTTTGTAGGCATTTACATCTTGAGCGAGTAGTTTGCTCGTTTAACGTAGCTTTGTCGATCGCCATTTTAGCGAGTATAAAGGTTTCAACTACCGCTTTCTGTGGAAGGGAAACACTTCTCCGGTACTGCTACGCGTGAACCCCGCACCACCCAAAGTGCCCGAGTGTTCTCATTGGGAGTGTCACGTTTTTTAGAAAACGATGGATATTTTTGGGGTTATTGGAAGCAGGACCGGCCTTTGGGGCAGTCACCCAGGGCGTCGTCAATAGGGGCCGCCGCCGCGCCCGCTTATTACATTATACTTTTTCTTTTTTTTTTTTTTAACGGAGTGTTTGACGCGATGCTATATGCTGGATCGCCGTTCGTTTTTGGAATTTGCTTCCCGTCTGTCAAAGCGCTCGTCTTAAACCACTACTCGCATGTTTACGAGACGTCTGGATTTTAACAAAGACGTCTTCACTGCCTAATGACGTGTTCTCGTACAGTGGTGAGCAGGCACGTAGCCAAGATTTTGTTTCAGGGGGGGGGGCAAAATGCTGTATGAGGGGGAGGGGGGAGAGGAGGTCCCAGCAAAATTGAAGATTTCGGGGTTGGCCCGGGCCCCATGGGCCCCCCCCCCCCCCCCCTGGATACGTGCCTGGTGGTGAGCGATATTCAGGGTTGTTGTTGGGGGGTTGGTGAAAGCCAAAACACGCGTCAAAAGTAGTCATTTTGTTTGTCTTGGCGCCAAATATGTCGCCATTGTTTTTTTCTAAAAACGAAACGTCCTACAAAGTGATTAAATGAGGCATTTCAATATTGATACACCTCATACATATACCCATGTGCCCTTCTTTGTCTCGAAATTAGTCGATTATATCAGTCTTTGCACTCATTCTCAAAATGTTAAAGGGACACTGACAGGGTATTTATGCTCGCCGAGGTTTTTAGTTGTACGTGACATATGAGAGCCCAACTACCCAGAACAGAATTTGCGGCTCGAAATTCGGTTTCTTTCCGCCCGAAAACCGCCGATCAAGAACTGGCCGGTTCGAGTCTCGCTCACTCTCTTTTCCGTGGTCATGGGCCGTTTTTGTAAGGTATCGATGCGACCACCAAATTTAATCGAAGTCGTGGGTCATTGAAGGCACACAGTCAATATTAAAAGTAGAAAAAAATATGAAACCCATTTTTTGTGGCTTCGAAAAATCTGCAAATACGTTGATTGAAAAAAAAGGTAGCACAGACAACCGGAAGCTTTCTGTGCGTTCACTCAACATGGCGTCGTTTCGCGTATCGTGGGACTAGCACTAGCGGATGGCAGCGGACGACGGGCGTTGGACCTCTATTTCAGAACTGTCGTTCACGGTACTGGCGAATTCTGTCTTTCTTCGAAAGAGAAATTTTGGACCGATCAAAAGAACTGATATTCATCCCGTACGACACGCCCGACCAGCAAGTCGATTGCACGAAGACGTTGCCGAGCCGTCGTCCCTTGTCGTGGCTGAAGACATCGCTCGCTCAAACGTCAAGCACGAAGTGCATACTTCGAGTTGAATACGCACGCGTACGGTTACTTTACGAGGTGCGAATGTGCCCTATGCGTGGTGCTGCCCGACTTCAAGCCGGGAGTGCATGTATTGAAGGGAAATCGGCAGCAAACTTCCGACATACAGTCTACCAGCTGCATAATTACGCATGAGAGAGTTCCTTCAGTAGCTCAGTGGAAAGACGTCCGGTTCACACGCAGAGGGCACGGGTTCGATTCCTGGTGTGGGTGTACCTTTCATTTTTTATTTTATTTTATTTTTTGTCAAGCATTCTGCGATGTTTACATTTCTTTTTTTACAATTATCACAGAAAAAGAAATTGTTGTGGACGATACGTCGCTGAACTAAATGGTATGGATTCCATTTACCTGCGAACTCAGTGTATATCACTTTCCACAAAATGCAAGGAGCATATGAATCGGGTAGCGTCCGCTTTCCGAGCTTCGCGTAATGGTTCTACAGGAATTGCAGCCAGCCATTGATCCCGACCCGTTGATCTTTCGGAAACTTGTGCACTCTGGCCACTTTCAGATGCAGGACATGTGAGGCAACTCTTCACGCAACATTTGGAGTTGGGAGTATTCTTTTCGGAGCTGATCACGGGAATTCACCGCGGCACTCGGGCACTCACTACTAATTGCCAACACTTAAATGTACAAAACAACTCATCTTGAAGTACAAAACAGCGAGCGGAACAAACATAACTGCAAAGGAATACCACGGCGAACGGACGCATTTCGTCTGCTACGTGCGGAAAGAGGAGAAGAAAAAAAAACGCACGGCCGGGTGTAGCCACGTGACTTCCGCCACTCCCGCCACTCACGCTATCCTCTCCACTTCTCCGTTTCGGTTTCGGTTTCGCGCAGTTGCGGTTTTTGGCTTTATTAAAAAAATATGCGACTCTGTAGCAAAATATTAATTGGGTAGTATTCCGACACCATAATGAATCGCCTGACAAAAAAGGAAAAAAAAAATTTGGGGGGTGTCAGTGTCCCTTTAAGAGTGGCTAAATAAAGCCAGATTTGCTTTCTTTATTTTTAGTGCTTGGGCGGCAAAGCAAGTTCAACATGCAAATCCTCAACGAAGTTGATGCCAATGGCGACTGCATCTCAAGCTGGTGTCGACAAGGACCGAAGCAAGAGCAAGCCTTCTGTATTTTCTGCAGTGCAGCAATTAATTGCACTCGCCATGGTGTAACTGCAGTGAAGCGTCATGCAACAAACAAGCGTCATGTGGAAATCTGCAACCAGCACAGAAGTGAGCGTGGTATCCTGAAGAAACCTGCGACCGCACAAGCTCTACTGGAGACATGCTTCCTGGCAAAGTCAGCCATCTCGGAGAAAGATCGGGCGGTGTTGGCAGAAACATACTTTGTTCTTGGGTTAGCTTTGGCTGGAATTCCATATTCATGGGGAGACACAGCAACAGCAATTTTCCCACTGATGTTCCCGGACTCCACAAGGGCAAAAGAGTTTCAGTGTGGGAGAAAAAAAGGTCTCTTACATTGTGTCAGATGGTCTAGGGCCATACTTCAAGAAAGCGGTTATTGATGAAATCAACAGGGCTGGTGTGTATTACACCATTCAGATTGACGAAACACCTATCCCAGAACAACGATGTCAACAGCTTGATGTCGTCGTCAGGTACTTTTCTGAGACACGTAAGCAAGTTGTGGTGGAGCACTTGTCTTCCTTTCACCTGGGCTCTACGACTTCGGATGTGTTACTAGCACGAGTGAAAAAAGCCATTCAAGATTTGCCTCAAAAAAACATGCTCCGTTTTTACAGTGACGGTCCGAACGTAATGAAGAGCCTGGAGAGGAAACTGAAGCAGGATGTAAACCCAGCGCTGGTCAACATTGGTGAATGCACTTTGCACAAAGTACACAATGCTTTCGCGAAGGGAATTAATGGAGAGAACGTGGAGTCAGCATTGTTGGATGCCTACCACTTCTTTAAGAATTCTGCTGTGCGAAGTGCTACCTTGAAGACGAACCCAAAGTGCCTAGGTCTGCCTGACGGTGTCAGGCAGACCAACTGGAAGCAAGTAGTCGAGGTTGGTGGAGATACAGAAACTGCAACCTCCGATTGGACAGCCCAAGAGAAGAAATTAATCAGACTTGGCGCGCGGAGCTTCTACATGAAGGCTGTGAGTTACCTGATTTCAAAGCTGCCCTTTGACAATGTTGTGTTGAGAGACTTTAAAGTTTCTCCACCCAAGCATCATCCAAGAGGACGCCTCTGTTGTTGCTTTAAGGGGGGACACTACCCAGAAAAAACAATTTCTGCAAAAAAAGTTGATTTTGAAAAATGTCATATTTATATCCACCAACATCTAGAGAGTATTCCCAGAAAGTTTCATTAGTTTACACTGCATAGTTAATTTTTTACAAATTATTTTCGGTCCACCGATGCCAAAGAAAAGGTAGAGGTTGGAGCACTTTGAACGCATTTTTCTCCATTCCACTTTTTGCCATAAATTTCACTTTAGGAAAACTATCGTTTTGTTATTACATAACTTGGATTCATTTTTATGAGTTTTTCTGGGGTGAAATTTTAAGGGGAAGAAGATAGCTATGAGCTTGTATTTTTTATTTTTGTCATTTTTCATGCTCAAAAACTAAAATTTTGGACAAAGGATGGAAATCTAAAAAACAGTTTTTGTGTTTATGTGGCTTTTTTGTCATGAACGATGGTATAATATAAAAATATAGCTTCATAGCTATCTGCTCTGAACTGTCCAAAGCAATATAACACATGAAAACGACAAATTTATAAGTAATTTCAAAACGATAGTTTTCCTACGCAGGCACGCCCACTTTCACCTTTGAACATTTGCAATTTTTTTTGTACTTCACTCAGGTTAACAAAATTTGGCACAAATGTTCTCCACAACAACAGAAACAAGCCCTGTAAATGTCATTTAAATCAGTCAAGTGGATAAAATATTAACTTTTAGGGGTAGTGTCCCCCCCCCCCCCCCTTAAGAAACTTGGGCCAACAAGTTCCTCAAGTGATTGCACCCACCCAAGTGTCAGCTCTAATGGACGAGTTTACACTCATCTCAACTGAAGCATTGCACTGTGACCCACATGAACGACTTGATGAGGTCTGGCAGCGAATCTTCAGCCTTAAGAATGAGGACGGGGCTCCTAGGTACCCTTTAGTAGGGAAGCTCGTCAAAGCTCTACTTTCTCTTGCACATGGCAACGCAGATGTTGAAAGAGGGTTCAGTGAGAATCGCCGTATGCTGCTTGAGCGTAGCAGGCTCTCTATTGCGAGTGTTAATGGTTTGCGTGCCATTAGATCCTTTGCTAAAAGGTACGGTCAAGACGCTTCTCGAGTTCAAATCAAGCCAGAGCTGATCGAGGCTGTCAAGTCATCTTACAAATGTTATCAAGAGCGACTTGCTGCAGAAGACCAGCCAGCAGCCAAGAAAAGCAAGCGGAATGAAGACGGTAACTCAACAAGAACATGTGAAGCGACAGGCATTCATGCAGAGATCCAGACAGCCAAAAAAATGCTAAGTAATGCAGAGATCCTAATTGCAAAAGGAATGAAAACGAAAGCATTTCATGACATTGAGAGTGGGCAGGCACTTCTGAAGGAAGGGCAGGCAAGGCTGGCAGATGCCTTCCACAGGTTGGAAGCTTCAAAAAGGAAGTCCAAAGGGTATCATCAGCAGTGAACATTCTGTATGAATTACGAAATTCAACTGTGATATATTTAATGGTGTTATAAATTTTAGTTAGTTGCTGGAGAAACAGACATTCCAAGCATTTTTATTTGTTTTACCGTGCATTACAAAGCTCTGCCCTGATCTCATTCCTAAAAACAGTGTATTATTCTAGTGTTCTTTTAATTACTTACATACTGTTTATCAGAAATAACAATAGACAATGTTTCAATAAAAATGCAGTTCTTTCAGCAGCCTTGTCTCAAGGTGCAATCATTATTTTCATGTGACGTGCTAACATACATTTTATTCTGCTCCAAAACCATAAGTGGCTGCTCCAAACCGACATTTTGCCTGCTCCAAGACCTGCTCCAAAAGGTCAAATGCTGCTTCCATCACTGGGTTCTGTCACTTAAAGGGATTGTCCGGTCAAATTTTGTATTCGAGAAAACAATTGAATATCATTGTTATTGCCTGGAGACGGATCGTACGTGCAATATCTGAATTTTATACGCCCCTCTGCGTGAGTAATTGAATTTATGCTGCTCCAATCGCATTCTAGCGCAAACGCTGCTTTCGTTGGCAACATTGAAGCTCTGACGTCACAAAACACAAAGCGAGCATTTTTGTCTGCCTCAGCGTGCTTCGTTTTTGTTGTTGTGCTCGACTTGTTTCGTAGTTGGGTGAGATTTTTGTTGCGCGGTTGGGTGCCACAACCACCGGGCAGCACATGCAAGCCAAGACATGACGTTCCACACTTTTCCGCGAGACGTGCGGTGACGAGCGAAGGGAATCGTCGCCGTGAGTAAGGACTAGGTTCCCGTCCAGGTCGACATCCCGTTTATGCAGCAATCATCTCACAGAAGAGATCTACGAGCTGAGCTCTAAGCGGTCAGAAGGCTCGTAAGCTGAGGTGTGATGTTGTGCCAACGATATTAAATTACGTCAATCCACTCCTCGCCCAAATCGGATCAATCAATTTGATTATGCAGCGAAACCGAAATTAACAGCTAGGCCATCTGGAAACGATACCAGAAGTTGTATTTAGCATGCGTGCAGCCCGATTCTGTTTGACCCGCGTGTGAAAATGGAGCGTGACCGCGATTCACCAGCTCGTCCAAGGCAAGTGACGACATGCATTTGAACGATTCGCCGTTTGTCTTTGACCCGCGGACATCGCCTCTGAGAGAACGACCCGCAGCCTCATCACCGATCCAGTGGATCCGCTGACATGTGTACCCAGATGCCGCTTCGTGTACTTAGGTACCGCTTCAGAGGCGAAATCTGCATCCTTTTCTTTGCAAGCGCCCCTTGCTCGATCGGTGGCCGTCGCAATTGTGTTTGCGCGAAACGGCATACGTTTGCTCGAAGCTTATGGCTGTGTGCGAGTAATTCCCTGCTAAAAGGCGTGACTTTTTTTGCACATGCTTGGGAACTGCATTGAAAGAACCATATATTTAAGAAGGGTACAGCCTAGGAGTCTATATAATTCGAAACAAAATACAAGACATCCATCGACCAACGCTTGTTATCCCAACCATCCGACAAACCTTTGCGTTTTGTGACGTCACGCAGCACCTACGGATGTCAGCCATTGACACTGGCGAAATTCGGGGTGCAGTTTCGTACATAGGCTCATGAAAGGTTTAAATAATAGCGGGAGGTCACATATCAAAATAAAAATGACGTTTGTCTACATGAAGGCTCCCTCGACGTAACGAGCGCAAGAACTTAAGTACTTCCGGTTTCGACCGGACAATCCCTTTAAGTGACATGCCATTTCATTAGAGTGAGATGTAGTCTCCTGCAATATGAAAAACCCACAAGGAGCGCGTGGCCGAGACGGTGGTTGGCATCGTTGCTGTGCGCGCACCGGGTGATTCCATTCCATTCCGAGGGGAGAACTCACTTGGGACTCAGCTAAAGTGCCATAGTTTCGGTTTCGTTGCGGAAAGCAGAAGAAGTCAGCGTCATGCCACGGCTATGTCCTACTAACGCGGCACGTGCTGTCCGAGAGAGAGCAGCCTGAGCAAGGCGCTGTCACCCCGAAGCGGTGTGAACGCAGGCCAGGGAGTGGGTTAACGAGCTCTCCAGTGATACACGCGCCGTCCGACTTTCTTTCGGACGGCACTTGTAGGCGTGAGTGGAGTGCCGTCGGACGGCACTGTAGACACCAGTGTTGCGGAATGGGCACCCCCATTGCATTCCAATTCCATTCCGGGAATTAGATATTTCGATCATTCAATTCCTTTCAACTCCTAGGAATGGGGACATTGGGCCCATTCCCACTCCTGGAATGGCTGAATCGTTACATTCCATTCCTCTAATTCCTAAACATAAGAATTGGCACTTGACAGCTACATTTTGTTGCAGGGTTGGGCAGAAATACTCAAAAATGTATTTGGAAATACAAATACTGGGATAAATGAAAATAGTAGCTACAATACTGATACTGAAATATGTCTGTGAGAATGTATCGCGATACGTATCGGAAATACATTTTAAAAAGAGGCAAAAAGCTTTTGGAAATACAAATACAGGAATGCATATTAGAGAGGGCAGAAATACAAATACTGATAATGCAATACGTTTTTCAAATTTCTTTGAGACGCCAACTGAGATGAAGCTTGAAGTGAGAAGTGGAAGTGTTTTTTTTTTATCCCAAAATAACTATCCCGCAGGCTTGGCATTTCGCCTTGAAGGTAGTGGTTCCGGACGGAAAGGAGCCTTCAATGGGTTCAAAAAAACAGTTCCATCAAGGATTGACCGCGGTCCCTTCCCTGGCATCCTGTCTGTCTGACAAGTGATGCGAAAAGACTTCAACCTCTAAATACATTCCATCATAACATCACCACTCTCCTGTCCAAAAAGGGCGCCCTTGTCAACACTGATCACACTGACGTCACGGTGGAATGAACTAGTATTCTTGTATATGTAGGAGTCGCCTTGAACATGAAACTTTACCCATGCGCTGCTGTATGGAAGGACAATACGTACTTTCGTTGTAGGTCACCTAGTTGAAGATCATGCAGGCAGTTGCATTTGGAATTTTCGAGAATAGTGGACCACCTGAAGCATCCTGGAGCACATGTCTTATCTTCTGTTACGATTGAAAAATCGATATGGTGGCATCACTGTTGTGACAGTCCTTCCTGTCCGGAGGCATGCGGTTTAAAGAAGCTCGTTTTAGCGAAAGCCGTTTTACCGACCCACGTTTATCGAATTCCTTTATAGAGAAACTCAATTTAGAGAAAATGGCGATGAGCCTCCTTTTACGAATTCGGCCGCCGCGAAGCGGCGTGTGCGGATAAGTCAGGTGAGTTAACATTTTTGTAATGAGCCGCCGCAGACTGCTGCCGCGAAGCGGCGGGAGCGCAACGGGGGGCTTGGGTTAACACGCGCACAAGTGATACATGTGCGAAGTAAAAAACCTTTTTTAAAATAGCGTCCCCTTTTCGATAAACTGCATTTCTCTAAACTGAGGCTGCTCTCTCTAAACCGTGCTTCGATAAAACGTGCCAGTTCTCTAAACCGTGCTTCGACGAAACGGCATTCTATCAACCGTAGTAAACCCCTTCCTGCCGACCCTCCACCTCCAACGCATAAATGGCAGTCCTCAAGTTTCGCCTAGCATCATCCAAACAGACTTCGTGGATTGCGACCTGAGATGGCCGGCACAGGTGCGAGCTGTCCAAGAAACAGCGCGCTCGAGACGAGTCGGAGGTGTACGAAGTCTGGGTCGGCACAGCGAGACCAAGTCTGGCCGCCTTCCTGGTTATCGGATCACCAGAGCAGCGGGTCACGTTCATGTCGACTGATGACATACCCTTGAGCAGTGCAATATTACAGGCGCAGACGCATTCGGATATGTGTTGAACTTCACTGCGTTAGTCATTCGTACTATTTCAAGTCAACCACCACCAGGCTGGTGTTGCAACGGGCTGTGACTCAGCTACTCGGCCACAGGCCAAGCAACACTTCCTTTGATTGCCTGTTTCTCGAGGCTCTAACTAACTAGCAGCGGGCATTGGATGCCAGTAAACCATGACTCATGAAATTCCTACCTAGGGACCTGCGGTAGAAGATGCTCCGACTCAACTCCTGGCACGCTACCTGTTTCGAGTCCCGACTACGCAACATTTCTCAGAAGAGAAAAATAATTCGGAAAATTCGGAAGGAACCTTGCTCAGCATAGTAACAATGCACCAACATCTCCTTGACCCTAATGCCCTCAGAAATAAAAAAAAAAAAGTGTTCGGACTTGTATTTTGTTTTTCGGAACAGAGGGGGGGGGGGGCGGTTTATTTCTCAAGAAATGTAACGAAATACATTTCATCCTGACTGTATCGCGATAAAAAGAAACATTCCACATGTATTTGATACAGGAACAGAGATACTGGTGAAAAAATTTATCGCGATACAGAAATACAGATACGAAATGTATCGCTGAAATACGATACTGCCCAACCCTGTTGTGTTGCCGGCATAAGCCGCTGAAAGCTGACATTATCAAACGCATAAACAATTGCAGAAAAAAATTCTAAGTGCCTCAAAAAAGCACTGATTTTACTAAGCTCGAGGGAATTGCCTGGGGTGACTCGTAGCGTCCACAGCGGTCCATCGCAAGGTGAAACGAAGTATGCATTATGCAGAAACTCAAGTCAAGGAAAATGAGCGGGAATCCGCTAGCTTGCTTGTAACCCCAACCCACCTGAATGTAAAACAAGCATCGGAACAAAGACCAAGGAAAAGGCGGACTTACACGTAAAAATGCAGTATAAAAAAAACAAGCCTCGGAGCAAAGCGCAAGAGGAGAAGAGAGAAGTGAATCTCGCTTTGTTTTAATGCCGAAGCAAACCCATATTTCGCACTTCAAAGGAGTGCGTGCGAAGGAACGTGGAAGGCAGCAGGGTTGGCCACCTGCTAAACAACGCTCCTCGAAATATAGGAAAATAATAACTGATCATCTTTCGGCGGCGTGCGAGTCAGCGAGTTATCAGAGCTCTGCGAGTTACGAGTCGGTCGCCCCCCCCCCCCCCCGCTCCCAGATCTCAGTCTTCGCGCGCGTGCTTTCTCCATGCCGTCGCAAAAACAACACAAAAAAAAAAAAAAAAAAGCGAGACAAGAAGGACGATGAAGAGCCGTGTATGGCGGCTTCTTTCTTTGCCGCACCCTTCGTTTCTTTTGTTTCGTGCTTGGTTTCTTGTTTCGCTCTTGTGTAACAACAGTGAAGCCCGTCGCCAGCGCATCCGTGAAAGGCGCCACCGTTACCACTCCCTTTCTGCTCTTTGCTTCGACGCTTCTTTTTTGTATTCATTTCATTTGATAACAACTGACTCGCTGACTGGCTCGGTATAGCTAAACGTAACCCCCCCCCCCCCCCAAAAAAAAAAAACATACCTATATAATAATAAATAAATAATAAAAAAATAAAGAACCGGGCCCATTCCATTCCAGGCAAAAGGCATCCAATTCCATTCCCATTCCATATCCCTCAACGTTGCCGCCATTCCATTCCCATGCCATTCCGGGGTCGCGAAAATGCGGACCGGAATCATTCCAACTCCGGAGTGGCAACTCCGCAACACTGGACTAGACACAGCCTTACATAAAAAGTGGCTTCCTCACCGAGGCCTCGGACGACAACGGGAGGGACTGCCTGGGACGCAAGCCACCGCAACCCCTCGATGAGTCCCTCCCGACGATGGCCATGATCCGGGTCTCAACCTCGTTGAGGGGACCCACCGGGTTGGCCCCACTGCCCGTCTGCGCCGCCTCCACCGCCAGCAGGCCGTCGTGCTTCCGAGCGGCACACACTCGGGCATTCCACAAATTTTTCCATTCTACTCTCTCCTTCGACGCTGGACCTTCCGCGTTGAGGCGGCCCGTAGTTACGTCCCAGAGGGCCGTCCTCTCCGTGGTGGTCAGCGTGGACTCGGTTGCTGCCCGGACCAACACTCGATTTGAAGACATGTAGTCAATCAGCATGTCGAGCTGTCGGTCCGAGCAGCGAGCCCCTTGCTTCTTTCTCTTCGCCGCGGGAGTTGAGGCGCAGCCGCTGGTGTCCGCCATTGTCAGAGAAAAACAACGGAGCAGGAACGATGCGAACCTCGAATGCCGTTCTAGAGTTACAAATAAACGCGAACTACTTATAATAAAATAACGCGTGTCATTTATGTATTTTGAATACGGATATCTCTGAATTTAATATGTATATTTGTTCTGCTTTTTTTCCGAAAAAATAGCACCACAGTCGACGAAGCGCGTGCTCCCCAGATTTCCCTCTCGGGACTTGCCTCGCTCCTAAAAATCTGTGAAGTTTCAAGTTAAGAAGTGCCGCGAACCGTGATGTCGCTTTGAAGATGCCGCCCGATGAAGTTGGGTGCTTGTGAAGTTATGGCTCCTCCCCCATGGCCACGTCACGATGAACTTAGTTTATAGGTTTCACCAGTATAGACAGACAGACTGCGGCGCCCAAAGCGGCTAATTTTAGAGTTACAGAAATGGGGACAACAGCGCTCGAATGACTTAACCGAACGCGGCGTCGGCGTTTGGCTGGAGTTCGTGTTCTCCGGTTGCCGGAGGGAGAGGAGGGGCTCTTTTGTTACCACTCCGGCCTGCATGAACAATCGAGCATGCAAAGTGAATATGCCCAGCTCAGCACAAAAGCCCAAGTGGGTCAAGCTCACATCCTCTGGCGACTGCTTTCGGGAGAGATCAGGTGCCAACAATAAACGTCACTTCGTTCATTGTTAGTATTTTTACGTTACGACGTGAACATGCCCACAAGGCCAGTGGGCATGTCCACACGCCTTGTGCTGGGTAAACACAGAGGCGTGGGGACAACAAACGGGTCAAGGCGTCCCCTATAGTTCAATCTCCTCGCCGTCATTTATGGTCGAGGTGCACGACGTCGTGCGTATGGCTTTAATCTTTGGCTGTGTCTACAGTGACCCGACGGCACTCCACTCGCGCCTACAAGTGCCGTCCGAAAGAGAGTCGAACGACGCGTGTATCACTGGGGAGCTCGTTAACACAGCCCCCCACCTGAGTTCACGCCGCTTCGCGGCGACAGTATGCAGCTGCTAATTACAAAACTATTAATCCACTTGGCCCCGTCGTACACGACGCTTCGCGGCGTCCAGCCAGCAACTCAAGCCCCGCCGCCCCGCATGCACCTCCGGAAAGGAAGTCCCATACCATTTTGTTCAGCAAAGTTTCGTCAACAACATTCGTTTTTTTTTTTTTTTTGTTTTTCCTTCAGTGTTAGTCGCAATAAAGAAATGTCGTAAATATCGCCAGATGCCTCGACAAAACAAAATATCGAAGAGAAAAAATAAAAAAGAGACAGCATACTGTGGATCGAACCCAGCACCGCTTGAGTTTGATGCAGACATCTTTACCACCAAGCTATGCTGCCGCTTCGAAAATGTCGTTTTGACAATAGTTTTTATACGAGACTTTCGGACGGTACTTGAACGTGTGAGTGGAGTACCGTCGGACGGCACTTGAACCCTCTGCAAGAGTGCCGTCGGACGGTACTCTAGACTCAGCTCAGGCGACACTAGAGACCATCCAGCGGCGAGCAGCTTACGGCGTCTACTGCCGAACCTCTCCAAGTCCTCGCTCTTTACCACGTGACATCCCGACAACCCAACTCTTGAGAGCAGCCAAGTGGAGTACACTGTCCCACCGGCAAGATGTAGCCACCCTACGATTGCTGGCTCAGGTGATTGGTCCTGGGATCCCACAGGACGACTACCTTCGCTCTGTGCTCCGGCGCAACGAACGAACCGGGCGCATAGACCCTCTCTTCGCGCGGACCCAACGGCACGACAACTCATGTCTCCTCTGGGGTGTGAGACTTTGCAGGTCCCTGCCTGACGCCATCACCAGCTTGCCCATCACAGACAGAGACTAGGTGACACAGCTCTGCAAGGCAGCACAGTGGCGGATCCAAGGGGGGCGCGACGGGGGCAACCGGCCGCCCCCCCCCCCCCCCTCAAACAAAGCCGACCTCCCCCCTCCCCCCTTCTCGGAGGGCAATTTGATATGGGTGGACACGCCGGTGCACACGAAAGAATGGGAGAATAGTATCCTCACAACTTTTCCGCCCCCCCCCCCCCCCCCCAAAACGGAGTTCTGGATCCGCCCCTGAGGCAGCAGCCAAACACCTCTAAACCAACACCCAGTAATTTCTTGCGTACCTCAACATACGTCACCCACCTCACTTTTCACCCTCTTCAACATCCCATCGTCATCATCCCACACTTCTCAAGCCAAGAAGCTTCGCATCGCCCTCATCGTCTAGCTGGCCACATAGGCACAGATGTGTACGGGCGGAAACGCCTTCTATGCGGCCTGTACTTGAATGTACGAATAAATATCTACGTTAATCTTTCACTAAACGTCGAGTTGAAGTTCGGCACTCGTCCTATCCATTCCTCCCTTCGTCTATACAGGGTGGAACAAGGAGACGGCAGGCTCTTTAAATCGACCGGAAAATTCGGTTTCTTAACCTATCGCGCTACGACTTTGTGCAGCGTTGCCCACAGATGGTGCATTTTTTTTGTAAAATTTGCAAAGAACGAACTTACCTGAGGAAAAAGTAAAGAAAGAAAAAGGCTTAGCTCCTATGGAAACGCAGCGACGCCACCGGTCTTCAAAGAGCACGGCGCCGTTTCGTACGGGAGGCAAGAGATGGCGCAAGCGGTCGCGACGCCAACTGCCGCCAACGAACGAGCAGACGACTCCAAGAGCCGGCGTATTTAGCAGACAAGGAACTGCAGTTGCTTGTTGTTACCGCGCCTGTTTTTGTTTCTGCGACTGTCGCCGCCTGCGGAACGCGCGCCGCTTTTGAGTCGAAAAGATTGTCTGCTAAAGACGCTGGCGCGCCGTATGCTCGTTCGTTGGCGGCGTTCGTTGCGCCACCTCTTGTGTCCCGTGGGAAACGGCGCCGTGCTCTTTGAAGACCGGTGGCGTCGCTGCGTTTCCATAGGAGCTAAGCCTTTTTCTTTTTTTACTTTTTCCTCAGGTAAATTCGCTCTTTGAAAATTTTACAAAAAAAAATGCACCATCTGTGGGCAACGCTGCACAAAGTCGTAGCGCGATAGGTTAAGAAACCGAATTTTCCGGTCGATTTAAAGAGCCTGCTGTCTCCTTGTTCCACCCTGTATTTTACGCGCTGCTACCAGTTTGTAATCATGAACCAACTCGTCTACATCGCTACATTGATCCACTACTCCTTTGCCTGCGAGTCTTCTTGTAATCTTATTTGGTCCGTGCACTGCTTACGACCGTCAGATGAGCGCGCTGTTTTTACAGATGGCCCTACTCGTGCACAAAAAGAAGTCGACGTCGAAAGAGTGTCACATAAAGCCACGGCCGTGAGCAGGGCCTTCCGAAGTTTATTTTAAAGCTATCGGCTCGCACCTAACGATTCAGTCCTGGGAACGGTACCTGTTTCTTGAGTGCAGACGTCTTTGAACGTGATACACCAACTTTACTTTCACGCGGTGCCCTTGTTGCTGAAAAAATGTTAAACGAGCGATAGATCAAAGAACACGACGCGACTAAAGCTGAAGCCTTTGAATCGGGCGGCGGCTCGCGCCCTCTGGTCCCTGCGTCACCTAACGAGCGTCTGCTGCGCACCGGTGTGAACCGCTGCGTGAGTTTTTGACATTTGGGTAATACCTTGCGTGTTTTTATACAAATTATCATATTTAAAAACAGGAACTAAGGCAGCTCTCGAGCCCGCGGAGCCGGCGATCAAGGTGTCAAGTGTAGAATCAGTGCAATCAGGCGTATAGTAAGCTCTAAAGCGAAACCGAAACAGCGGACAAGAGACGCGCGTTGTGTGGAGTTGCAGCTCGCCGAAGATCGGCGTTGCGGGGGCGGTGCGAAATCGAGTCTAGGCGTCCAAGGGACGCTTTGCGAAAACCCTCTACCTTGAAGAAGACCCTGCTTCGATCATGTCGGGAACGACCAAGGCCAGGGACGACGGTGGGTTGGCCAAATGCAGCGACTGGGGAAGGTGGGTGTTTTTGGAGGAAACGCCCTTTAAATGGCTGAAAGAAGAACACAATACCTCTGCACGCTGTGCGCGAAGATTAAAGCTACCCAAGAGGTGCTAACGCAGGCAGTGAAACCCAATCCCAAATAAATTAACAAGTGAATGTATCACACCACTGAATTATTTTATTCAGACAGTAGCTTTCGGCATCTATTCAGAAGATCTGCAAAGGAAGACACTTTTCGCAAAGGAGTGCGACCGAATCTGCATGTAAATAATAATAAATGTGTATCCTTCTTTCAGAAACGGAACGATCACCGGGAGCGCCGTAGAAAGCATGAAAACGAGGAAGTGAGAAAAAGCAAGACGCCGTCGGGCAACTTGGTGTCAGGCGAAGTGGCGAATGACGTTTTATGAGCGAACGCGTCCATGAAACGTGTTTCCACAAAATATCGGTAAAATATAAAAGTCAGTATTGATCACGATGTTTAAAATCCTGAGACTGGGAAGGAAAAATGAAAAAAAAAATTGTAAGACAGAAAAAAGGGGACACAAACGTCTCAAACTCAGCTAACAAATTTTATTCCGTCCACAGCTTTTATAGCCATCTCCCAAGGTCACCGTCACCTCTCACCGATACACTTCTCTCTTTCCACAAAGACCTTCTAAACCGCAAGAGTAAACCATTGTACTCTGTACCGACGTTCTGAACAAAAGACAAAAGAACAAGAACCGTCCAAAAGCTAATCTAGAAACTCACACTTCATACAGTGACCTCTTGACAAAATAAAAGGCATTCCGAACAATACAGACAGATAACAGCACGACAAAAGGTTACTGCCAATGCACTCAGATAGCTTCTCTTTCCATTACAACCACAAAGACCTTCTAGTTTCAAGACCTCATCAATGTCCTCTGTAAGAACGGTCTGAACAAAAAACAAAAATAAAACAGCAAACGTCCAAAACCTAATCTAGAACCGCACGCTTCATACAATGTCCTCCTAAAAAAAAAAAAATTGCATAAAAAATATAATATATTCATATTTTGATAAACATTTTTGACTGGCTTCCTAGCTGCATTGATGCTTGACTTACGCAATTGCCCGACGTATTTATTCTAATAGTTTCTTTCACTACACGTTTCATGTCGTTAGATTCTCTGTATAGCACCTCTGTTCCTGACCAGTCAACTTCACAATCGTTACATTCCTGAATATGTGTAGCCAATTCCGAGTTTGACACTTTGTTTTTCACGTTCCGTTTGTGCTCAGTTAGTCTATCATTGATGCATATTGAAGTCTGACCTACATATTTGAAACCACAAGCCAACGGTATCTCATATACTACGCATTTTTCGCAAGATACTGACTTTTCACGGTGCTGTTTTTGACATCCTCTATGTCCGTTTTGAAACGGTGTCAGTCGACTTAACTTGAAGTCTGTAGTAAAAACGGTCTCGACACCAAACTTCTTGGCACACGCCTTCAAGTTGTGTGATATGTCATGAAAATATGTTATAACAGCTCTCCGGTTCCTTGCTTCTTGCTTTTTCTTCACATCTTTGATATTTATGGACAGTTGTCTTTTTATGAATCCCTCTTGATACCCCGCATCTTCTAGTCTCCTCCACTGTCTCTGTACTGCTTGATTCATGTAATGTGTGCACGACCTATCCAACGCATTTTTGACTAGTGACTTGACCACTCCGGTCTTGAAACTAGAAGGTCTTTGTGGTTGTAATGGAAAGAGAAGCTATCTGAGTGCGCTGGCAGTAACCTTTTGTCGCGCTGTAGTCTGTCTGTATTGTTCGGAATGTTTTTTGTCAAGAGGTCACTGTATGAAGTGTGAGTTTCTAGATTAGCTTTTGGACGGTTCTTTTGTCTTTTGTTCAGAACGTCGGTACAGAGTACAATGGTTTACTGTTGCGGTTTAGAAGGTCTTTGTGGAAAGAGAGAAGTGTATCGGTGAGAGGTGACGGTGACCTTGGGAGATGGCTATAAAAGCTGTGAACGGAATAAAATTTGTTAGCTGAGTTTGAGACGTTTGTGTCCCCTTTTTTCTGTCTTACAATTTTTCTTAATTTTTCCTTCCCAGTCTCAGGATTTTAAACATCATGATCAACATACACCAGCTCGCCTGCACCTTGACAATTTTTTCGAAAGTCAGTATTCTAGCGACAGTTGTCACATGATTTCAGACAGCCAATGGGAGGCGGGGACCATGACTCAAGGAGGATAGAAGGGTAGGAGAGGGCATGACGTAGGGTGCCTACATGTTTCCGCCGCTCCGCTGTTTAGGGTGGCGACAACGTTTGTGATACCTGTTGCCGACAAACCAGTGTTGCCTACCTCGTTACCATGGCAACCTCCGCTGTTTTCGTCGACCATTTTGTCACACTCGCCGGTCGTGCGCTCCGACTACGCCGTTAATCCTCGTTAGGTCTAGGGAGCGGTCACCGCTCTCGTTCCGACGGCGAGGTTTCGGCGTTCAATGCCGGTCTGTTGCGTTTCATTTTGTCGCGGGAACTCGCGTTTCGATAAAAGCAACGCACACTTCCCACTCGCAACTTCAAAATATGAAAAACCCGAATAAAGAAAGCGACAGCCACGATGACCGCCATCCCACTGAGCCTCCGACTCCTCTTATGATCGGAAACGGAAGAGGCCTCACAGTGTTGCCGCGGTGTGTCAAACCTACAGAAACTCAACGTTGTTTACGTTTAGCGAAATTAGAAGTGGGAAAAAATGGCGGCGGGAGAGGATCTGGGAAAAGGTAACAATAAGTTGGCGCCACCCTAAAGCGGAGCGGAAACATGTAGGCACCCTAGCATGATGTCGGCCGCGTAGCCTCCACAAGCCATGCTCCCTTGACGCCTCGTCTCTTTCCCAGGCATTTCCAGTTCCATAATCCAGCTGGAAGTGGACCGATTTTCGCCTGGGTTCTCATTTTCTTCCTCACTCTCCTCACTTATCAGCCCGACACGTGACCGTAGCTACCACTGGTAGCTACCCTTCGTTATGGTGTACATACCTTCGTCTAGCTATGGTGTACTAGAATAATCCAGCTGGACTGCCTCATTTCCAGTTCCATAATCCAGCTGGAAGTGAACTGATTTTCGCCTGGGTTCTCATTTTCTTCCTCACTCTCCTCACTTATCAGCCCGACACGTGACCGTAGCTACCACTGGTAGCTACCCTTCGTTATGGTGTACATACCTTCGTCTAGCTATGGTGTACTAGAATACACCACAGTCTAGCCTTCGATCTGATAAACCAACGAGGTAGAGGGGCTTTGAGTGATAAACCGGAAGTTCGGAAGTGGCACCCCCCCCCCGGTTGCCGCCATGTTTTACGCAAATGTGACCACTCGTTACGTGACCTCACAAAAGCCGTGACGTCATCGGTAAGATGGCAGCGCGCAGTGCCAACGTGCCCAGTGCTAGTAAATGCGAGTTTGTTCGGTGCGCAGTAGCCGTGATGTGCAGCTGCTTTCCAACGACTTACGGGCTTTTTTCTGCTCGCTGACGCAAGTATAATGTGAAAGCCTGAAGGAATGAGACTTTATACCCTTTTTGCGCAAGATCGCTCTTGATCATCTGGATATTACCGCTTGTGAGACAGCATCAGCCGTATCGCCGTACCGGTGCTCGGATTCCCGGATGTGTTCGAGGATCGATAGAACTTTGAGTGCTTTTAGCATGCAATTTTCGCATTCTCTTAGCTTTGGTTGAACGTTGGAATATCTGAGAATCGACGCGAAATATATGCGTCGGACGTAGGGCCTAGGGGAATTCGTTTCAGCCCTAGGTAACTGCATAATCACAGACAACTTTTAGCGAGGAAGCTCCTGTGATCCAGTGGCGTCACAAAGGGGGGGGGGGGGGGGTTAGGTTAGGTTAGGTTAGGCGACACCCCCCTGAGCCCTGCACCGCCCCGGGTGCAGGGGGGCTATGTTGCGCTTTTTGGACTCCCAGGAGACTAGGGAGAAGGAAGTGACGTCAACAACGCAGCAAATGCAGATTGGATGTTGATTTTGTTTTCTTCTGTCAACATCCAATCTGCGTTTGCTCTAGTCGTTGACGTCACTTCCTTCTTCCAAGTCTCCTGGGAGTCCAAAGAGTAAAACATAGCTCCCCAGGGCTCAGGGGGGTGTCGCGGCGGGCCACGAGAGCGGGCGGGGGGGGTGCGCTGCGGGCTACTGCCCCGGGTGCCGCTGACCCTCGTGACGCCACTGCTGCGATCTTTACGTTTTGTGCTAATCGACGATTCTACATTCGATCGCTTTTTCCTTTTTTTGTGAGTGCGAAGTGCACACTTATTTTCAGCTGCGAGGATGACGTTTTATTGAGTGTGGGGATGAATAAATCGTTGCGGGCACCTGCTTCAAAGCTATTCAACCTATAAGAACAACCGTTTTGGTGTACGCATAGATTAACTGCACACTTTTCTCTTTCGTAGGATTTATTGCAGCAATACTTTTTTTTCATCACGAGTGCATTGTATTAGTCGGTCAATTATTTTCTTGTTCTAATTACCTGAACAAGATAATTCATATTTGTGTTCATCCCTTGCCCGAAGAGCAGTCTTGTTGAAAAATGTTGACACATCCGTTTGGTCTCTTCAATAGACCTTTTTCAAAAGTGTGGGCTGCCTATACTTTGTATCACCATAACTTGGAAAAGGGCAACCGCCACAGCCCCCTCGAGCCTATCAGAGACGGAGTGAAGGTATGGGACAAATCTGTGCAGACGAGCACTCTGATGATATGTTGTCATGTGCCTCTCTCCAAGGTGCATATTGACTCACCGAGACTGTAGCCTTTGCCGTTTGCCAAATTGTGATGGAACGAATTACAGTAGCTACTACTCTAATTACCCAAGGCCTTTATACTTTGGGCATTTGTTCGACAAGAATGTTATGTCCGCCGTCACTGTGAACTCAACTCGGCGCCTATTGGACTCGAATGCTGCATTAGCGTTCGACGTGAACTGGGGCCCATTCGTGTGCTTTACGTCGAAAAAAAAATGGTGACAATTGTGTTGCTTGATGGGGTTTTGCAAATGGTCTATTGTGTCATACATATAGAAAATGTCCTGCTATAGAACAATGTATCAACACATTTAATTAAACTAGATGCTCAGAGGTGTGTTCGTCTTTGTAATTAACAAGTTACAGCAATAATTATTTCTTACGAGTGCAATATTTATTTTTGGTAGCTGGGCTGGTTTTGTGCTTATTAATGTCAGTGTGCTATGATGTTATTATCATATGTGTAGTTTTAAGTATTCTCTCTGCAATGCCTACGAAGGCCCCGGGAGGGAATAAATTAATAAATAATATTTTCACATCACTGGAGGGAATAAATTAATAAATAACATTTTCACATCACAAGCGGAAATCTGTTTATTTGGTTACTGCATCAAATGTGTTCATTTCCACTTGATTACATAATTATGGATTCTTAGCAAATGGTTCCATAATGAGTTCTTTCTGCGACAGTCTCGTGTCAGGCGTTCAGTTGTTGCACCTGTATTCCTTGTTGTCGGATGACGCTCCTGGCACGTCTGTGTTCAGTTTGGTCGAGTGGCAACTTCAACTGACTGATGCCGTCTTGTAATCATACGTCATGTGCCGCCACTGACATCTGATGCACTGGAGCTGCAGGGCTGGCCTCTAATCTGCACATTTTCCTGGTAGTTTTCTGCGTCAATGCAGCAAGCTCGGGCATGTATTGCTTACATGGCTTTGCCTTTTCCTGTACCATTGACTTGATGGCTGGCAAAAATGTTTGTTTGCTATGCAAGCCATTTCACTTCCATTCCATAATGGTGATTTCTTCTGCATCCCCCGACCACTGCAACTTGTGCAAGTCTCGTGTGGCAAAGTGAAGTCGGGTGATGCTTGGTGTTTACTTTTGAGAACAACCAATCATTCTATTCCTTCAAGTCACTCAGCGGCATTTTCCTTCAAAGTTGGAAATTGTTTGCTTCGTAGCGTGGACACAGATAATTAGTGTCAGCAAATTATTAGGTATTGTCCTTCGACGACAACCGACACCAAATCAACTGTCCTTGCATTACCGCTCACCTGCTTTGTCATGCTTACCTCCCATCAAGGTGAAGGGGATCAGGAGCTTCAGGGTAATGTCGGCACTAGGGACAAAGGCTGCCGAAGATAATCCTCAATGCTTCGCGGACGCTCGTTGAGACGTGGTCGAGGGTCGTTCAGCTTGAACCCTTGCAGGCCAGTTCATTGGTATGGGTACCTCCAGTAGACATGGTCGGCCTCGTGCAATGGTAGCAGAGTGGTTTTCGGTCGACCATTCGCAGCACCTCCGTTTTCCTCGGTGTATTTTGTTCAGCGCGGACCTACACTGGTTCTTCCTGATGTCGGGAATGCTTCGGCGTTGGGGTGTCTCGTTGAATTGGTATTGAATAGTAACGGGTAGCCGGTGGCGGTCGTCGTGACTTTGTGGCATAAGTCGCCCTCAGTTCGTCAGATGCCGCTTGGCTCGAATAAATCTCCAGTTAAAACGCCTGTCGAACTTGTTCCGAAACAATCTCGGCAATAAAAATAAAAGCGGGGCAACTGATGGCAGGAAGTAGCTTCCTGATCTCCCCCGTACAACGTTGTAGATGATGTCGCAGATGCTTGGGAGGCTGGCGTCGAAGTTGCGGCTGGATGACTCGAGTGTCGAGACGCTGGGGAGTTGTTGATATCGGCAGGCTCGGGCTTGCAGTGTACATTCAATGTTGGGAGCCTCGGTGATATGAACCCTTCGACTGTTGTCGTGGGGTTGCAGACAAGGCTACCAAAAGTGTTGTGCCTCACATGAGGAACGTGGGATCCTTAGCTTCTTGTCTTCTGTAGCATCAGGGTTGGCATGGGTGTTCGATCAGGCGCAAAACATCCTCCACGAAGGCGGTGACGCTCTCGTTGGGGCCATGCCCTGGACAGAATCAGGAATTTGGCTTTCTCTCCTCTATGTTGGCTGATGAACGTGCACTTCAGCTCGATCTTGCAAACTTCCCACGACGTTAAGGAGGATTCGTGGTTCTCAAACCAGTGCCTGGCAGTTTCTTCAACGAGAAGTATAGGTTCTGCAGGAGCTGGTTGTCCGTCTACCCACTGTGGCGGGCGACACGGTCATATTGTTCAATCCAGCCCTCGATGTCTTCATACACCTTGCGTGAAAGGGCATCGGAGTGTGAGGTGCGACGGGCATGCAAACAGTGGTGGGAGCAGATGCGGTTTGCTGCTACAGGTTTGTCATTGTTGGCTTAGTCAGCTTCGGTTTTTCTGGCAAAAGACCGAATTCCCTGTGGTTCTTGCTGGTTGCAGCGACTGGCTCAGATTTCGGGTTCTTCGTGGTGCATTTCCGAGGTTCGTCCTTGTGGTACTCGCTCGTCTTGCGGTTTTTCTGCAGGGCTCGGGATAGGACTTGGTTCACGGCTCGCAGGGGGTTTAAGACGCGGGATAATCTGCCACCCGTGTCTTGTTATCAGGCAACTCGGCTATATCGCCTGGGTCCACACAGAGTGAAAGGTTATGGGTAAAGTGCGCAGCACCCCCACCAGAACATACGATGACAGCTGAGCATGGCCTGGAACTTTCCAGAGTAGTAAATATTGATAGAAAATAGGACTGGAGCAAGCATGCGTGACAATATAACAAAACGGACAGAAGAGAGTCTATCCTGACCACTAAAGAAGCTGCAATGCTTTAGTGGCATTCTGTCCGAATAAATCCTCTCCTTCGGGGTCTGCCGTGGACGAGCGGAACTGAAATAGATGTGGGACCACTTTTCTGGTAATAAGCCGCCGCAGACTGTCGTCGCAAAGCGACGTAAACGAGTGGACTGGGTAGGTAACACGCGCGATGAAATGTACATACAGCTTGCAATTCGCGTAACGAGTGTTGATGAAACTTTTGTGTCGACGAAACGTGCGACAGACCAGCGGAATCAATACCAACTGCAACACCTGTGCTCCGTGAAATTGCACGTGTACGCCAGAACAATTAGGGAAGCAGCACAGTATCATTTAGCACGGCGCGGGAATTACAAGCTTCAAAACAGCTCCCTGGTGTGCCGCACAACCGAAGTGAGCCTTCGGTCATTTGAACGAAGCGGCACCACGATTGCACACTGCCAAGCACGACTCACGCAATTTCCGTCGCTAAACCGTGTATCCAAACATATTGCACACGCTTCACCGCAGACATCAAAGATTCCGATGGTCGACGAGAGCACAGAAGTGTCACCTTAATATTTATCCTAGCGGTATCCGAATCAATCCGAGGTCTGAGTAACGTAAGGCCGCTTGTCTCTTTCGTGGCAATATCCCCGTCGGTCACCAGCGAAATGCACACTGTTTCTCCGTATTTTCACGTTATACCTACACGAGACACCACGCTGAACTCTTAAAGTCACTTTCGACCGGCCTCATACGACGGCTTCCGCGTCTGAAATCAACTCGCCGAGACGAACGACAACAAACAAAGCATCCGACAAGCTCCGGCCCAGCTGGGGCCAGCCGCTGCCTGGGCGCTGCCATCTTTCCTGTGACGTCACGTATTTGGTTTGGTCACCTGACGAGTGGTCAAATTTGCGTACAATGGCAGCGGCCTTATGGGGGTCACTTTCGAGTGCAGACCGGAACCCCGGTTTATCGCTCTAAGCCCCTCTACCTCGTTGGATAAAACCTACCTAACGGATCGCGCGCAAGCCTGCAAGGAATCCTCCTACAATCAACCATCCATCTCACACGTGACATGTCACGCGCACCAATCGCCAGAGAGAACTGCGGTCACGCTGGGCACAAAATCGTTTAAACTTTTTACGACTAGGCTTCACCAATATTGCAACGTGCCCCCTCCTAGTACTTATAACCTCCTTGCCATGACTGAAGAAAATATAACATCTTCCCTACGTTTACCTTTTCTTGTGGAAAATTTGCCGGGTTCTGTGGGCACTGTCTGTATTGCACTGTTTTGAGATTTTTTTTTTGTAGTGTTATTCATTTTTGTGCTTTTATTTCTATAGGCAGCCGGCAATGGCCAGGCGGCGCCACGAGAGTACTGCATTCAGCGCCACAAGCGGAGGAGTCTCTGTTAATGGGGCGGCCAGTCGGGCCGTTGCGAGCGGCGGCGTCCCCGATTTCAGCAGTTTTCGTGTGCACCTGCGTCCCAGCGTGCCATGTCCCTGGTTCTTTTATGCGGGTTTTTAAGACCATCGGGAGCCTTGATAGGTCCAAGTGTTTAGAAAATATTCTAGAGTCGTCATTTGGACACCAGTTTGAGCTGTCTTCACTACTTGTGGCCGCCCGATCGGTCTGTGCTTCGCTCGTCTCCCAGGAAGTGACACAACACAACGAGAAGGCAGCGAATGGGTTTATTGTACATCCCGGTTGCCAGTCTTCGAGAGCCGGCAGTCCGGACCCGCCGACCCTAGTTGTCGCCCGTCGTTCAGAGCTCGCAGTCGGAGCCCGTGTCCAGGCCTGCGGATCGTCCTTCCCACGCCAGTGCTGCGTAGGCTAGCTGTTCCGGGCTATCACAGCCAGAGTCTCGCTGCGGAACCACTCCGGGATGCGTAGTCATGGGTCAGGGTTTCCCGCTTCCGCCGGTCCTGATCCGAACCTCGCTAGTGGAATTCTCCGGGGTTCGCCATGGGCCAGACCAGCCAGAACGGATCTATCGTTCCTGCCCGGCCCCAGCCTCGTGCAGCAAGCTCTTCCTCTTTCTTCACCAGCTGGCCCCCGCTCGCGCCTCGCTCGGCCGTCCTCTTCTTCTCCCGACGCCCCACACAGTAGAATAAAATGTGGGCAATTAGAACCAAACTTTGCTTGCTAGAGAACAGCACACAAGCCTCTGTAAAAAGGCGACAGGCAACATAAAAAGGCGACAGGCAACGAAGTGTACAGTGAGGATATTTACGCTTCGCATGAGCTTTTTCCAAAGAAAAACTTTTGCATCCTGTTTTCAGCACGCCGTCACATTTGTTACCAAACTCAGCATTAAATTTGGTTGGCGAAACTAACAAAACTTTGTGCTACGAAAATCTACTATTTGAAATTTTGCAAGTTTGGTTGCGACCGCGCGTGCCGAACGGCTATGCACGCGTACAACTATGAATGCCGGAACGGGCCGACGGACCTCTCTCTTGAAGACCTGATCGCTTGATTCTCGACGTCACAGCGAAGCCAGGCAGGCCAGGCGAAGCAACAATCGGCCCGATTGTTCCTACCGTATTCCTCGATGTGGCTGTCCAAGTGACTCGTAAAACAACTTCTATAAATATGTTATTTTGCCGACTAGTCTGCAAAACGAGTTCGTCAGACCACTTTCGAAACCTTCACATCTATTTTTCTTTCACTTCAACAATTAATGTAAAATTCACTTACTTGATGTGTCGCACTGCAGTAATCCACTCCTGCCGCCGTGTCGCTTCCCAAGATCTCGAAGGGAAGCGGTAAAGTTTGACGCTTCAGTCACCTTCGCGACTGTGGCCGTCTTTCATGCAGCAGTAGCAACGTATATTTTGGGGGGGAACTCTAGAGTAGGCGAGATGTTACAGGAACCCGGTGAGGTCATAGAGACGTGAAGTTGGGACTTACTTTTACGAAAAACGGTTCCAAAAAAAGCTCACGCCGATCCAAAATGCAACGTTCACACGTGGTTTCTGGATGCGCCCGCCCGCAGCCCCCGCGACCCGCGTAGGCCTGGCCTACCCAGTTTCTTTATTTTGCAGCCGCTAGATGGCGCAACGTGTAGCGCCAAACTGCATTGCAGGTTGCCTATTGTGGTTGATGTCAGCGGAGGGTCTCGTGCCCCTTTTTGTAATACTCTAACGTGTTTTTTTTTTTTTTGTCTCTTCTGTTTGGCTGGCTGGTACCCTGCAAGTGTACATTCACCTGTGAGCTTGTGTTGTTTGCTTATTTGTACAATTGTGTACGCAAGTAGTACCGTGTCATCTTGTACGCTGCTGGGTAAACTGAAAGAAATAAATGCCGGTAGAATTTCGGGAAATTATTCTCCCGATATGTTTCACGTGACGTCATTGCAGCGGTTGGGACTGCCGGTAGAATTTCGGAAAAAATTATTCTGCCTGTTGCCTTTTTTCTAACGACTGCCGGCATCTTGAGAATGACACGCACAGCGCTTCGTCCGTCCACTGAGACGGACGGCGTAGGCGCTTTCCCCTTCCACTACACATGGTGTAGTATTGATGTTGTTACTTCATACCATTGTCCGTTTTTTCCCTCCTTATTAGTTCTACAATTAATTGTTTAAGTGCCTCGGCCAGAGAAACACGCCGACGATGTCTAGTAACAGCTGAGCGTCTCTGGCAGCTGTTGCCACTTTGTAGACGTGTGTCCCCAAGTGACAGAGAGTAGGCAGAATAGGTGCTGCACGTTGATTGCCAGCTCATTGTTCCTGCCAGCGTGCACTCCTGGAGTTGAGGCATCGTACACGATCAAAAGAACACGCCGACATTCTCGTTTCTTCAGTATTCTTTCCACACATCTTTTCAGAAATTAGAGTAAAGACACTATTATGATCTTTTCAGACTTCTTTCCCACTGTTTCTAGATGCCTGCCATAAAATAATTACGCGCCTTCCTGATAGCTGTGAGGCTATCGATGTGCCTTCTGGGAGGCGATGGTTTGACGGCTTTTGTATCTTGATAAACAAGCACGGTGCTATCGCGTGTCCTATGACAGTGTCGGTGTATGCGTTTCCTACTAGACCTTCTTTTCCCTTCGGACTCCAAGTTTTTTTTTCTATTTTTTCTCTTTTTTTGAAACTTTTTCCCGGGCATAAGGTAATGTTCAAAGTTATAATTGCTTGAGTGCCAAGAGCCAGACAAGCGCCGGCGATGTCTAGGAAGCCGTGGTACAGTGGCCGGGGTGCGCGGCTCTCGCAGCCGTGGTTACTTGCTTGCATGCCTGCGTGCATTCCTAAGTGACAGAGACTGTGCCGAATAGGAGCTGGTAACCAGATATAGTGAATGTGGTGCATACCATTTCCAAAGCTCTAAGGCCCGTTCACACTCTTGCGACCGAGTACGACTGAGAGAGACGAGATCTCTTAAAACTTCTTAATTTTTTTTAGAACGAGGGAACACACTGGCATTGTGGCGCCATCTATGCAGTGACCCTGGAACTGCATTTCACAAGATCGAAGGTTTTGCAGGATTTCCGAGGTCAAATGTGCGTAATACCCATAGAAAGGCTCGTTTATAACATTGAGAAAAGTTTTTCGAGCCAAGAAAGAAAGGATAATGCGCGAGAGAAATAAAAAAATATGCCGGACTGCCCAGTTTACACTGCTACCCAATAGATGGCGCCACTGTGTCCTCTGGTTTAAGAAGTAAGGAACCCAGGTTTAAGAGGTCGCAAGAGTGTGAACGGGCCTTAACTTTGTACGTGCATCTGTTGTCGTTTTCCAGATGCCCTGTAACCATAGCTGCCGTGTTCCTGAAGCTAAGAAAGCGAACAAGAAACGCTGCAACTTGTACGACGACATCCAATCTATAAATTCTAGTGAAGACAGCCAGGAGCCACAACTACAGCCCCAAGGGACAAGTGTCTGGTACAACAAAATATTATGGTAAAATAAGTGAAAGATAGTGACGGCTGTCACCCTATTAAACGCCCAGACGGTTTTACCCAGTCTTTGGGCAGTAACTAGTTACTGTAGTAATGCGTTACCGGCAACTAATTAATTTTGTTCAATAACTTGTAACTGTAACTCGTTACTGCTTAGTGAAAATAACTTGTAGCTGTAGAAGGGTTACTATTTTCCGAAAGTAAAGGTAAAGATTAACGTCGTTATAGTTACTTCTCATATTTAAGTGCAAAAATATTGCAAACACGACTGCCAAATCGTCTCGCAACTGCATGAGAGAGTCCGAAGTCCTGATACGGGAAGGGCGCAGCGAAAACTGCTGCAGAAGCCGTCAGGAGCTCGAGAGAAAATGATAATAATAATACTAATGCTTTATTCGGTTTATAAAACCCAGATAACAGAGAAAAGGCTTTCGCCCATACCATAGAGGCTCAATGTATCCGCACCAAAATAAATAAAAAGAAACTAAATTTTGGTTTCGCCTACTGGGATGATGGGGACTAGGGTGCCTACACAGCGGAGCGGCGGAAACACGTAGGCACCCTAATGGGGACGTTTGTGTCCGTACCCGCCGTGTATAGTGCATCGCCAACAGCGCACGCAGATATAACAAAGCGCGGCATCTCTAAAGTCTTTCTCTTTTCTTCGTCCGGCGGAGGAAGCAAATGCTTTTCGCGGAGGACAGTTCTTGGTGATTGTCGCCCCAAACGCCCGCAGGCTTACGGGACAACAAGCATACGGTTCTTTCCCCTCTAATTTGAATCGTCCAACTAACAGATGCACTCTTGCGGGGTCTCGACTTTAGGCCCATTTGCTCTGCCCTCCCCTTTTTTTGCAACCCAATTACCGGCTTTGCCTCCCGTTTCCCACTTGTTGTACCCCCATTGCTCCGCTTCTCGGGTTCCGTCACTTGAAAAAGAGTATTCGCTCGAACCGTCCGTGTCGTTCCGCTAGTTTGTGTGTTTTCTTGAAATTGAAAGACCGCCCTTAGCGGGGACCAGAGGCACTTTTCATCGCTTGATTTCTGGATATTCACGTTGTGATCTTTTCGGGTGGTCTCTCCTAGTTGGGGTGGTGAGCTGGAGGAGCACAAACGTGTCCGATCTGGTTAGGAAATGGCGGAGAAAAGATTGCAAAAGCCGTCTGAAATTCTACACGCAGTGGCCGTTTGTACCTCAATCAGCGCTTCTTTTGCACCGCTGCCGTGTTCAGCGGGTTTGACGAAGGAATGTTGCCGCTACATTGCTCTCCAAGTTTTCAAGAGAGGCTTCGAGTTTCATGAAAGGTTGTGCGCACGCAGTAGAAAACGATTCGATGGACGAGTGGATTGGAGTGGCCCATCTACAAAGCTGATTGCAAGGTATGAGTTACATTCTTATTGACCATATGCACAATGTTTATTGCTTCCGTCCCATTCCGTTTCACCAAAGAAATTCGAAATTAGAATTGACCGATTTTATAAACTCGCCACCATGATTGGATACACCCGAGATCTAGACGCGTGCCGGGCGTGCTGTTGTATTCGTGTATACCTTATGGTAGTCGCGCTTAATTTTAAAGTACTTTATGGATCATCAGCTGCAGGTATCTGTTAACATTTTGAAAAACTTAAAGCCGCCTGTTACTTTGGCCAAATAACCATAAATTCTTTATCATATAGTGGATTTACCCGTTCAGGGAATAATTCATGGTAAAAATTGTATTCGAAGTATCAAACATGTTAATATTGGTTATTAGGAAAATGTTTCTAAAAAAATCAACACAATGTCTTACGAAAAATCTATGTTAAATGAAATGCATATTAAAGAAGGTTCCTTTTGAATGTTTTTAATATTTCTTGTAATATAACAACAAAGTAACGGCGTTACTTTAGCGAAGTAACTGTAACTGTATTGACTTAATCTTTAAATATTGAAACTGTAGCGTTGTTCATTTTTCCTCTGAGTAACTGTAACTGTAACACTGTTACATTTTAGCAGTAACGTGCCCATGACTGGTTTTACCCTCTTTTCAAAGACGACCATAAAAACCGGAAACATGCTGAAATAAAAAAGGGCATCGCCAGTGAAGGTTTACCACCAATGGACGACCACGTCCACCGGTGGTAAACGTTTTTGAAATTTTCAAGAATGCATTGTTATAACTTTCTAAAGGAACGAAGCTGCGCCCAGAAATTTCACAGGAATGCGTCCACGCTTTGTTGAAAATGTCAGCTTCTACGTGCAGGCCCCCGATTTTCCAGAGCATTTTACATCGACACCGTAGATCGATGCCACCGTATAGCTACTACTATTGGATCAGATTGTGTCAACATCTCATTGCTTCGTGACAGGAATTTCAGATGAATGTATGGACACACGGTATAGATAGTAATAATAAACCTTGTATAAACAGTAAAATCTTAGTAATAGTTTTTTTTTTATTTTAATTTTTTCACCCCCCCCCCCCCCTTTTATTTCAACCGCTAGCCCCCCCCACGTAAAATAGGCTTCCGGGGTCGCTGACACTTGAAAAGAAGCAACTGTCGTTAAACTATGTGCAATTAGAAACACGCCTGTGCTGAGGAGTATCAGCCCAATAAAATCAGTTCATAGTCCTAGACTCCCATGTCTCCTTTTCATACCATTTGAGAATGCAGCACAATGTCTTCACGTGCATTAAACAACCTTACTGAAAACAAAATGTCACCTCACATAGGCGCCGACTACGAGGGGCATAAGGGTCCTCCCCCCCCCCCCTCCCCCCTCCCCCTCTCCCTAGCTCTTCGGAAAAGCAAGCACCATCGCCTCGGGAACCTCTGGGTGCACCTCATTAATCTCATCTATGCTGCCTGGTGCCCGCACATATCAATAGAAGCGCCCAGTGGATAAATAAAAATTTATCCACTCACCAGCTCTGGTCACTAAGTCACCAGAGCTGGTGAGGGGATACATTTTTCTAACCATTCGCACAGTCCTGTTCGAAGACCCTACGTAGTATTAGCAAATAAGATAAAGTCTAGTGCTGGAAATTCCTTTGAAAGCATTGAAAGTATGGGTGTCACGAACCAGCCGAGGTTCGAGTTCAACCAGGTTCGACTTCTCCGAACTTTTGGTGGAAAGTTCAGCGAACCTTCTAGTGAGGTTCGACTCGTGTGCGCATGCGCGACAGGCTGGCCCAATAGTTTCGGATTGGATGGTGATGGCTAAGGGATGAATTAAGGGCAGCGCTGATCGGTTATTTCAGTTAATACAGTACAAAAAATTAAGGTATTAACTTTTTCAGTGATTAGAATTAGTTTCTTTCAATAGGAGCTGTTCACAAAATTCAAATAACCCTTTCCATAAAAAAAAAATTCTCCAAGCCTAGAAATGCTTGTATCAAGGTCTGGCCACACTGTCCACAAAGTCGAACCGGTCGAATCTGGTGAAAAGTTTGAAAATTCATTGCACCGGTTCGACCCAGTCGAACCCCGAAAGTTCGACCTGAAAATCCGGTTCGACAAAAAACCCCTAATTGAAAGTAGTTGCGAATGACGACAGTGGCACCTCTAGCGGACCTGCAGCCTACGCAAGTAGACAACCTAATATGTTTTGTAAGCCCCATTTTGTTTTCCCAAACGTTAGAACAACTCATTACGGTCAGTGCACTTGAACCACGGAATTCACCGATCACAACTGCAATGACAGCTAAATTAGCGGGTCACAAAAGCAGACATTTGTTTAGGTATCATGCCGTCAGCATTCTTATCTTTTGTTATCCAGGGGATTACACAAGTTTGGGATGTCTCTTTAGAGTGGAAAAAAAGTTTAAGTGCTTTCAAACAACAGTTCAGAAGGTTTCTCTTGATGTTCTCAGACACACTGCGATAATCTTGTCACGATATCTTGGCTGAATGCGAATATCGTCGGTTGTCAGAGGCTGTCCAGCGGCTCATGCCAGTAGCTTAACGAAAGCCCAAGTAACGAGAAAAATGAGTGTGCAAACAATTTGCGAACATTACAGAAGCAGCATTTTTGGGGGGTCAATTCTAGACAAAAATAAAAATAAATAGCAATAAGAAAATTGCACGATAGAAAATATGCAGGAAAAGACTCGTTCGGTGCCACCAATCATTGGAGTGGTCTTGTAAAACAAAATAAACAGAAGCAGGAGCTCTGGCATTGCTACCTGGACTAGCCCATTACTCAGTATTTAGTACTACGTAGTACTACGCCATTACTCAGTACTACGCCGTCGGAAAGTGCTCGCCATGCAACTGGGCCACCACCGGCTGGTATGACACCATTGTTTACTTATGTTACCAACCTTATTCTTTTTCTGTCAAATTAGTGTGTATATATATATATATATATGTGGAGGAGATTAAGGCAGGCTCGTCGACCCCCCAGGAAATGAACAACTTTCTGCCTATGTCACCTTATACATAAGCCCCGTGGAAGGCAGAAATGAAGCAATTATCAGAACTGACACCCGAAGCCGCCATTCTCTTAATGCTACAGCGAGATCCCAGCATCAAATAGGATGGCAAAGTGGGAACTTTCTAAAGAGCTACTCTGCCTGTGCCACATTTGATTCAGCTAAGGTATGCAATGGCAGACGAAAAAGTTAACAACATTGAGGGAACTTGACTATAGACCTTTATTTCTGAGAAACAGTGAGACAAAAGTCTAATTACATTTTTATTATCCACAAATTTTGTTCGAGCCAAACGACATAAAAGTAAAAAAAGAAAAAAAATCATCGCAATAAAGATAGGCTTTGAAATTAATTACACGATGAAAAAATAAACACGCCTTCAGCAACAATTCAAAGGACCCTGTAACCAAAGCAAATTCATTGCTGAGTTAGTATTCACTGAAACTTGGCTTCACCGACCCTCCTCATTGTAATAAAAAATATAAGAATGTTAGCCATCAGTGAAGCAGAGAAACAAACTACTAACCTGTGTTACACAGAAACAAGCAAAAGGAATTTCCCAGCCTACAAGGACACCTAAGGTCTGAAAATTGTGATGCCGACAGCCAGGCAACATGAAAACAACTGACAGGAACACGAAGACGGAAAGGAGAGTACTGGGAACACCTAACAGAACGGAAAGTGACATCTCCAAGCATGTGTCATATAAATACATGATTGCGAAGATGCCAGTACAAAGAAGGAAGGAGAAAACAAAGTATAAGTATGCTAGTCAGTTTCACATTTTCCACACCTTTCACCAATGCAGTCCCAAAGGGACATTACACAGTATTCAAAATGGGTACAGTGCCAATTTATAGCAAAACCTGCTGGGCTGTGCGAGGAATATTCAAATAGCCATGTCCGAACAGGTGGCAGGAAGTGTTGTGGTGAACACGCACACACACTCAGCGATCAGTCCCCCACTGAGGAAACTGCTAGAATGAGGTCTTAGCATGGTACATGACGTCAAAAGAAAAATCTAGGAAAAAGTAAACTCATACTACTTAATGGGGGACACTACCCAGAAAAAAATTTCTGAAAAAAAGTAGATTGTGAAAAATGCTATGTTTACATCCACCAACACCTAGAGAGTATTCCCAGAATGTTTTATTTGTTTGCACTGCATAGTTATTTTTTTATAAATTATTTTCGGTCCATCGATGCAAAAGAAAAGGTAAAGTTCAAGCACTTTAAAGGGGCCCTGCAATCATATTTAAGCGTCTACCTTTTTTGCGGTTTCCACGTCTCTTGGGGTTCGGGCAAGCCAGCGGGCGCGGAGAGAGTAACTGAATATCAGTGCGTCATATTTTAAAGGGGCCCTGCAATGACTTTTTTACTGGTTTTTAATTTGCACCGAACCTGAGCGCACTGAACGTAGTAACTTAATGAAACTTTTCTTTTCTCAAATTTCGCTTTATTTTGAAAGTTATAGGCAAATTAGAATTACAAAAACAAGCAAAAAATAACCTCCTTCATGACGTCGTAGGTCCTGGCTTGAGTGGCCGTGAACTAGAGGAAGGGTAGTGGGCTCATCGAGCGTTCACGGCTGCCGCACTCCGTGTCGACGGCTCGAGAGGGCGCCACTAAAGCATGTTCTGGCTAGGCTGTATGAAGCGGGCGGCCAGGGCGGCTCGCATTGCATTTGCTGCGCGATTAAAGACTAATTCGGCATAACACTTCATTGGCCACAAACGACAGCAAACACGGGGTAAAGATCAGTTCAGAACGGGAGCCACTTCGCGCTGCCATACCACCAAATGGCCAAATCGCCAACCACGCCCGCGCCGAAGGCCTTCGGAACGCTCGGAAGCGGTCGGATGCTCGAGCCGGTATACGATCGCAGCGCCGCCGCGTACACCCGGGATTGTTCTACGCTCACCGTTCATCGGGGCCTCATCCCACTAGCCCTTTCTAGTATGCGCCGTTTTTTCCGCCGTTTGGTGGCGGGTACGTCGACGGATCATTTCTTGTTTCCGTACTTTACAAACTGCATTTGTTTCTTTTCTGATCTAAAATACTGAACAAAAACTACTTTCATACATAATTGAAACGGTTTGCGACACTTATATTTTGTATCTCAACTAAAAAAAAAGCTTTTAGCGGCTCTGACCAGTAGTAAGCCCAGGACCAAAGACGTCACATTTCGCGCGCTTTCGGCAACGTGGGTCGCCCTCGTAGGCGGAGGAGGTTTCCGCGTCGTCCGGTTAAAATATGACGCAATGATATTTAGCTACTCTCTCCGTACCCGCTGGCTTTCCCAAACCCCAAGAGACGTGGAAACCGCAAAAAAGGCTGACGCTTAAATATGATTGCAGGGCCCCTTTAACCGGATGATGCGGAAACCTCCTCTACCGACGAGGGCGACCCGCGGTACCGAAAGCGCGCGATATGTGACGTCTTTGGTCCTGGGCTTACTACTGGTCAGAGCCGCTAAAAGCTTCTTTTTAGTCGAAATACAAAATATAAGTGGCGCGAACCGATTCAATTATTTATAAAAGTAGTTTTTGTTAAGTATTTTAGATCAGAAAAGAAACAAATGCAGTTTATAAAGTACGAAAACAAGAAATGACCCGTCGACATACCCGCCACCAAGCGGTGGAAAAGGCGGCGCATACTAGAAAGGAATAGTGGGATCAGGCGCCGACACGGAAAGGTCCCGGATGTACGCGGCGGCGCTACGGTCGTAAGGACTGCGGGATCCGACCGGCTCCGAGCGTTCCGAAGGCCTTCGGCGAGAAGCTTTGTCTTGCGGTTTAGCCGTTTCGCGGTATGGCCAGCGCGAAGTGGCTCCCATTCTGAACTGATCTTTACCCCGTGTTTGCTGTCGTTTGTGGCCAATGAAGTGTCATGCCGAATTAGTGTTTAATCGCGCAGCAAATGCAATGAGAGCCGCTCTGGCTGCCCGCTGCATACAGCCTATCGAGGACATGCTTTAGTGGCGCCCTCTCGCGCCGTCGACACGGAGTGCGGCGGCCGTGAGCGGTCGCTGAGCTCACTACCCCTCCTCTAGTTCACGGCCACTCAAGCAACCAAGGACGTCATGAGGGAGGTTATTTTTTGCTTGTTTTTGTAATCTTAATTTGCCTGTAACTTTTAAAATAAAGTGAATTTCGAGAAAAGAAAAGTTTCACTGAGTTGCTACGTTCAGTGCGCTCAGGTTCGGTGCAAAATAAAAACCAGTAAAAAAGTCCTTGCAGGGCCCCTTTAAGCGCATTTTTCTTTGTTCTATTTTTTGGCATAAATTTCACATTAGGAAAACTATCATTTAGTATTTAGACAAACGGAAAGGCTTACTCATTTTTATAACTGGAATTTAATGGGCAATGCAACTGTGGCATTGTTTTTTTAACTTTATGGATGTCTTTTATAAAAAAATGTGAAGATTTTGCCAACGACATAAAAGGCAAGATTGCTTTTTAAGCGTGACGTAAGCATAAAAGAAATTACTTTTTGGAAATTTTGTTTTCACAGTTGCACTCTGCAGGCAGTGTGTTCCTGATAAAAACAACTATAATTTCTTTCACATTTCATGTACAGTCGGGAGCAAAAGTTTGCGGGGCACGGGAGCGGCAGCCGAAAAGACTGGCTGCGCCTTCTCACGGTGCGTTGCCGGTCTCAAGACTCGCGCTTTGCGCATGCGCTTCTTTTCTTGTTCGCGGTCATGCTTTTTTCGCTCGCTTCCGTTCGACACCCAGGAGATAACAGGAACTGGCGCAAGGTGCCACGAAATGTTATCTGTAGCATGCGCGAGCTCCGTCACTCATCACAGTGGCTGAGGCAGACGCGCGGCATTAGGGCTGTCATAGCGGCACCTTGCGCCGGTCCCGGTTATCTCCTGCACGTCGGGCGGAAGCGAGCAAAAGAGATATGACTTCGAGCACGAAAAGAAGCACATTCTCGAAGCGTGAATCTTGAAAGCGGCCGCGCGCCGTCAGAAGGCGCAACCAGTCATTTCGGCTGACGCTCCCGCGCCCCGCAAACTTTTGCCGCCGACTGTACACAGATAAAACTTTGCACAGCATTTTGTCTCAACACTACCAGTATATACTGTAAATGTCAGTCATACTAAGCCAAACGTTCAAAAGTTGACACTTTTGGGTAGTGTCCTCCCTTAAGGGGAAACACTGGCTAGAGATTTAACTTCTGAACTAGTCAAGTGATCAAAATGAAATTTGCAGGGGAGATTTAACATCAGATGTATGTGTATTGTGCGAAACTTCCAGCTAACCAGGACAATTTTACATACCTGCATAAGATGAGTTAGTCTTTATTAAGAAATCTATTTATGCAGATTAAGCTATTAAGCACCATTATGACTGCTTGAATATCAAATGGGGGATGTGAGACTTTGGACTTTCTAGTTTTTACAACTCAAAGGTAAATATTTCAGGAAGAGTTATTACCTCAAAATATGAGATGCATGTTTGTCCTACATCGACTTTGGAAAACAGTTCTTTTCTCTATGAGGACTTCAACTTTAAACAAAATACAGTAGATAGCCTAATTCCCCAATAAATTTCAATTCAGAAAAATCTTGATTGTGGTATCAGAATACTTATACCTTCGAACAAAAGATTCCTTCGTATGAAAATTGCAGCAAAAAGTGGAACTGAGAAAAATGCATTTAAACATTGAACTCGTTTACTTTATTACTGCTACACAATGTGTTAAAAATATTTTATATCACCTATTTGGCATATGGTTATCAAATTTATAGTAAGGGTGTATAATTTGTTTCTTTAAAAAAAAGTTTAAATTTAGGCCCATTTCCCCTTTAAAGCCCGTTCTCACACTTGCGTTTCACTACGACCTGACTAAGAAAAGATAGGCTTTTAAGCGTATTGTGAATGCTCACGACCGGCTCCACAGCAATGCAGAAAGTCGTAAGCTCTCACTAGAGGCTTAAAAACCGGTTTTTAGCCTCTCCGGTCGTAAGCAGTCCCAAGGGTGTGAACGAAACGTTACATCAGTGCCAAAATCCGCAACAGCTGAAAGAAACAATTAAAAATTTAAACTGCCAACCCTTTTTTTTTGTTTCTTTTCAATAAGCAAGATTAAATTTTGATTGCAAATTAACCTTTGTTACATTTGTATCTTCCTCATAGATAGGAGTAGTATCAAAAGAAAACGATAGATTCATTTTTACAAACATATGACACCTTGCCTCAAAGAGCACACCTCAAGCGAGTTCAAGGGAGCTTGGAACAAGAGCTAGAGCATGCCCCAATGTACATTCAGGTGCAGAACACAGAGTAGTTGCTCTAAAAAATATTAAACAATGTCTCCTCTGTCACAATCTCTGTTTATCAATATTGAAAATGCCGAACTTGATATATACAGTGACATTAAGGTGTGCAGGAACCAAGTGAAAGTGCTTGTTGCCAAATTTTAAATATTGTGTTTGTTGCTTTGTGCTTGAAACCTGCAATTGTGTGTTGTTTTTTTTTTCTGTTCATATTTATATATTTGTGTACCAAAGAGGAGACCTGCATGCTTGTTACTGGGCACGTAAAATAAAATAAAGAATGAAAGAAAAACGTTCTGCTAATCATTGACCCAGCCTCTAGATCACAACTGGAGAAGAATCATTTACTACACACCAAAACATTTGTGTGATGACAAACGGTGGCGTTTAGGCAAGAGGCTCCAGAGCAAGGCCAAATAGTCTGGCTCTGTATGCACAGTCTATGTGACCAACCAAGCTGGAATTCCAATTCAAGTTTCTGGGATATTGCTGGCATCTGAAACAGTGGCGGATCCAAGGGGGGGGGCGACGGGGGCAGCCGCCCCCCCCAAACGAAGTCGACCTCCCCCTCCCCCTTCTCGGAGGGCAATTTTACATGGGTGGACCCCCCGGTACACACGAAAGAATGGGAGAATAGTATCCTCATAAATTTTCCGCCCCCCCCCCCCCAAAACGGAGTTCTGGATCCGCCCCTGATCAGAAAGGCCCACTTGGTTCAGGCATTACGCAAACGCCCTTAGGGTTTGTTAACCTCGTGTGTAAGCAGGTGCCCGATGAGGCAAGACCGTTAAAACAATGACCTGGGAACCTGCTGGAACTTGTCGGGCTTATTGCACACAAGGGCTTCAGTGCGGCAAGCTTAACTATTCATCCGAGCAAAGCCTTTGGGACCTATGCTGCACTCGGATGTATGTATACTTCAATTAGGTACAGGTCCAAGAGGCGTCATACTCCGCTCGAGGAGGAGGAAAGAAGGAGGAAGAGGAGAATGAGAGACAAGGAAAGAATGAAGGAGAGGAGGATTAGAGAGAAAGAGAGAGACTGGAGGGAGTGAGGAGGGAACTGGGGGAAGGCCCCCGAAAATTTGTCGCGAAACAAAAAAGAGGGGACTTGCGGTCGGTGAGATCCCCCGGCGATTTGTGGTGGGCACTTTGTTGCGGGTACTTTGTTGTGGCGTTCTATACTTCGTCGTCCGAGCGCAGCCAAAGCTACGTGTGGCCGCAGCCAATCACACGCCGGCAATTAGCCACGCGATCTCGCCTGCACTTTTGTATCACTCCGCTGCGCCGCTGGTCGTCCGCGCTGCCCGCGCTCGCCAAGTATTTCGTCTGCTACGGGTGTTTCAACGGTATCGTCTGCTACAGGTTTAAAAAGTGCCCTTTCACGTTCTGAAATTTAGTCACAGGGGATGTCAGTACGTAGGCTGGCCGCTGGCGTCTGTGTCCGAGCTTTCCACCTGTTGGCCATAGTTTCAAGATGTAAGTACACATTGCGAGGTGCCCGATGGCGATGACCTGGCCGTTGATGTTTCCTTGTATTGTATGGATATACCAGGGCTCGAGGCGCAGTCCTTTCCACCAGCTTCTCGGCGTTCAATGTGATAGGCAGGTAAAGGGGTGCCCTGATTTCGCCGCGCATCAGTGAATTGTAGTGGCCCGGAAGCTTTTCTTGTTTAAAACGCATTCGCGGTACGACGCGGCCGGAGTCTCCTGCCGAATTTGAAAGTAGACATTCATCACGACCTCTCGCTCCTGACGCCCAATGGGCCTTTGCGAAAGGACGTTTTGAAGGGACTCTGTGAAGAAAGCAACGAAGCACATGATGCGACCATAACGGGAACGAAATCAGGCAGAAAAACAACCGAGCATTGCAGCCATGTTGCCAGCGGATGTACGTGTTTTCACCAAACCAGATGCATTTACATATACTCGTAAAAACATAAACTTCAGATATTTAATTCCTTTAGTTGCAAATCATTCTCAGCAGTACACATCTGGAATATTGTGCAATGTTTACACACAAAACAGTTAATAAAAAAAAAGCACTTTTGCGGACTACTTTGTCGTGCGTAGGAATGCTCTTCTCGAAGTTGCGAACCGTCCCTCAGCCTTTGGCTGCGCTCGAACGGAAGCTGAAACGAAGTATAGCAGATTTAAAAACTCCGTTTCTGGATGTTCGACTGAACGCTGGTCGCTTACTGTTACAGATAATTAATGGGGTTAATATTTTTAATATGCTCGACTAACTCTACCTGCTCCGAAAGGCGAGGGGCTGCAGCGGGAGGAATGAGAGCCCGCCAGCTGAGTGGTGGTCCAGCCAGCTTTGAGTTTGGAGCAATTTTTGGAGCAGAAAAAATATCTTTATGAAGCACCTTTGTATCAGAAAAAATTGCTTTTTGGAGCAGCTTTGCAGCAGTACACACGTAAGTTTGGAGCGATTCGGTGCAGTTCCCCATTAGTGATGCCGGCATGTATTTATGCGATCAGTGACGTGATGCATATTAAAAACCGAAATTTAGGCTGTACTATAGTTGTTGACAGGTTAAGAGAAACGTGGAAGTTCCTCCCACCTCTTTCCACTTTTGCAGAGCGAACGCTGGAGAGGGCCTCCTCTCCCGTGGTCTTTCCAGTGATGCCGGGCCACGAGCCAGGTATCACTGGAAAGACTGCGGCCAGCTGCGGGCCGGACGGAGCGCGTCCGCGGGCCGTGATTTTGAGACCCCGGCTCTAGATAGAGAGTTAAATTAGCAGTATACGAAGTCGTATCACGTGAAACGAGCAAATAATCAATAAAATATTCTAGGTTTCCCCTAATGTATAGACATTTTAACGAGTTCTACGATCAAGGATTCAGATCATTTGACGTGAAAAAATACAACAATTCGTAACCAAGCAGTCCTGACCGAGCATGCTAACGAAATAGGAACCATGTGCGAGAACGTTCGTATGAAACAGTGTCCCGCTTCTGAACATGAGCAAGCAAAAAAAGAACTACTTGTGCTTGCTAATCTTCAGTAGTGCTCTTCGAAAGGCAACTAATACTTAAAACTGCGCTGCGTTAGGAATGTCGGCGAAATTGGTGGGAAGCCTGTGAAACAATGCCGCGGATCCGGAAACCTGGATTGGATTGTGATGGCCAAACCCCAATGGATTCCTAAAGTTGCCAGACGAAAACTATTCCAAAAACCAATTAGTTTGTCTTGGCGCAGTTGGTCGCTATTATTCTCTTTGGGTGCAGCAAGGCGCAGGCAAGCGGGAATTTATCAAAATGGCACAAACGGCACAACTGGACCACCCCTGCAGCTGGGGAAATAAGGACAGCTGCAACGCTGCAGACATACCTGACTGGCTGTGGTGGATGTCGATGGACGGCCCCATCCGCTGCAATGATCCCTTCTTCCGAGTCCTCAATATCATCGCTAAGCACTACCCGATGCCTTAGAGCACTCGGGGGATGCAATTTAAGGTTAAACTAACAAAAAGATTTTGTGTTGATTTTTAAACTGATCAAACTCTGAACTTATTTTTACTCCTAGGAGCACAGGAGCAATAAGTGCGCACTCTTTACCTTGGACCGATTTCTCAGGTTTTCAAGAACGTACTAGGTTAATGGATTTGATTTCGTATAGCTGCTTTCTTAGCATTTTGAATTTGGGTTGTTTTGTTATTGTATCTAACAACGTGAATTATAGCCTTTTCGGGACTAGGTCAAGCCTGGGTAAAATTTTGTTTCCAAAACTTATTTGAAAGGGGCCGTTCCCATTCCGCTTACAAATCGTCACGTTGCGCTGAGTCGACGGTACTAAAAATATTAACCCCATTAATTATCGGTAACAATAAGTCACCAGCGTTTCGTCGAACATTCCAAAACAGTCTCTATATCTGCTAGAAAGCCCTAAGCACGTGAAAAGAAGATGTCACATTCCAATTTGTCTGCTTCCCACAACAAATCGCCGGGGGACCTCCCCGACCGCAAGTCCCCCCCCTTTTTCTTTTCTCAACAAATTTTCGGGCGCCTATCACCAGTTTCCTTCTCACTTCCTCCTCTCTCTCTCTAATCATCCTTCCTTCCTCCCCTCTCTCTTCTTTCCTCCTCCTCCTCCAGCAGAGGATGATGCCTCTTGTATCTGTACCCTTCGACTGAAATGGCATCAAGTTCTGCATGAATTAAATGATTACAAATGGGGCAGGCTCAACCTGCAGGTCAACTGCAAGGCATTACGCACGTGTGCATCTGGTTCTTGCAGATAAAATTCTATTCTGAGCAAAGTTTGTGGGACATTGTTTACACTTGTATGCTTTTTAAGCACTGTGTGTTTGATAATGGCGAAAAAGACTGGTATTATGAAAAAAGGCTTGGGGGCACTGCTTGCATTTAAATGGCTTTTCACCTGTGTGCGTTCGATTATGGTTTCTCAGAGAGGAATTTCGAGCAAAGGCTTGGGGGCACTCCTTGCATTTGAATGGCTTTTCACCAGTGTGCACATGATTATGGCTTCGTAGATCGGAAGTTCGAGCAAAGGCTAGGGGGCAATGCTTGCACTTAAATGGCTTTTCACCAGTGTGCACATGAATATGGCTTCGCAGATCGGAATTTCGAGCAAAGGCTCGGGGGCACTCCTTGCACTTAAATGGCTTTTCACCAGTGTGCTGTCGATTATGGCTTCGTAGATCAGAATTTCGAGCAAAGGCTAGTGGGCACTGCTTGCACTTAAATGGCTTTTCACCAGTATGCATTCGATTATGGCTTTGCAGAAGGAACTTTTGACTGAAGACTTTGGGGCAAAGCTTGCACTTAAATGGCTTTTCACCAGTGTGCATTCGATTATGATTTATCAGATTGGAACTTTGAGCAAAGGCTTGGGGGCATAGCTTGCACTTAAATGGCTTTTCGCCAGTGTGCATTCGATTATGCTTTCTCAAAGACGAATTTTGAGCAAAGGCTTGGGGGCACTTCTTGCACTTAAATGGCTTTTCACCAGTGTGCGTTCGAGTATGGCTTTGCAGATGGGAATTTCGAGTAAAGGCTTGGGGGCACTGCTTGCACTTAAATGGCCTTTCACCAGTGTGCAAATAATTATGGCTTCGCAGAGCAGAATTTCGAGCAAAGGCTTGGGGGCACTCCTTGCACTTAAATGGCTTTTCACCATTGTGCAGTCGATTATGGCTTCGTTGATCAGATTTTCGAGCAAAGGCTAGTGGGCACTGCTTGCACTTAAATGGCTTTTCACCAGTATGCATTCGATTATGGCTTTGCAGAAGGAATTTTTGACTGAAGACTTTGGGGCAAAGCATGCACTTAAATGGCTTTTCGCCAGTGTGTGTTCGATTATGATTTATCAGATTGGAACTTTGAGCAAAGGCTTGGGGGCACAGCTTGCACTTAAATGGCTTTTCGCCAGTGTGCATTCGATTATGCTTTCTCAAAGAGGAATTTTGAGCAAAGGCTTGGGCGCACTTCTTGCACTTAAATGGCTTTTCCCCAGTGTGCGTTCGAGTATGGCTTTGCAGATGGGAATTTCGAGTAAAGGCTTGGGGGCACTGCTTGCACTTAAATGGCTTTTCACCAGTGTGCAAATAATTATGGCTTCGTAGAGCAGAATTTCGAGCAAAGGCTCGCGGGCACTCCTTGCACTTAAATGGTCTTTCACCAGTGTGCAATCGATTATGGCTTTGTAGATCAGAATTTCGAGCAAAGGCTAGGGGGCACTCCTTGCACTTAAATGGCTTTTCACCAGTGTGCAAATGACTATGATTTCGTAGATCGGAATTTCGAGCAAAGGCTTGGGGGCACTGCTTGCACTTAAATGGCTTTTCATCACTGTGTGTTTGATAATGGCTTCGCAGATGAGAATTTTGAGCAGAGGCTTGAAGGCACTGCTTGCACTTAAATGACTTTTTACCAGTATGTGTTCGATTATGACAGGTCAAAATGGAATTATAAGCAAACTCTTGGGGGCAAAGCTTGCACTTAAATGGCTTTTCACTGTTGTTCTTTTGAGTGTTGCCGAGCACTTGGGCCTTAGAGCCAGACTTGGGAGGATGCTGGCACATAAATTGTTCATCACCATGGACAGCCAAGTGGCTCACAATTTCACGCTGATCTCTGGTGACATAGGTGCAGGAACAGCATCCGAACCAGATGTCCTCGGTGACTTTCAGTGGGTAGCTGGTTTCCCTCAACAATGTGGCTCCATCACCTAGAACAAAAGAGCATATTATTCACATACAAGGAAAGCCAAACTAAGATAGCCAATTAGTTTGGAAAAGAGTAGTTAAAGGGTAACTGCAAAGAAAAAACAAGGGTTTTTTAAACAGCCTAATTGGGACAAGCATGTCACAAAACAAATCTTCCGCGAAAACAAAAAAATTTTTTAGCAATATTTACGCCACAGGACGTAATTTAGTCGGAGTCACAACCTCTCCACATTTGAAACTCCCGCTCTTTCGACCCGCGCGCAGGGGAACTACGCCCCGCCCCTCACTCTTGGAGTCTCTTGGATTGACTTGGCTGTGGAGTACGCAGCGTCTTGACTCCCGGCCGCGGATTGGGGGGGGGGAAGGGAATGGGAAGGGGCAAGGTGCCGTCGATGTACATTGGTCGGGGAAAATGTGGCAACAACGCACGTTCAACATGGCGCCGGTATTGTTTTGGTTTGACGGGACGCGATAAGCTCCGGGTTTTGCGAGCACATGTCGCGAAAACGTGACCTGAGAAGTGCCTCGGTGCGAATCTCGAAGGCCTCCGGAGCGAAATGGCGAGAACATACCTGGACTCGTTTGTCGCTACGCGAACGCCCGATTGCCTGCAGCCAAATAGCATTCAGCTTGTGATCTTTCGGGGCGACATGGCTGCGGGAACTCGCTGTCGCGATCACTCATCTCGCAGCACTTTACAGAGCAACGGCGCTGCTTACAGGAGCTGACATCTAAAAAAGTCGGCATTTGCACGCGCAAGCAAGGAAAAAAAACACGCTAAGAAAGCAAAGAGGAAAACGAAAGAAACAAACTGCGCTATGAAAGCCAAAACCCCGCGTCGCTTCCTATCACTAACACTGGCGACAGCTGCTAAACACACTACTTCACTTCAGGAAGTCTCACTCAAGCACCTGGGTCAACACGAAACACTGATCACTTCGGCGAAACGATTAGTCGAGGAAGGCGAGACAGGCAGGAGCAGAGACTTCGGCGGCCATGAAAGAATGGCGAAGCTTTTGTTTGTTTTGGTATGAATCCAAAAGGAAGTGCCCGTCTTGTAAACCATTTGTAAAAAATAATAACTCTCATAACATGGGTTATTCTTTAAACGTAAAAATATGCCGTTCAAAAGGAAATTACAACATATGACAAAGTTTTAACAACCAAGATCTAAGCTGTCAATCAAACTCTTAGCCAATGAGAAGTATAGCAGCCGATTGGGATTAACGTCACGGAATCCCAACTTCGTGGCGCGCGATTTAAAACGGACGAAATAGCCGCAAACTAAAATCAGTCTCACGCAATAAATATTGCTGAAAAAAAATTGTTTTCTCACGGAAAATTTGTTTTCTGACATGCTTTTCCCAATTAGGCTGTTTAAAAAAAAACTTTTTTCTTTGCAGTTACCCTTTAATGCAGTTTTGCTGCAGCTCTCGCTGAATATTTTGCTGCGCTTTGAATTTCGATTCACTGAAGCACTCAAATGCAACTGGTAATGTTAAGGAAAGTCCCTTTTCTTGAAAAATGAAAATCCTAAAAAAATGCATACATTTTTAATTGATTTGTAAATTGCACTTCACATACCTTCTCACTATGGAAATTTTTTTGTTTTCTAAAAATGGTTCTTTTTTCAGAAGTGTTTTTACCAGAGTACCTTTGGATTAAGAATCTGGATCTGAATACATAATTATTCAGAAAGAACTGAAAACAATATCTAGAAATTGTTAGATAAGTCTTTTTCTAATTGGCAATGACTGATTATGGCAGTCCAGATGGAGTCTTCTATGAAGTTATCAGTAAAAGAATTACAGCATGTGGTGCAGTCATGTCCCACTAATAGGGATGCCCTGCTACAGACACAATATTGGGGGACCGATCCCCCTTATGCAACTTTGCCTCGTGAATATTAAAAGCCGGAGTGCAGGCTAAGGTCAGCTAGTTCTAGGAACAAACTGGGTAAACACATGCAGGTTTGTCTTATTACAGACACAAGAATGTCCACAAATAAAAAAGAGCTTAGTTAAGACCTTGGGTTACAGAGCTCACTAAGTCCCACTACTTTCGGCTGCTGGTTTCGCTTCAAAGGCATGATGACCTTGGCACCCAAGATTGGCTCAATTTATCAGGGCTTTCCAGCCAAATCTGTAACCTTTCCTTCTTTCCTTATGTTACGATGTTCTTCAGGTTTGTCATCTGTGGCCACTTTCTAGCTTGACTGGGCTCTCTTTCGTCTATGCACATTTGCGGGCAGCCACGTTTTGGTTAAAAATCAGTCCGGAAATCAAGGGCACACCTTGGCAAGGCGATAATTCGAGAGGGAGCACTTAGCTGGCTCAGGCAGGGACAGGAGTCTTTTAAGAGTAAACACATACAGTGCTAAATTTGAAGATATAGGATAAAATGTACACTACACATAGAGCAAAGATAAACAATTGAACATGTGATTCTAACATATAAGGAGTTTAGTGCTGCCCTTCCCAAAGGGGTGATAGATGTACTGGGGCCAGTTTCGCTGGCCCCGGTAGATGCAACAAAGAGGTTAGAGTGCTGGTGGAAATTATCTAGGAAAAAGTGACTGAAGAACAACTACTGTAAGATACCGAGGCAACACTCATAACTTTTCCTAAAAACGGGAATAATCTGGAAATGGGCGCTTGTTCAGTCAAATTGAGCATAGTGTATAATTTGCAGGATTCCAAAGTTTGGAACATGTTAATAGTGGGCGCTTGAACAAAATAGGTGCTTCACCGGTATTTCATGGAAAGTAGCACAGCTGGGGGCTGGAGAAAAATTAGGACTTCCTCCCTAGTGGCTCTGGCCCAAGGCCCAAGTCGATCTGGTGTTGAGGCGAAGCCAACAGAAAATTGGCGACTCCCTCAACGGGGCAAAGAGAAGGGTGGTGCGTGTTTTAGGGTTTTTGCCCAATCTCTTAAGGGTCATCCCAGCAATCACACCAGACCTGCCGATCCTAAAATGCTGAAAATACTACAGAGGATGCCAAAAACCACAATTGTGTGAAGAAATACAAAACTTTTATTCTTCAAAACTTGGTCACAAAATGTGACTATGATGGGATAAAGCTTGGCATCACTGCCAACGTCATTGCTTACATCAATCGCGACCGAGAATGGCACGCTTCTGAAACTACTAACAACATCGCCGATCTCTTTTTTAGCCATTACCTCCATTATTGCAGCTGTCTTGGTTCGAGCACAAGCGTAGTTAGTAGCTTCCTTTGAGCCTGGGAACATTTTCTGAATGAGGTCTCCGGCGTGATCAGCCGACGTGAACGGCCCGTTCTGTTCAACAAAAATGCCGTAAAAAGGCATTCTGCTCGGATAGTTTCGTTATCTGTTGATCGGCTAAAGTACCCTCCAAGCTTCTTGTTGGTTTCAACTGGTTTTGCAGTCCTTGTGCTTTTTCGTACTGAGATGACACAGAATGTCCGGCTGAGTACGAACAGTATGTTCCTACTGAGATGACACAGAACGTCACCGCGGCACAAACTACAAAATGCATACCTCTTGCCCTTGCGCGATGTCTTGATAAATGGAAAGTTAGTCAAATAGCTGGGAATAAACACTTGAATGTAGTTTTAGATGCGGAGCATCTCTTGCTCGGGTCTATGTCCCGCGGCGTCGGCGTTGTAGTCGGCACTCGAACTACGCACGCGCAACTCTCCTCCTTCCCTCTCTCCAACAGCTGCGCGTTACTCTCTCCGCTCTCTCTCTCTACCAGCTGCATGCACTGCGCGTGCGTTGGCTTCTCACACCGCGCGCGCACGCGCAACTCTCCTCCTCTAGTCTCCTCTCCTTCAAGTGTGAAAAAAAATAAACGGCGAGCGGCGAGCGTTCCAAGTTTCTCTGCCGCGAGCCGCGACGAAGGCTCGCGTAGGGGGTAACGCTAGGGCAGTCGGTGGCGCCATCTCTCGACGTCAGCACGCAACTGACTCTTTCCTCGGAACCAACACGATGCTCCGCATCACCCCATGGTTCCCCTCGGGAAGATGGTGTAATTTTTTTCCCCAACATCTTGTTGTAAAGGTGGTTTCAAGGGATCATGCGCAAAAGTTCCGGTAAAACAATGCAAAACGTGCGTGATAATCCAAATTGCCACAAGGAAGATTTCCTAAACAAAAAGTGTTTTTGGATTTGGATGGGTGTTAGCGGCTACACCCCTTATAATGAGCGGTAGCTTGTGCCCCCTAGCATACAAGTCGATGTATGAGTGTGGCCAACCCCGAAGTGCAAACTGGCGAGATGCAGCTCGAGCAAACACAATTTGCTATATTTTTTTACACAGGATCAGAAAAACCGTAAGAAAGCGGACACTTTACGATAAAATCGTAAAACTCGGCAGCTATGTCACCCCCACGGCCCGGTAATATGTACAGAAAAGAATTGGCCTAAAAGGGGCAGAATCACATTTTTTATGTTTCTAGGCTAGATGGCACAAACTAATTCCCGTTATAAATGGTACAGCCGTCGGTGTCCATCCTTCCATCCATCCACATTTTTAACCAAACATGTAAACGTGGTATTCTTATATAACTAAGTAAAGACAAAACTTCCTGGACCTACGGTAAAATACCGCGCAAGCGCCCACTCAAAATTTAGAGATGATCTCGAAAAAATGGGGGATGGGCACTTGTCCGGTCATCGATTTTACATATCAATGTACTCTGCATATCTTCTCAGATCTTACAAATTTGGGTATGGGCGCTTAGTGTGGTATGGGCGTATGCGCGGTGTTCTACGGTAAGAGTACTTCCAATTGGATCATACTTTGTGCATGTTTCAATGAGCGAGAATGAGCAGCATGTCTTAGAAGTTTTTCTTGATGGAGAATAAGAAAGGCTATGTCAAAACAATGATACACCATATATCGATGAGTGTACCTAGATCAGGGGTCTCAAACACGGGACCCTCCACTCACTGGGACGCGGCCCGCAGGGAAACCGGCTGCTAGCCCCCTTTCCCATGTATCGAGAGCTAAAAACGACATAGGCCATGTTTTGTGTCGTAGATTCACTTTCGCTCGAAACATAGTTCTGCAATTATAGTTTTAATATGCCTTGGTTTAATTTTTGCTCTCCAGCATTTTATCACGTTAATCAACAATATGGCAATCCCACTACCAGTTCTCGCCTTCAGAAAATACCACCATTAAAATACAAGTATTTTCTGAGATTGTTGGTCCTGAGGAAAGCAGAAACTGAAAAATGAAGAATATATTTTAAATTATTTAAACATGCTACATATGCTTAATTACTGAGTGAATTGTTTTGTTAAAAATTGCCAGCACGTTGGCGGTGCGGTGCCATTCTAACTGGTTATCACAACAGGTAAGGGCCCAAAGTAGTCCTATAAACAAATCAGTTAAAGATGCCACTGGCAAAACTGGAGTTTACAAAAAGCAGAAAGCATAAAGTTCCTTCATTATAAAAACCTTCAGCCCGGCGCCCCCGCCCTTCCTTCCCCTTCCGCCTTACGTTGGCCTGGCCCTCGACTCTTCGGGGGGGTGTTATCTGGCCCCCACACTCAAATGAGTTTGAGACCCCTGACCTGGATCATGAGGCACAAGAATAAACAGAGTTGTCCATTTGGCCTTTGTGACGAAATTTATGTGTCCCTATGTGACAATGCATTGGAAACCCGCCCTTTACATGGAAGACAATCGAGACATTTAACGAAGGTTAAGGAAATCAATTGACGCATTTCTAATTATTTCGTAAATGGGAAATGAGTGGGTGCACCAGCTCACGTCGCTTGCTCAACTGCCTGTGTGTCGTGGCTGTGAGTGTTCAAGCTGGTCAAATGCTACCACCAGCTTCTGAGCAGGCATTCAGCGGGTTGGCCGTTTGTCAAGCAACCTTGTGCCCTAATGTCATCATCATCTTTAAGGAGGTTTCTTGTTCATAGTGCCACTTCTTTCGCCGTGCCCTTTTGCTCCGTTTTTAGTCGTCCCAGTGGGCGATTTCTGGTTATGTTTCAGCGGCCGTAGTCTGTAAGTGCTCTTCCGCAATCGCGCATCAAGATTCTCGACTTCGTGCTCGCTCAAGTGCATTGTAATGCTGAACGTGGCATTCACTGGTGGCCATAGTTTAGTCGGTTCCTGCTCAGTGCGAGCTTAGGATTAACTTCCACAACGCTTCTACAACGTGCACTGAACACCACCAAGATTGTAGTCCTCCTCAGAAGTGGGGGCTCGTTCTGAGCCTACATTCATCGTAGCAAACTCTCTTTTCACTCAGCAACTTTATGTATCTGTAATAATATTTGCTACAAATGCTTAATATCTGCAAAGCAGAGCAGAAGAAGAGCAGAAAACTTCCTCCGCACTGACCCACTTACTTCACTAATCACCGAGCACTGGTGGCAGTTCTCAGTGGCATCCACAACCCAAACCACTGATGGCTACAAGAATTAACCAAGTCGCACCTCCGTCCTCAGGTATGTGACGGCAATATTTCACCCGCATTGCACGACCGTGCTACAGCTATCGCTTTTGTCTGTTCGCACATTGTGGGCGAAAAATATGACAATTTTTATCTTGGATTGATGGATAAATTAGGGCAAAGGACTTTGATTCGAGCAAGCCCTTGAGCCACTCTGCCTAAATTACACCTAAGACTACTCTTTGTTTTATTGTTGTTGTTTCTTTGTCATTTTTTAGCCCCTCTTACCATTTCTCCAGCCATCTCTTCGTTTGCTTAAACTTTTGGAAACCACTGATTCCTTCATCAACCCCTCCAATCTTGAAGCAATGAAAAAGACTGCCTCAGTCTAGGTAAGTACCAGACTTTCCGTATCAACAATGCTCTGCTGTTACCTTCATTTGTCGCCGCAGTGTACAATCTGTACTTGTCTGCTCAGATCTTGACCGATAAGTCCCGGTCATCAGAACCCCTCTTTGCCACAAAGAGAGCAAACTTTTTTTACTTGTCAAAAAAGCTTTTTTTTATCCAAATTTTTGTGCACACTAGGCTTCATTTCCAATCTCAACTACCTCATATCTTTTTTAGCTTCCTTCACTGCCCTCTTAAAGAAACAATGAAGACAATTTTAATTAATTTTTTTTAATGATGTTTTTAGGCTTCTTGGGAACCTAGCACACTGCCCAATATTTTATAGACATTTGAGATGCGTATTTCTGTGCCTACAAAAAAACTGAAGAAACCGAAACTGAACTATCTCCATTTTCATTTCTGGGCTGGGCCTCCGAAAACGGAGATGACGTAGGGAGTGACGTCAATGTGAATAGTCGGTATCGGTAGCATTTAATAGATCGAGACTCTGGTTACCGTGGTGGGTTATAGCAGTGCGGTGGCGTGGTCCTTCCCAAAGTAAACACGACACCGACATCTGAAACCAAAACCAAAAGTCTCCCTTGTGTTCTGCGCTGTGTTCTTTTTTATTTTTTTTGTTTGCCCATAGTTGCTCGTTGCCCGTTTCACGTCCATCGTAGCGATTTATACTTTTCATGGTTATTTAAGTGGAAATTGGAACAGAGTTTAAATCACAAACCAAAACGTCACCGAGGACACGTCTGTCTCGATTAATCGCTGACGCGTCTCTTGTGACGTTGCGCTTCTATGCCCCACAACGTCACACGAACTCCGCTTCTCCCGCAACTTTCGGGGCGTCGCCGCAATCGATCCCGGTAGATTACCGTGACTGCTTAATTGATTTGTGCAGCACACAAGTGCCGGTTTCGGCTGAAATTTGGGCAACATTGCCTGGGACGTGCCTGTAGCCCAGTCCAATCGCCAAAAAGATATCCGAAATTGCCTTCATTATCCCTTTAACTGACTTTGTCCTCTTCATTCTTTTCCAGCATTAGCCCAGCACCTGATAAACAGCCTGCTTCCTCTCTTCTATCTCCACACCCCTCAGGTAATGGCGACGAGGTGCTTTGGTGGCACCGCCTCGCGGGCGCCCTCCGGTGGCGCAGCTGGTAGGATGCGAGAAGACGACGCGTTATGTTAAAGCATGGAGCGGCTATGTTAGTTCGCATCTCTGCCGATTAAAAACGGTTTATTTATTAAAGAAACGTGCATGACATTTATGTAAGTGATCTTTCTAATGAATAACAGCACCTCGAAGTTGCTTTTTATATTAAAAAATAACTTTAAAATGTTTAGAAAACAGCCTGGAGCTTCACAATATAGCAGTGTCGGAACTAAAGCATTACAAGTAACGACGTCACTGGTAACGTGTTATTTTTTTTTACTAACGTGCTCGTTAGAATCCCAAATGAATAACGAGTAATGTCACGATTATTTTACGGTATCTCCTATCAAATTACGTTACCCATTATTCGTTACTTTTGAATAAAAATGGCTTTATGATTGTATGAAAACACAATTTTTATCCTGTACACCGCGTAAAGGTGCCAAAGAAACCCCAACAACACGAAAAGAAATTCATTCCATGCAAAGAGAAGAAAGTTTACTCCATCCCCTTGAGCTGCGGCCATCGATACTTTGGTCAGACCGGCAGATGCACCAATCACAGACTCCGGGAACATCGCAACAAAGTTTTTAAGGCCTCTCCAGATTCCTATCATCCCATAGTCATACATGCCCGTTTGTGTTCGCTTTGTCACCCCCTCTTTGATGAAACAAAAATCCTGGGGGGGCATGATAGCAGATTCGGCAGGGAGATCATAGAGTCATTCGCCATGACCACAGCAAACAACAACGTGTCACACCCTTCCCTCCTGCTGACGAAAACTGAGGTTGAATTTCTGAAATCCGAGATCAACCCACCTCTCTGACTTGACGTTTTTTATGTCCCCTTCTCCTCCCTTTCCCTCCTGGGTATAGTCGGCTGCTCGCTGTGGACATTTTACTGGTCTTTTGCTAGTTGAAAGATGTGTTGTGTTGTCGCAGTTTTAATTGTTTTATTCTTTCTTCATCCTTGACTCGAACCAACACACTCTTCTCCCAAGCAAAAGTGTTCGTAGCACGACTAGGCATGCCACGGTTGCAAGCTTTGGTAAAATGTCCTACTACAAATATCACTATACCAAATAAACACAATGCATGAAACAGGCTTTGCCCCGCATTACCCAAACAGCGCAGGAAGCGAGCTAATGAACCGAAGAATCCAAGATCTATGTCGTCTGCCCAGTTTGCCCTACCCGTGACGTCACAAACGATGATGATGATAGCTACAGAAGCGCTCCCTGTACTTCACGCATGCCGCCAATAGGAGCCCAACATTTAGCTTGCCCCAAGTCATTTCACGGCTGCCACGAACCTCTCCTCAAATTCAATTTTGCTGCTTGCCTCCCTCTGCTCAAAGAAAAACCCAATCACCTCGCACATTTTCATCTGAGAGCTTAACTCCCCCGGTGGAGGACCTCCGAATTGGCACGAACCCCTAGGAGCCTGTGGAAAACTCTACAAGAAGTGCTGCTCTAAAGTATGACCACCAGAAGCAGCAACGACAGAGGCGGCACCGAGGACACGACTACAAAAGAGGCATACGCGGCAGCGGCAGTCGGAGACGGGGTTATCTGCCATACATTAACCACCCGAGTCTGCAGGTAGGAAAAATTTCATTACCTAATTGAAGCACTCAATTCCCACTGCAGACTGTTGATTGCTGGTTGCTGATTGCACATTACTGATTTCTGATTGAAGTGTCACTGAAATGTCGAAAGGACAATGAAACCGACAACTTGAGCTTGCACGGTAAAAAATCTATAGAACAATAAGAAAATGTATTAGAATGTAACAAATGTCACTTCAAGTACCACTTGGGACCTTGCTCTGAAGTGACCAAAGTCGCCCTCCGAGGGGAGAAACGAGGATTTAAAGAACTATGGAAGTGTCAGACGTATAAGGGGGCAAGATAAAGAACTCGGAGCACACCTGAAGACGGAGAGCCCAATGACGAAAAGCTGGATGTGCAGCAACAGCTGGCTCAGATAATGAATATGTTGAGCGTGCTCACACCACTCAAACAGTCAGTCGATGAGCTAGTCACAATGAAACAAACTGTGATGGACATAGAGAAGTCTGTGCAATCAATGTCCGACAGCTACGATGAGCTGCTTAAGAAAATAAAAGACCGTGACAGCGAGATCAAAGATCTAAGAGGCTGAGTGAATGAGAAACCAGAGAAAGACTGAGGAAGCGGATCAACTAAAAAAAGAGATAAACGAGCTGAAACCATACGGACGTAGAAATAACCTCCAAGTACACAAACTTGCCAAATTCCCGAACGAAAGGTTACTAGAAAAGCCGAACGAAATTGCTGGCCAGATACAAGTCCCCCGACTAATATAATGCAGAAGCAGTTCACCGCATCTCCACTAAAACGAAGAAAACACCCATGGTGATAATACGATTTACCAACCGAAATGATTGAGACGCTCGGCTTGAAAACAAGCAGCTGGTGCTGAACTAGAAAGCCTCTATCTACAAGAGAACATGACCGCTCCAAACCGAAAGTTGTTCTTTGATGTGAGAAAAAAACAAAGCACCTCGATTACAGTTTATCTGGCATAAAGAAGGATGCTCGTATGTGCGAAAACGAGAAGGCGACCCGACTATTTGAATTAAACATGAAAGGGACTTTACAAAAATTGAGTAAGGAGTACGTTCACCGGATTAGACATGGAAAGGAAACAAACGTATCTTTCTTTCAAAAAGTGGTGGCAAAGTATAAACGCTACTGTTATCGAGTTATATATTTTTGTTCATTTGCACACTAATGTATGCAGTCTTAGAAAACATTTTAATGAAATAAACAGTTTGATAAACCATTATCTGGACAATACAGATGCAACTGTATTCTTGGAAACACATGTTACATCTGATGAAGAAACCTTGTTCTCTCTAGATAATTTTGAGACGTTTTCACATAATAGAGACGGGAAGAGAGGAGGAGGTATCTTGGTCATGATAAATCAAAAGTGGAAAATAACCAAACACGAGAAAGTAAACTTCTGTTCAACGGAGGCACTTCATATTGAAATTGAAGACCAAGCAAAAACTTCTACACTAGGATTGTATCAAACTCCACAGGGAAATGTGAACGAATTTTTAGATGATATCAACAAATGGCTAAACGATAACAAAGACACAGACTTAATAGTTGTAGGGGATATTAATCTGGACGTGACAAGACCTAGTTTAAAGATAAATAATTACCTAGATGATATGGTACAAGTGGGATTGGAGATGATGATATATGAATTCACAAGAAAAGAAATATTAAGCAAGAAACTAACTCAGTCGTGTAGAGACCATATACATGTATGGTCTAAAGAAGGGAAGCCCAAAGGACAAGTAATTTCTGAACAAGTAGCTGACCATTATGTTGTGGCAGTAACTACTGCAGACTATATTCAAAACAGTAATAAAGCTATCAAAGGCACATTTATATACAATAAATTAGTCGATAAATACATCCAAGAAATAGACTGGAATGTTGTTGCCAAAGTACGAACCCAGCAAAATTATAAGATAACATTGTTAGTTTATTCAAAGATTTATGTAAAGTCAGCTCAAAGATGCAGTACAAAAAAAACATAAGCAATGAAATCAATGGATAGCTAAAGAAATTGGCGACCTGATAAAAAAAAATAGAAATTGGCAACTACTGAAATGATTTCCTAATAATAAGAAGTACAAAGAAAAGCAAAGAATAATTAGGAATGAAGTTACCATATTTTCCTGTTTTAGTCCTTAGACGGTCCGCACTCAGTGCATAGTCTGCAACTGGTGCCTAGTCGACACGAAAATCTTCTCATACAAGGCACACCTCGACGAATGTCTGCTCTCTGAGATCACAAAGAAGGTTTATTTTTTTATAAATTATCAATAACATACTCTTTCATTCACAAAGTTCGTGGCGTCTCGTCATAATGAACGATCTTGAAAAACAAAGTTCCCGTATAGTCCGCTGGCATAGATAGTCCGCACAGCCTAACATTTCAACTTTTAGACATGTATGGTCTGCCGACTGTAGCCCGGAAAATACGGTACATTATTATTAAGATTCACAAAAAAAATATTATTATTGGAATAAACTCTCTGAGAACAAAAGATACAGCACAATGCTGGTCTTTAATAAACATACTGTTACAACAACAACAAAAAAAAAGATTGAAGACACCATTTAAACAAACTTCGGTCTTGAACACGAGTTAGAGGCACTAGCAAATGGTTCTAATACAAAATATGCGCAGTCAATCAAAACTCTATGCTGTACGACAACGGAAAGACGGTCCAATCAAATCAAATAAAAGTCATTCCATGTGAAACGCCCCAGATGTTGCGCTCGACCCCCTTCGATTTCTTAAAAAAAATTCATGGCCTTTTGCCGCATTGTCCGTAGCCATGCCCTAAATATTTTTGACGAAAAAAAAAAATTTTGATGGCGTGAGCGCGGCTTTATCTTTTTAAAATAGCGTGAAACTAGGTATCACTCCATAATTTATGAAAAATCAGCTTTTTTATGTAACACCCAACAATATTTTTTCTTAAATCTGCATGGCTTTCGACTTGCAATGTGGTTGAGCTTGTGCAATTTTGTTTAATTTAATTTTTTTTTTTTTTAAAACACAACTTTTTAAAAAAGTTTAACATTTTTGTTACTTTATTAAAAAATATCTAATTGCTCTGGGGACTTAATAGAACTTTTTACCGTCGGCCCTGCAGGTATAGAATCTATAAAAATATTTAAACCGCTCAATTAAATATCTCGCAGTAAAAAAAAATCCTGAAGTTGCCAGAAATTGCGTTTTGACGCATAAACAGCCGCTTATTTCACCCTTAGGTGGTCCAAGTAAAAATACAAGGGGAAGCGGCAGTAAACTCTGTTCTTTCTTTGGACCTAATCATGTCAGCTATCGTCGCCGGTGGCGTGCTGTGCGGCGAAGAGGCGTTAAGAAGCGACGCCGGGTTGTGGTGCGAGAGTTCAACTTCAAAAATTGTTTTCTCACTTTAAACAAAAATTACTTCGATTAAACTTTCAGAATAAAAAGACAATTGATTGTTCTTCCAAACCCACCATATTTTGTATTTTTACTTGGACCACCTCAGGGTGAAATAAACGGCTGATTATGCGTCAAAACACACTTTTTGACAACTTCAGGTTGTTTTTTTTACTGCGAGATATTTAATTGAGCGGTTTAGATATTTTCTTATAGATTATATACCTGGAGGGCAGCCGGTAAAAAGTTCTATTAAGTCCCAGGAGCAATTAGATATTTTTTAATAAAATAACAAAGATGTTAAAAATTTCAAAAAAAAAAATGTGTTTTTAAAAAATATTTAAATTAAACAAAACTGCACAAGCCCAATTACATTGCAAGTCGAAAGCCGTGCAAAATCAAGAAAAAAAATATTGTTGGGTGTTTCATAAAAAAGCTGATTTTTCATAAATTATGAAGTGATACCTAGTTTCACGCTATTTCTAAAAGTTAAAACCGCGCTCACGCCATCAAACATTTTTTTTTCGTCAAAAATATTTTAGGGCATGGCTACGGACAATGCGGCAAAAGGCCATGAATTTTTTTTTTTAGAAATCGAAGGTGGTCAAGCGACATGGAAGGACCCTTAAAAAATAGTGATTCATTATTTTTCCCCGACATGGATGGCAATGATCTAATTGAAAATGTAAATTATTTAAAGACTAATAAAGCTGCAGAGTTGGATCAAAGTAGCGCTAAAGACAATATTTTTAGCTAAAGCTAAAAGGAGTGGTGAGGATTACGATTGGTCATCTTATCGCCTGTTTTCGACTCGGACTAAAAGTGAAATAAAGAAAGCTAAAAAGGAATTTCTTGGTCCCAAGTTATCGCTCCTTCTCCATTCCGAGCCACGCAAGTTTTGGAAGGCTATCAATCCGAGTCATTTTCGTACTGACCCCGTGTTCATAGGGGACGATTCTCGCCACATGAACGACAGTGAGGCTGCAGATTTGCTCGAAGACTTCCCCCTTCCACCTTTTCCGGAACGCCCAATTACTGTAAAACCCTTAATGTTCGCGAGCCCCTAATTTTCGCGGATTTCGCGAATTGAGAAATTCGCGAAACGCGAAAATTTTGGTCCTTAAGAGTTTTAATGTAGGCGCATGGAAGTCGCGAAATTTAGTGGACGCGATTATGTCCTCTGTGACCGATTCGCGAAAAATAAGGGCCGCGAAAATATAGGGTTTTACAGTATTGCTCTGTCTCCCATTGAATTTTGTAGTGATGGCATTATGAAGATAATAAAAACACTCCCAACCAACAGTGCACCGGGTGAGGATTCCATACCAGGAAAATTTCTTAAGATGCTAAAAGGTTTTGTATCCCCTCTTTTTTCTAATCAATTTCAACAAAGTCTTGACTCGAGGAGAGTTCCACCCGATTGGCGTTCTGCACTTGTTAAGCCCATTTTTAAATCTGGCGACGCATCCAACCCGTCTAATTACCGTCCAATTTCCCTGACAAGTGTGTCTTGCAAATTAATGGAACATGTTATTTTTACAAACATTATGGCACACTTAGATCAAATCAACTTTTTCTTTCCTAATCAACATGGTTTCAGAAAAAACTACTCATGTAACACGCATCTTTTCGAATTTGTACATGATTTACACTTAAACACCCATGCTGGAGCGCTAACTGATATTACATTTATCGATTTCGCAAAAACTTTTGATACAGTACCTCATGCACGTTTAATTTCAAAGTTTCGTCACCTTCAAATTGACCCCTTGATAGTTGACTGGATATCGGCTTTTCTTACCAACAGAACCCAATCAGTGATGGTTAATGATACTGTTTCTACTCACCTGCCTGTGATGTCTGGAGTGCCCCAAGGAAGCGCTCTCGGACCCTTACTCTTTTTAGTATATATTAACGACCTCCCAGAAAGTATTACGTCAACAATTAGGCTCTTTGCCGACGATTGTGCTATATATCGAAAAATGTCTTCCCCAGCCGATGACTTAATTCTTCAAAACGACCTGAACATAATCAGCGAGTGGTGTGTTACCTGGCAAATCAAAATAAATTCTAGTAAATGCCGCGTATTAACAGTTACAAACAAAAAAACATTGTCATCTTTCCAATATTCAATTTTAAACCAGGTTATTGAAAATGCGCCATCGTATAAGTATTTAGGGGTTCATATTACCAGCAACTTGTCCTGGAAAACGCACATAGAGAGCACAATTGCAAATGCATCTAAGAAGCTCGGTTTCTTGAAACATAACATTCATTCCGCTCCACAAACAACGAAGCTACTAGCTTAGAAAACAATCATCCTTTCCAAACTAGGATATGCCAGTATTATATGGAATCCTCACCAAAGCTATTTAACTTTAAAACTAGAAGCTCTGCAAAATAAAGCTACGCGATTCATTTGTCACGAGTACTCCACCTTCACAAGTGCCACAGATTTAAAGAGAAGCTTGGGCTTAGACCCTTTAGAGATTCGGCGGAAAATTGCTCGCTTATGTTTTTTTCATCAAATATATTACGACGGATCATTATTCAAAACATTTCTCTGCTCACTGGCACGGTTCATATCTGCTATACTTGATCATTCTTCCAAAATTGAGCCCATTAAGTCACGTACTAACCTGTTCATGTTTTCACCACTCCCTTTAGCCATAAGGAATGGAATAGTGGTTTTATCTGACCCGATATTGTTTAAACAGAGTTGTGAAGAGTTGTTTTGTTTACCTGCTAGTCTATGACGGTTTTTTTATTATTGTTAACTTCAGTGTTTGTACTGTTCGAGTTCCACAATGTGTGTGCAATTCATTGCACGTTTTCCTCTTTTGTACACTTTGGCATTTCTGTTGTTGCATTGGTGAATGAGTTTGTTTTCTTCAAAGTTTCTCATATGTGTATCAGTCACGACTTCTCCCCCATTCTTGTCATCCCCCCTCATGTAATGCATCAATAGATGCTTTTGAGGTCAATAAATGAAATGAAAATTAAATTAAATACCCCATCACTATAATGAAACCTGCATTATTACAGTTGTGAAATCGCATATTCTCTATCGGCCTCATCCCAAAAAAGGCTTAAAACATCCATCGTTCGGCCAATTCACAGAAAGGTGAGAAAAATTAATTATTAAATTATAGACCAGTATGCGTCCTTTTGGTTGTAAATTATACAATGGAAAAATACATCAATAAGTACTTAGGCACTATATCTTAAAATATAGCCTATTCACTCAGCCACAATATGGATTCAAGGAGCATATAGGAACCAATGACATTCTAGAAGACTTTCTTGACTATGTAGGTGAAAACATGGACACCGGAAATTATGTACTAGCTTTATTCAAACAATTTACCAGGGCATTCCACACGATAGTTAATGATACATTAATAAATAGGAAGACACATGATTTATTTCGAAATTATCTTACTGATCTGTTTTGGCAGTATGTTTAGGCTCAAAAAATAGCGAGGAAATTAAGGTCTAACAAGGTGTACCACAAGGTACAGTCTTGGTCCACTACTTTTTAATTTAGATGGTAACAAGGTAGCACAGGTTAGGTTAAGAAGTTCTTTCAATTTGCAGATGATGCAGTAATTGTATATGCACATAGATATTGCTAAGTAGCGGCAATGACGATACAAGATGATATCCATAACATCATACAATGCTACCGTAAAAACCAAAAAATCGTAAATGTTCCTAAAACGCAAGTACTATAATTTAGAGATCCAAGGAACAAATTGTAAATAAAATTTCAATGAGAATGCATGATCAGAACTGCGACAACTGCTCGTGCGTCCCGTTAAAATACGCTGATAATGTCAAATACCTGGGTATGCATATAGACAAACGGGATATTCACATAGACCAGGTTTGTAAGATATTAATGCTATTAATGGCACATATGTAGCATATCCAAGACCTAGCACCACGGTCCATACTTAAAATGATATACAATGCACTGGGAATATCCATACTTCAGTATGGCATAACAGTTTATGGGCACTATGCCAAATATTTACAACTAAAGCTAGAATTGTTTCAAAAAAAGGATAGTTAGGAATATTGGTTACCGAAGCAAAGAAACTGATCTCTCGGACTATATGCACAAAGAACTGGGAATGTTACGTTTCAGATATCAAATGAAGTATGATAGTATAATAAAACATTTTCCAACAACAAACACAGCCTGAAAAATGTAAAAGAAAAGACATTACAGTCGAATCTCGATGATACGAATCTCGCGGGACCGCGAAAAATATTGGTATCGTCCAGAATTCGTATGAACCAACACAGACCAAAAAATTGAGCACAAAAAAAAAAAAGTTCAATTATTTCTTTGCTTACTTTCGCGTGAAGAAATCCGTGATGTTTTTCTGCGTTTTTTAACTTCCATGTCGCCCAGCAGTCCTTTCTGGAGCGCGTAAAACTTGGCGCTCGTCTCCTCACTCACGGTGCCCAAGCTCACTGCACGCCGCAAGCGGGCGGGCTGTTGTGGCGCGAGCGCGCTCGGCGGCTCGGCGCGCCGGCGCGGCCAAGCCGCCGGGGAAAGAACGCCTTAATGGCCTTGGGCGGCTCGACGTCACTCAGTTGCTGGCGTCTCATTGGTCTTTCTTGGGTGTGGGGCCAAGCCTCCGGAATGCGGGAACAAGCTCCACATCGTTGCCGCGTATGCTGTTCTGTTGCTGAGACGCGTGTTCGAGGTTTTCTCTGCGAACGGACTTCTTCCAACGAAATCAACCAGGCTGTCAGCTATGTCGCGCAAAAGGAAAGCCCTTTCCTTCAAGGAGAAGCTGGAGATTTTGAATAGAGTCGACAGTGAACCGAAAAGGAAGCGTAGCGACTTGGCAAAAGAGCTCGGCCTGCCGCCGTCGACGTGCAAAACCCTGCATGCCCTTGACGTGTTGCGGGCCCCGTTCCCGGAGAAAGAGTGACAAAGAGGGGAAAAAGACGACAAAGAGGAAAGAGGGGCGGCCCGTGCCATCCCGTACGTCGCCGTCTCTCGCTCCCCAAGCCGGCCGAGCCTCGATCGGAAGTCGGCTCCTCGCCGGGTCGTTCGTATCATCCGCCGAGCTACGCAGGTCCGTTCGTAACAGCCGAAATTTTGCCCATTGGAATCAATGCAATTTCGCGAGTACTTCTCAGAAATTCGTATCATCCCGAAATTCGTATCACCCACAATCGTATCATCGAGATTCCACTGTACGACAGAATAAAGAATACGTTGAAACATTTCTAAAGACAAAATATGGAGAGGCCACGAGGAAATATTACGTACCTAAGCTTTATAATAAATTGCCGCGTATGTTACATAAAATAAAATCCCCCAGAATAAAAAAAACTAGCAAAAAGATAATTCGAGAGAGAAAAAAGGACCCATAAAATGTAATAAAAATAGATAATGGAGTATCCCTGAAAACAAATAATACAAAAGGTTCTCATTTCTCCATTTTAATAGAATTGCCCCGTAACTCTCCAATTCTAGTATCCTATACAGTATCTAAAGACTAATTCAATATTATTGGACGTGTTATACCTACTATATATTTTTTAAGTTATTTATATTAGCCGTAAAAGGAGGTGGAACTGTAGTAACTTATATTTATACTGCGCAATAGCAGAGGCTCCTGCGGCGTCCCACGCGCAGGCTATTATTGGCTTATGTGGACTTTATACGGTATTATTTTTTAAAGAAAGTAAATAAAGATGGTTTTCGTTTTGTATATAATTGCATCGTGCAGTCTAGATGCAGTCACTGTCCCGTTTATAAAAAAGGATGAAAAAAAAAAAACTTACCTCGACTCGAGGATTGAATTGGTTCCATTTGAATTGCTGCCCAAGGCCAGGTTCGTAAGGAGTCTCGTAAGATCGAGAGGGACGCGAGGGACCACTTGAGATGCTAGGAACCAAATGCAATAAGCAATGACAGTAATTAAGAACAAAGTGAGCACACCTTCCAAGCGCATCAAGCTAGACGCCTATGAGAATAATAAAGAAAAGACACCGAGGATTTGGCCATTTCGAGGTAACAATGATGAATGGATGAGGAAATGAAATGCCTGTGAGCCTAGTAACGGGGGGGTAGCTTTTGCCACCTGACTTGGAGTTTGAAGACATCTCGAAACAACCTGTTCCTTTTTGCCTCGCTAGTACGGTAAAAATACCAACAGTTAAAGGAGTTAGGACTTGCACGATACAATATCTAGACTCAGGTAACTCTATGGCTGGAACCCATTAGGTGTTCCTATACTAATGCTAAATTTGTTTTGTATATTCGTTGAAGCACGGGACTCTCGGATCCTCCTATTCAGGAAAGCCGCCATGTTCCTCTTCCCCCCAAAAAGTTTCGAGTGTTGCTAAATGCGGGACATGCACCAGGAAAAACTATTTTTTTATTATTTAATGTAACTGAATAAAACTTCCATAGTTTATAATGCTTGATCTTCTTGTTGTTCTTAATGTTCTAAATGTTCTTAATGTTCTAAATGCTCTGAACATGCAAAAAAAAATGTGTTCTTCTAAACATACATGGGACATGGCAACAGACTTAAAGGGCCCATGAAACGAATTTTGGGCTGGAATAAATCAATTTATATTGGGATTTTACTAATAGCACATCGTTCAGTGGGCCAAAAGTACAAAGGTAGAAAGTCAAAAGCCTGACTTTCAGTACGAAAATTTGAAAACACGGCGGACTATTTCGTACCTCCTTCCCTTCGTAAGCTCTCTGCCTTTTCACTGTGATACATCCGCGGTCACCGCAGCGCGTCATCGGGCCCAAACGCACGTCACACGGCACCGGACCTCACTTATTTCCTTCAGCCCTTAGTTGAGAGTACGGTGGAAGCGCTTGCCGGACCAATCAGCCGCCCCCCCTCCCATCACCTGACCTCATTCTCTGTGCGTGGGTATGCGCGAGAGAACGTGATCACGTGGCAAAAGTGTGGCTGGCCATACAAGCACGTAGCTTCCACAGCACTGTCAGCTTCGGGGGGAATGGGGAAGAAACTTTTGTCTGAATTTTGAGCGACGGGCTAATCTTCTAGGGGGAGAATGCCCGGGTACACAAACGAGATTCCGAACAAGAGGGGACTCCCCCCTTTCCGTCTTCTTGAACTGTTTGGTAGAATGCACGATTTATGAGTTGAGGAGGAAAGCTGAACAGGAAAAAGTTGGAAAAGCATTTTATGACTCCTTTAAAAGACACTAGTAAAAGAAACTATTATGCTCCATTTAAACCACTCAGTGTAATGAACAACAAAAATTCTATTTTTAAAATATTTGAAAACCGCAACAACACCGTTTTCGAAGGGCTAACAAACGTGTCTTGATGTATTTATAAATATAAAAACATATGCATTCTAATCAAACCTAGATAGTTGCAATTTATATACTGTAAACGACTTATTTTTCGCAGGCTCAATATTTTGCGATTTAGGTCAAAGCTGAAATATTGAAATAATTCGCGGGTTCTAACCTTCCCGACGCGACGGGATCTCAATATAGATTCTAATGTGTTTACATTTTACCAGAATTGTTCGCGGGAGCTATTTTTCGCAAAATGGAAGAGATTCGCGAAATTTAGGTTCTCGCAAAGATTAAGTAGTTTACAGTAGCCTAAAGCATATGCATGTCAAATTTGGTTGTACAGTTGAACCTCAATTTAACGAAGTCACCAGGACCCGTTAATCATTTCGTTAAATCGGAAACTTCATAAAATCGAGGAAGTGAGACCTCGCGCATAGGCTGCGCGGGGAATCCGAATTTGTTCGTTAAATCGGAAAATTCGTAAAATCGGGTTTCCTAAAATCGAGGTTCAACTGTATAGGATAGGGAGAGCCTTCATGTGCGCTTTGCTAGGGTGATGCCACCCTTTGTAATACCACTCGCCGACAAACCAGCAGCCATTCTGGTTCTCGACGATAATCCGTGGGGCTTATAACCCTCCCGGAAACAAGCACCTTATCTCCAGTTCGGAGCAGCGTTGTGGAACCCACGGATTTTACCCCTCGGATGGGAGGACCGATGGACACAAAGGCCACTTTCCGACGAACGGGGAAACAATGAGAGGAACAAAATGACGGTGGAAGAAGGTGTGGGAAAGGGAAACAGGCAGTTGGCATCACTCTATGCGAAGCGCACATGAAGGCACCCTAGTATAGGACACTGTTACAAAAGAAAAATTCTTGCGTGCTTTTTGTGAAGGTACCCTAAAATTACATACAGAAAAATGTGTTTGAATGTTAAAGTAGATGCGTAGTGACACCCTTCCACGGTGGGAAAAATAATTTTTGTTAATAATTTTTGTGAAAAATGGAAGCTAGAGAAGACTGCGATGGAGCGGGGACATTGTGATGGCAACAACGACCATTTGAAGAACTGCGCACACAAAAGTGGCTCAAATTTATGCAGTCCTGGGTAACTGCTTTTGAAAATGTTTATTCGGGATTATAACCGGTCCTTATCATTTTTATAATAAAACATGTACATTCAAAGATAATTAAGCGCCATAAAACCAAAAATTCATTTTTTTGCAAAAGATAGCCGTTCTTCAATCCTCACATCCTGAAAAGAAAAAAATATTTTTTTTTAAACAGCCTGGTTGGGACACGCGTGTCAAGAAACAAATTTTATGTGAAAATAAACATTTTTTAGAGCAATATTGGTGGCGAGATTTGAAATTCTGCGCGAAAAATCGATGACATCACGGAATGGTCATTCACTCAACAAGATGGTCATTCACGCTTTCCACCTCAACGTGAAGCGAAGCCGATTCACCTCTCGTCCTCATGCCCGAAATGCCGAGAGAAAACAAATGGAAAGGAGGTGACTACCGACTAAATCGCATCTCGCGGCGTCAATATTGCTCTACAATTTTTTTTTTTCGCGCGTCGTTAATTTTTTGACACGCGTGTTCCAACCAGACTGTTTAAAAAATAATTTTTTTTCTTTTCAGGGGACCTTTAACATAATACTTTTTGTCCCTGGAAAGGGACATAAAGAAAGCAATGTTGGGCACCTAGAAGCCTTTTTCATGGCCAGAACCCGTAAGGAGGGTTCACCTTTTAGGACCATTGTCACCGAAAGAGGGGCATGGCAGCAGTTGGTGGGCCAATAACTTCTGAAGCAATTAACTACCCTGCAACGTAGTGACCCACTTTTAATGTGAAACTTAGAGGCGGTGGTAGAGTACTTGAATTCCGGTACCCACGTAAATGCGACTGCATTCTCTATCGACGTAGTTAAGTAGTTTTACTCTGTTCCCTGTGGGGGCTCTTTGCGTCGGTGCGGGAGTGTATCGACGAAAATGGTGTGGCCAAGTTCCAGAACACTGGCGGTGTCGGTGTTGATGGTTTCTTGGAACTGCTCAGGTTCTACTTTCAGTCGACGTTCCTTCAGTCTGAAGGCGCGTAAAATTTATAAAAAGAAGGAATTAGTATAGGCGCATGCACAGCTCAAGTGCTTTGCAACATTTTTTTCGCAAAGATTGACCAAACCATTAGCGAGAATTCGGGTGCGAGCAGTGCCAGTAAGGTATTTCGATTTGTTGACGACTGCCTGGTGGCAACCAAGACACCTGAGGGGGCTTCGAATGATTGCATCGTCAATTCAGTGTTGCATGTTTTCACGCAATACTCAGGGCGACTAGAGTTTGCACGCAAACACCAAAACGGCATGTTCTTGCCGTTTATTGACCTAAAATTAAAGTTCACTGAGCACCATGTGAGTTGGCTCTATCAGTCTAGCATCACGGAAGGAATATTGCCTTTTCATTCTTCTCACTTGAAGCTAATTAAGGGGAGCATCGCGTCATTATGTCTGCAAGTAGCCCTCGAGAAGTCCTCCACCATGAGTGATGGAAGCGGTATTTGACCTTCTGTAGCAGGTTCTGTAGCAGGCAAAATACTGGTTTGGAGCAGCCACTGATTCTTTTGGAGCAGATGCCAACATCTGTTACCACATCACCGGAGAATGAAAAAGCGAATGCATCTCTAAATGAGTTCATTTATGATAGTGATCGAGAGTTCCTTTTTGATACTCTAGCATATTAGTACTTAGTACCATTTGTGATAAGAATAGAACGGGCGTAAAAGGAACAGTCTTCTTAAATAAGGCTCAAGTCAGAGTAGGTTTCATTTACAATGAGTATTAAAAATGGTTGAAAAGTGAATTGTAACGCAACACTTCATTGGGATAAATCCTCTCGCCCCTCCCCATTTTACACTGGGTAGTTTCCTTAGCCCGTAAATATTTCTGTAAAATTCCAGCAAAACCCAGCAAATCCACTAACACTTCTACCATTATAAATGTGTCTAAGTTCAATGAACCTACCAAACTCAAGACTTTAATATCATAAACTGCAAAAACCACCACCCCAAAACATTATAAAAGCCTACATCAGTTTGCTCCTCTTTCAATTGACAGCTGCACCGAAACTACCGTGACAACCATATTTATTCAAATATATATATATATATACGCCCCTGTTTTCTTCTCTACCTCTTTTTCTCTGCTGTTTTTTTTTTATAATTAGAGATCAATTTAAACTTAGGACAAAAAGGTCGACCTGTAATAATTCTCGGCATAATTTGCGAGCCTATCGTGCTAAGCCAGGCACTCCCCCAGGTCAGCCGCTGCTCCTAGCACTCCGGTGCAAAGCGGTGAAGCACGACACGTCCAGGCCGGTGAAAGGCAATGAAGCTTGACGCAAACAACACAACTGCCACGGTACTTTGCATCCACAGACCAAAGGTATATGGCAGATATGATTATCGAGTGATCTCATCAGGAGTGAAAGACCCTGGTTGTTTTATCGCAGGAGCCGCAATTGGCAATCCTTCTATTTTTAAAAGTTTTCTCGGGACTTTTAGTTCCCGACGTCAAAAAACAGCGTCTGCAAATTTAGACAATGTCGGTGATCAACCAGCCAGCACATAAACCAGCCATGGCGGTTGATACCCAGCATCAACGGCTCTGACCGCTTGATTCGCAGCATCAAAGCGCGACATCATGGCATTCGTCATCTCCTTGTTTGTGTTCTTTCATCGACTAAACCAATGTTTTCAATCCTTTGACTGTGATCTAACCTAAGACGAAACAAACTATACGGTGCGAGTCGAAATGCTGTGAAATTAATTATTGTAGAATTTTCGTTTCCTTCTACTTTCTGATTAGGATATAATACTAAATATAATACTGAATAATAAAAAAAAAGAGATTTTGCTTTATGTTTATTTTGGCACAGGTGTGGCGCAATTCTTAGCAAAAATTGCATTTTGGCGCAAGATGTAGAAGACCTTCGTTCATGGAGCACTTTGTAACAGAACGTCCATTATTCCACCATACTCTACACAAGAGCTTTGGGAGGCAGGTTTAACGGTTTGGCGCATCGGGCTTCCCCGCTTCAGTTTTGTTGGCGGAAAAGAGGAAGATAAGGACGGGACTCCAACCACATAGGGAACCACCAAATAAGAGACCAGAAGTAATCTCTTATATAGACCTTTTCTGTGTACTCTCGTCCCCAGCCACCTAATAGGCGTATTCGGTATGGGCGACGAAAAAATACTAAAACGTTTCAACCTGTAACTAGTAAAAAAAATAAGGGAGAGGCAAAATGATAATGTGTGACGGTTACGCTTACTATATCCTAAGTGTCTTCTACTGGCGTGGCGACGGCAAAACAATGTTTTTGCCCATACTGGAAGTGACGACAATTCAAGATGGCGGCGCCCTTGAAGAAAGGGTCTATACCAGGGGTGGCCAACCTGCGGCTCGCGAGCCGCATGCGGCTCTTCGCGTGTTAAAGTAAGGCTCGCGGCTCCCTGACCTACCCCTCCCCCGTCGCCACCCTCCCGGTCACACGAGCACTTCCCCAAAATGAGAAATGGAACGCGTTTTAAATTGAAAGACCGGTTGCGGTTTGGTAGTCTTGTGCTACTGTTACCTTACGTACAGATGAGCTGCTTTTGACTCAGGTAGATTGAAAGTAGTTCGAGTTTCATTTATTTCTCTGTACAAAAGTGTGCCCCCCCCCCGCGGCTCTTGGAAGTTTCGTGATTTTGTTTGCGGCCCTTAGGCCGGGTCAGCCTGGCCACCCCTGGTCTATACACAAGATCTCTGATAATATGAAAAAGATAGCGGGGGCGCTACCATGTATGTGTTGTCTTTCGGACACCTAATAATATGTTGCAACTACCGCAAAATTCCGAGCAAGCGCCCCCACCCGAGCAAGAGCCCCCCCCCCCAACTTCACCCCTAATTTCACATTTCCGCGCCGTTCCAGGAAAGCGCCCCCCTCCCCGCTCCGCACCCGTATCACGCACCGCGCTGACCGCGCCCAGGCAACACTGGCCTGCAAAGTTCAGCCAAAGAATCCAATCCAATCCAATCCTACTTTGCAGCCCGATCAGCCCGGTCACTACGCGCCACTGTCGCTTTGTTTTGGGAATGTCAGGTCTTCTATGTGTTCTTACACAGTGGCAAAGAAAATCGAGGTCGTCTAATGGCATTGTGAAAACGGGAAAGACGCACACCAGACGTACGTCTCGACACATCAAGCTCGACCGGATACGGGAATGGGACAAGAATTTTGACAATTTGCTACAGTCAAACTACGGGAAAGCCGAAGTTCGATGAAAGCTAAGTAACGGCGCGCCGGTGTTCAGTGAATACGTGGACAACGCGCTCTTTTAATACCTGGAGCGCAAAGGAAGTGCAGAACGAGCCATTAGCAACCGGCTTCTTTCTGAAGAGGCTGTCAAAATAGCCAACAGCATGCAGTCGGGAAACATTGCGGAATGCTGCAAACTTTTTTTTTTGCGGCCGACTCTGGGGTGGTTTATAGCAGTGACAAATCTTTGGCCTAATAAAGTCTATGTTCTCAGAGATAAATAAAATATTAAATCTGCACTTCGCTTTTTTTTTCTTTTTCTGGCGGAAAACTTGTCGTCGCCATCTTGAATTTTGGTGCCGTTCCGGGATAGCGCCGCCCCTAGTTTGCAGGTAATTTTGACTTGCGTGCAGGGGGGCGCTTGCTCGGAATTTTACGGTATGTACCACAGTGTCTGGCAGAGATGGGAGATTCAACAAATGTGCGGTAAATCACAGGAATAAGTATGTTCAGTGCTTCCGACCACCCAATTACTATTTTGCTACAGAGTCACGTATATTTTTAATAAAGCCAAAAAACGCAACTGCTCGAAACCGAAACAAAAACCAGCGCACTGAAAGAGGAGTGGCAGAAGTCACGTGGTACACCTGACCGTGCACTTTTTTTTAACCCCTCCGTTTTTTGGGGTTTTTTTTGGCAGCGCGCAGCAGACGACATGTTGCGGGAACCGTTTGCCGTGCGATTTCTTGGCAGTTATGTTTGTTCCGCTCGCTGTACTGCAGTTCAAGATGAGTTGTTTTGTACAGTGAAGAGTAGAAAATGAGTAGCGAGTGCCCGTGCTTAGTTTTCGTGATCGGCTCCGAAAAGAATACACCCAAGATGTTGCGTGGAGAGCTGCCTCACAGGTCCTGCATCTGAAAGTGGCATTGTGCGGCAGAGTGCACAAGTTTCCGAAAGATCAACGGAATAGGGACCAATGGCTGGCTCCAATTCCCGTAGAACATTACCGGCACCTCGGAAAGCGGACGCTGCCCGATTTATATGCTCCTTGCCTTTTGTGGAAAGTGACAACATTGAGTTCGCAGGTGTCAAAAAAGGAAATCCCATACCATTTATTTCAGCAACGTTTCGTCCACAACATTTGTTTTTTTCAGCGATAATGGTAAAAAAAGAAACAAAAATATCGCACAATGTTTGACAAAAAAAAAAAAGAAACGGTTCGCCCACACTTGGGATTGAATTTGCGTCCACTGCGAGTGAAGCGAACGTTTTTCCACTGGGCTACTGGGGAAACTCTTCGTAGTAACGCAGACGGTCGACTGTAGGTCGGAAAGTTAGCTGCCAATTTCCCTCCAGCAAAAGCACTACCGGCTCGAAGTCAGGCAGCACCACGCATTGGCCACATTCGCACCTAGTTAAGAAATCATAAGCCTGCATATTCAACTCGAAGTACGCACTACGCGCTTGACATTTGCGCGAGGAGCAATGTCTTCAGCCACGAGAACGGGGCGACGGGTCGGCGACGTCTTTGTGCAAATAGGCTTGGTGGTCAGGCGTGTCGTACGGAAAAAAATACCGATTCTTCTGATCCGTCCAAAATTTCTCTTTCAAAGGATGACAGAATTCGCCGGTACCGCGAACAACAGTTCTGAAGTAAAGGTCCCACGCCCGTCGTCCGCTGCCATCGCCGTCTAGCGGCCCCGCGAGTCCCACGATACGTGAAACGACGCTATGTTGCCACAAAAAATGGGTTTCTTTTTTTTTTTTCTATGTTTAATAACGTGTGTGTCCCTTCAATGACTCACGACTTTGATTAAATTCGGTGGCTGTGTCTAAACTAGCGATGGGCCAAACTTTTGCCAAAGTGAAAATTCGGCGCCAAATCTTAGGATTCGGCAAAGCCGAAGTTTGCCAAACTTTCCTAAAGATTCGGCAAAAATACATTGTTACCAGACTGAACGTTGACATTTAGTTTTTGCTGGCAAAAAAAGGTTTTATGTTGTTTTTTTTCTTGACTTAAATGCAACATGTAATGCATATTGACACAGTTATTATTAAATAATTACTAAATTATTCTACAAGATGACTGTATCAGTGTCGTTTTTATGAGTTTACTGGTAATTTTACAGTGACTTCTTGCATAAGTGGTACAACATATAAGGTTGGGTAGTAGCAGACACAGTCAAAACTCACGCTACAAGAGTTACGGGTTCGAGGCCTCATCAGTGCAAGCCTGCAAGTGTGTGCACATAGTTAAAATAAAGGCAATAACACTGCGTTCTTACTTTCTCTGGGAGTCACCGTTTCGAACGCGAAAATGAATGCAACGGTTGCTGAGCCTTCACCAAAAGAGATAATAGTATTATTGTAAATATGCATGTTTTTCAATTTGAGTCACTTGACATCAGCTTTGCATGAAAGTGTGCGTCCCATATTCACAACTTCTCGTTTTTAACCTTTAAAATGCCGGTTTCTGATGTTAGGACACACACGGACGTTTAAGAAGATGGGAAGAGTTAGGAATATGGGATGTGCAACGTCGAGCATGATAGTTGTTTATTATAACGGTTAAACCAGCTGAACTACGAAAATACGGAGAGGAGTGAAGACAGGCGATCACTGGTTTCACTCCTCTCTCCCTATTTTCGTAGTTCAGCTGGTTTAACCATTATAATATGTACCACCAACTAGCTCAGCTTCTACCCCCTGTTAGTTCTGTTTAGTTTTATGCAGACACATGAAAACCGCAAAATAATGCTAATTAAAAAGCAATATTATTTTGTTTTGGCATAGACTACTTATGAGCCGAAAACAGGATTTTTAATTGCGACGAGTGCTTTAAAGATATTGACAGTCAATGTTTCAGCTACCTCGTACCACTGGAAAGGTCAAATGAAAATCACTCTATTAGGGATGTAGAGCATCCTTTGTCACATGCGCAGTGGACGGCGTAAATTACTGGTCGATCTTCTGTTCTTGAGGCAGAAAATATTGAATACCACACTCGCAAAGGCTCACAAACGCACAATTACCGTGTTGTCCACTCTACACTTCGCCGTAACCGCTGGTTGTACTGGGGTGCTATGTTGCGCTTTTTGGACTCCCAGGAGACTTGGAAGAGGGAAGTGACGTCAACGACTAGAGAAACGCAGATTGGATGTTGACAGAAGAAAACAAAATCAACATCCAATCTGCATTTCCTGCGTTGCTGACGTCACTTCCCTCTCCCTAGTCTCCTGGGAGTCTAAAAAGCGCAACATAGCCCCCCTGCTCTGTACGATGGTAACCGCACGACCGCACGGCGTTCATTTGCAATCTATGGGCCCGTCGCGTTCTCGCGTGTGTGCAGACATTTGGCGAGTTTTTGCCGAATCTTTTCTGAACTTTCCTTCAAAAGTTCCGCATGTGCCGAATTTTGTCAAATCTTGCCGTGACCACGGAGAAGAAAGTGAGGGCGACTTAAACCGGCCAGTTCTCGATCGGCGGTTTTCGGGCGGAAAGAAACCGAATTTCGAGCCGCAAATTCTGTCCTGGGTAGTTGGGCTCTCATAAGTCACGTACAACGAAAAACCTCGGCGAGCATAAATACTCTGTCAGTGTCCCTGTAAATGTTTAGTTGAAGTTCGGCACTCGTCCTGTCCATTCCTCCCTTTGCCTATTTTTTGCGCGCTGCTATCAGTTTGTAATCATTACCCCAACTCGTCTGCATCGCTACATTGATCCATTACTCCTTTACCTGCGAGTCTTCCCTTAAGTTCATTTGGTCCGCGTATTGCTTGGGACGGTCAGCCGAGCGCACTGTTTTTACAACTTCAGATGACGCTACTCGTGCGCAAAAGCGCGAAAAGTCGACGTTGAAGCACTCTCACGTAAAGGCACGGCCGTGAGCAGGGCTTTGTGAAGTTTATTTCAAAGCTATCGCCTCGCACCTAACGATTCAGTCTTGGGAACAGTACCTCTGTTTCTTGAGTAGAGAAGCCTTTGAACGTGCAATCAACTTCACGGTCACCGTTTCACGCGATGCGGTGATGCGGTTGTTGCCGAAAAAGAGATCAGTGCCGAAAAGAATGTTAAACGAGCGATGGATCAAGGAACACGGCTGAAGCTGAAGCGTTTGAATCGGGCGGTGTCTCGCGCCCTCTACGTTATCTAACGAGCGTCTGCTGCGAACCGGCGCTGTTTAACTTTTTTTTTTTTACACTTTGGTTATATATTGCGCGTTTTTATAAAAATTATTATGTTTTGAAAACAAAAACTAAGGCACTTCTTGAGCCCGGGGAACCGGCGATCACGGTATCAATTGTAGAATCAGTGCAATCAGGCGTATCGTAAGATGCAAAGCGAAACCAAAACAGCGGACAACAGACGCGCGTTGTGTGGAGCTGCAGCTCGCCGAGGAAATTGAAGATCAGCGTTGCGGGGGCGATGCGAAATCGAGTCCGACTGGAGGCTTTGTGAAAACCCTCCACCTTGAAGAAGACCCTGCTTCGATCACGACGGGAACGACCAAGGCCAGGGACGACGGTGGGCTGGCCAAATGCAGTGACTGGGGAAGGTGGATATTTTTGGAGGAATCGCCCTTTAAATGGCTCAAAAAAGCATGTACCTTTGTAAAAGTGCAATTGCTTTAGATAGTGCATTTCTCCTGATCAGTGAATGATGTTTAACTTCGCTCTATTTCAGGCCCAAACCTGTGTTCCACAAGGTATGTAAAAACAAGCGACGATTCTAAAGAAAAATAACAACCCAAAGGAATATACTGTAGTGTGTGTTCAAGGTACGCCAGAATTCCGGCGAAGCTTATCTATTGCTAATATGCCTATCCTGTCACTATATAAAAATGCATCTTTAGGAGCTATTAAAACATTCAAAACGTAAAGAATAAAGTATGTGGGCTATGGGCCTCCTGCGTTGCCCAGGGGGTGCTGCGAAAAGGCCTTGTTTTGGGTAGTGCATACTTTAGCGTCTCAAACTGCCACGCATGCAGAAGCGTGCCAGCTCTGGTGCCGAGCGCGAGATCACGATGAAAATACAAAGAAACAACAAAAATTCGAACGCCGTTAAAGCTAAGACGCTAAGCGTGTGAGCCAAGAACAGCCGTTCCGCGCGTTCCAAAGTAGACATGACAAAGAAAAAGAAAAATTAAAGCGTCGCTTCACAGGTGTTTTGACGTCACCACCCAGAGATAAGAGACGCGTACCCTAGCGGTGGTGTCATGAATTTGGCACTTTTGGTTGTCTTGCGGCATTGAGTCTGGCCGATTTCTTGCGTCCAAAGGTGTTTTTCATTCTTCAGCACAAGACAAAATTAAAAAAGCTCAACCAACGTGCCATAAGTAGTGCGAGGCTAAATCAGTTGAGCTTGTACTACCCAAAAGGAGGGCGCTACAATTTGTTCGAAGCTTCAGCGCAGGAGGCCTATAAGCGCGGTGTCTTACTTTATTCTTTTCTGTCCCGGCAGTTTTTATTATGCTCTTCTTCTCAAAGATTTCGAGCATGCGGGTGGCGTTTCGAACATAGAACAAGCATTTTAGCGCAGAGCAGAAAGAAAGCAGTACTTATCGAAAATCTGAATATATTACGTACGTGGCCTAGAGTTTATTTTTTAATTTACCCACAGGAGCTACTGATCCAGTGCTACTGCGTAGTTCTTGTCGTCTCTCTTGGTTTTCCAGATGTCATTCCTTGGTTTGGCACGTATGTCCCTTATGCAGGAAAGCGTCGACGTTGTGTTCGCACCAACCGTGTCCGACAGTGCACGTAACTATATATCTACGAAGCCTATTTAGCGCCATTTTTAATGCGATGAATTCGAAAGAAAAACGCTGTAACTGACCAATCATTTCGTCTGCCTGACTGAGAAATGTTCCAAGCTACCGTAGGAATTATGCGGGATGCTCGCTCTTGTAGCCGAGCCCAGGGAGAAAATGCACAGACTTTTTCCCGTAGAACTGCTTTACCGGAAGTCAATTTTTGACAGTTGAACCTCTAGTGTACCTTATCACTCGATGATCAGAGCTCGGTGTTCTGACGTCCCCGCCCATTCTAGTCCCCTCCTCTCCCTCCGCTTCTCGGCACACAGGTTCGAGAACGCTTTGGAGTCTCGTGCACATTGCGCATGCACACGTTGCGAAATCACGCCCGAAGACATGGAGCGCATGCTGGAGGCTGGGCTTCTGAAAGACACGCGCCGACGTTCTTGTTTTGTCAGTGATCCTGCAATTCTTTCTTGCCTTCAGAACATCCAGGGTGGGCCCAACCCCTTTCAAGTGGGCACAAACTGCAAACGACCGAAACTCTGCCATCCCACTTTGTACATGCATCTGTTGTCATTTCCCAGATGCCCTGTAACCATATACTAGCTGCCGTGTTCCTGAAGCTAAGAAAACGAACAAGAAACGCTGCAACTTGTACGACGACATCCAATCTATAAATTCTGGAGGAGAGCCAGGACCCACAGCTACAGCCCCAAGGAACAAGTGTCTGGTACAACAAAATATTGTGGTAAAATAAGTGAAAGATAGTGATGGCTGAAAAGAAGCAACTGTCGTTAACCTATCTGCAATTAGAAACACGCCTGTGCTGAGGAGTATCAGCCCAATAAAATCAGTTCATAGTTCTCCTAGATTCCCAAGTGTATTTTTCATACCATTTGAGAATGCAGCACGATATCTTCACAGGCATTAAACAACCGTACTGAACACATGATGTCACCTCACATAGGCGCCGACTACGAGGGGCTTGGGGGCCCTCCCCCTCCCCCCCCCCCCCCCCCACACACACACACACACACACTTCTCCAGAGTTCTTCACAAAAGCAAGTACCATCGCCTCCTGAACCTCTGGGTCCACCTCATTAATCTCATCTGTGCGCCCTGGTGCCCGCACATATTGATAGCTGGCACCCAGTGGATAAATAAAAATCCACTCGCCAGAGTCGGTGAATGGATACATTTTTCCCACTATTCGCACAGACCTGTTCGAAGACCCTACGTAGTATTAGCAAATACCATAAAGTCTAGCACCAGAAATTCCTTCGAAAGTCATTGCAAGTAGTTGCGAATGACAGTGGCACCTCTAGCAGACCTGCAGCCTACGGAAGTAGACGACATAATTAGGGGTGTCGCAAACGTTTGTCGAATCGGATTTTTAGGTCAAACTTTCGAGGTTCGACTGGTCAAACCGGTTCGACGAACCTTCAAACTGTTAACCAGATTCGACCGGTTCAACTTTGTGGGCGGTGTGACCAGACCTTGATACAAGCATGTCTAGGTTTGGAGATTTTCTTTTTATGAAAAAGGTTATTTTCATTTTATGAACTGTTGTAATTCAAAGAAACTAATTATAATCACTGAAGCAGTTAATAACTTAATTTTTTGTACTGTATTAACTGAAATAACCAATCAGTGCTGCCCTTAATTCATCCCTTAGCCATCACCATCCAATCCGAAGCCAACTGGTCAGCCTGTCGCGCATGCGCATAGCAGTCGAACCCAGGAGCAGGTCAAAGAGGGGGCGACGGGGGCTGCCGCCCCCCCCCCCCCCCCCCCAAACAAAGTCTCTTGGAGGGCAATTTGATATGGGTGGACCCCCCGGTGCACACGAAAGAATGGGAGTATAGTATCCTTACAAATTTTCCGTCCCGTCCCCCCCCCCCCAAACGGAGTTCTGGATCCGCCCCTAGTCGAACCCGAGTCGAACCTTTGTTGAACTTTTCACAATAAGTTTGAAAAAGTCGAACCTGGTCGAACTCGAACCTTGACCGGTTCGCGACACCCCTAGACATATATGTTTTGTAAGCCCCATTTTGTTTTCCTAAAAAGACGATCAGTGCGCTTATACCACGGAACTCACTGATCACCACTGCAATGACAGCTAAATTATAGGGTCACAAAAGCAGACATTTGTTTAGGTATCATGCCATCAGCATTCTTAACCTACTGTTATCCAGGGGATTACACAAGTTTGGGACGTCTCCTTCGAGTGTAAAAAAACAATTTATGCGCTTTAAACAACAGTTTCAGAAGCTTTCTCTTGATGTTCTCAGAAGAATGCGATAATCTTGTCCCGATATCTTGGATGAATGCGAATATCGTCGGTTGTCAGAGGCTGTCCATCAGCTCATGCCAGTAGCTTAACGAAAGCCCAAGTAACGAGAAAAATGCACCTGCAAACAATTCGCAAGCATTACAGAAGTGGCATTTTTGGGGGTCAATTCTAGACAAAAATAAAAATAAATAGCAAGAAAATTGCAGGATAGAAAATACGCAGGAAAAGCCTGCCTCGGCGCCAGCTTTCGTTGGAGCGGTCTTGTAAAACAAAATAAACAGAAGCAGGAGCTCTGGCATTGCTAACAGGACTTGCCCATTACACTGTATTTATTTGTTTGTTTTTTTCGGTGGAGGCTCCGCTCCCGGTCGTGTTTGGACTTGACGACACCCATCTGCGATTTGTTTGTTTCGAAGGCAGCCTATTTGATTGGCTCTAAGAATCTTTCTTGATTGGTGAAAAGCGTGGTCTCTGGACTTTTCGGGCTCCGTGAACGCCGTAGAAATGCATGTAAGGAAGCGTTCCCGCTTCCTTTTTGTAGGAAGCCTACTGACAGACTTCCTCGGCGAGTCCGTGTAGCGGGCCATCGGGAGACCGCTCTACGCCGTCGGAAAGAGCTCGCCATGCAACTGGGCCACCACCGGCTGGTATGACATCATTGTTTACTTATGTTACCAACCTTATTCTTTTTCTGTCAAATTAATGTATACCTATATATATATATATATATGTGGGAGAGATTAAGGCGGGCTCGTCGGGCCCCCCCTCCCCAGGAAATGAATAACTTTCTGCCTATGTCATCTCAAACATAAACCCCGTGGAAGGCAGGAATTGGGCAATTGTCAGAACCGATCCCCGAAGCCACCATTCTTAAAGGGAACATGAAACGAATTTTGGGCTGGGATGAATGACTTTCGATTGGGATTTTACTAATAGCATATAGTTTAGTGGGCCCAAAGAAAGAAGGTAAAAAGTCAAAAGCCCGACTTTCAGTGCAAAAATTTGAAAACACAGCAGACTATTTTGTACCTCCTTCCCTTCGATAGCTCTCTACTGTGATACATCCGCAGCGCCTAAAGCACGTCACCTGCAGGCCCAAACGCACGTCACAACGACACCGGACCTCACTTATTCCTTTCAGCCCTTAGTTGACAGTACGGTGGAAGCTATGGGCTTGCCGGACCAATCAGCCGCCTCCCTTTCATCACCCGACCTCATTCTCTGCGCGTGGGTATGCGCGAGGGAGCGTCATCACGTGGCAAAAATGTGGCTGGCCGAACAAGCACGTAGCTTCCACACCACTGTCAGCTTATGGGTGAAGGGAGTGGGGAAAGCAACTTTCATTCGAGTTTTGAGCGACGGGATAATCCTCTAGGGGGAGAATGGCTGTGTCCGGGTACACAAACGAGGGTCCGAGCAAGAGGGGACTCCCTCCTTTCCGTCTTCTTGAGCTCTTTGTTACGCTGCGCGATTTGTGAGTTGAGGAGAAAAGTTATTAAACAGGATAAAGTTGAAAAATTGCTTTATGATCCCTTTAACTGCTACAGCGAGATCCCAGCACCAAATAGGATGGCAAAGTGGGAACTTTCTAAAGAGCTATTCTGCCTGTGGCACATTTGATTCAGCTAAGGTATGCAATGGCAGACGAAAAAGTTAACAACATTGAGGGAACTTGACTATAGACCTTTATTTCTGAGAAACAGTGAAACAAAAGTCTGATTACATATTTATTATCCGCAGATTTTGTACGAGCCAAACGACATAAAAGTAAAAAGAAAAAAAAATCATCGCAACAAAGATAGGCTTTGAAATTAATTACACGATGCAAAAATAAACACGCCTTCAGGAACAACTCAAAGGACCCTGTAACCAAAGCAAATTCATGGCTGAGTTGGTATTCACTGACACTGGCTACACCGACCCTCCTCGTTGTAATAAAAAATATAAGAATGTTAGCCATCAGTGAAGCGGAGAAACAAACTACTAACCTGTGTTACACAAAAACAGGCAAAAGGAATTTTCCAGCATACAAGGACACAAAATTCTGATGCCGACAGCCAGGCGACAAGAAAACAACTGCCAGGAACACACGCACGGAGCAAAAAAACATAGGGAACACCTAACACAACATAGAGTGACATCTCAAAGCATGTGTCATATAAATACATGATTCCGAAGATGCGAGTACAGTTCCAAATTATCCAAAACTTTCGTCTATGCAGCCCCAAAGGGATTACATTGCATTCAAAATGGGTACAGTGCCAATTTATAGCAAAACCTGCTGGGGTGTGCGAGGAATTTTGAAATAGCGCTGTCCGAACCGGTAGCAGGAAGTGTTGTGGTGAACACGCACACGCACTCAGCGATCAGTCCCTCACTGAGGAAACTGCTAGAATGAGGTCTTAGCACGGTATAGGACGTAAAACGAAAAATCTTGGAAAAGGTTAACTCATACTACTCAATGGGGGACACTACCCGGAAGAAAAAAACATTTCTGGAAAAAAAGTAGATTTTGAAAAATGCCATGTTTACATCCACCAAAACCTAGAGAGTATTCTCAGAATGTTTATTTGTTTGCAACTGCATAGTTATATTTTATAAATTATTTTCGGTCCATCGATGTTAAAGAAAAGGTCGAGATTCAAGCGCTTAGAGCCCGTTTTTCTTCGTTCCATTTTTTCGCATAAATTTCACATTAGAAAAACTATTGTTAGGTACTTAGACAAAAGGAAAGGCTTACTCATTGTTTTTCATAACTGGACAACATTCAGTTCGACATCCCTGGAAATGAAGCTGCACACGAGACTGCTGGATGCGAGATGAGAAGAATTTCATCGAGCCCGTCCACATCCGCGCAATCCTCCCAGCTTGCTACTAGACCATCCGACACATCCTCCGAAGAGTATGACCGTAGAAAATGGCTTCACCATGAACGAAAAAAGCGACAAAAAAAAACTCAAGGAGTTGTGGACTTCTACCTACGAAGCTATTCCCGAAAAAGTGTTCCGCAGAAAAGACATGGTGTTACTTCACCGTATTCGTACTGGTAGTGCAATGACTCCTAGGACTATATATATCACATTGAACTTAGTACACTTAAAAGAATAGAACCTTATGCCGTCCCCCCTGACCCTAGCTGTGAACGATGTAAGGATCCCAACTCTATCCCCCGACTCAATCATATGATATGGGAACGCTCAGCTCTTGCCGGGCATCAAAAGGATGTCTTGGGTGGCCTTCCGCTCGACGAAAGAGCCACGAATATGGGACAGTGGAAACACCCAACTGGGGTCTCTGCAAGGAGGACTCGAATCCTGAAGTCCCTACTTGACTATCTGTCTTGTGGGGAGCTCAAAGTCTGAGGCCCCCTCACCTTGAACACCTCATCACCTCTCACCCTCATCGTCATCCAGGAAGATTTTAAAGTCTGACCAGGTTCCCCAACTGCCACTGGCACGTGGAAAATCGATGCTTAAGCGAAATACTACGTGATCTTTCTGTTAATAAATATGTTTACTACTACTAAATAAATTACATTTTGGAAATTTTGTTTTCACAGTTGCACTCTCCAGGCATTTTGCTGTGTATCTAGCGAAGGAAAATGTTGGGTATTACATTAGTTTCCTAACGATAGTTTTCCTAAACAAAATCAGCGTGTTTCTGATAAAAACAACTATAATTTCTTTCACATTTCATGTACACAGATGAAACTTTGCAGTGCATTTTGTCTCACCACTACCAGTATATACAGTAATTTTCATTCCTACTAAGCCAAAGGTTCAAAAGTTGACCCTTTTGGGTAGTGTCCTTCTTTAAGGCCCATGCACACACTTGCGTTTCACTACGACCGAGACAAGATCGGCTTTTAAGCGTCTTGTGACTGCTCACGACCGGCTGCACAACAATGCAGAAAGTCGGAAGCTCTCACTAGAGCCCTAAAAACCTGTTTTTAGCCTCTCCGGTCGTAAGCAGTCCCAAGGGTGTGAATGAGCCGTTACATCAGTATCGAATTACGCAGCAGCTGAAAGAAACAATGTAAAAATGTAAACTGCCAACCATTTTTTTTTTAATAAGCAAGATTAAACTGATTGCACATTAACCTTTGTTACATTTGTATCTTCGTCATAGATAGGAGTACTATCAAGAGAAAATGATAGACATTTTTACAAACATATTAGACCTTGCCTCAAAGAGCACACCTTGAGCGAGTTCAAGGGAGCTTGCAACAAGAGCTAGAGCATGACCCAATGTACATTCAGGTGCAGAACACAGAGTAGTAGCTCTAAAAAATATTAAACAATATATAATTGACCCAGCCTCTAGATCACAGCTGGAGAAGAATCATTTACTGCGCACCAATACATTTGTGTGATGACGAACGGTGGCATTTGGACAAGAGGCTTCAGAGCAAGGCCAAATAGTCTGGCTCTGTATGCACAGTCTATGTGACCAACCAAGCTGGAATTTCGATTCAAGTTTCTGGGATATTACAGGCATTTGAAAGGCCCACTTGGTTCAGGCATTATGCAAATGCCCTTACGGTTTGTTAACCCCGTGTGTAAGCAGGTGCCCAATGAGGCAAGACCGTTAAAACAATGACCTGGGAACCTGCTGGAACTTGTCAGGCTTGTTGCACATAAGGGCTTCAGTGTGGCAAGCTTAAATATTAATCCGAGCAAAGCCTTTGGAGCCTATGCTGCACTTGGTTATACGTATACTTCCATTGGGTACAGATCCAAGAGGCGTCATACTCCGCTCGAGGAGGAGGAAAGGAGGAGGGAGAGGGAAATGAGAAAGGAGGAAATAAGGAAGGAGAGGAGGATTAGAGAAAGAGGGGAGTGATTGAGAAGGGAACTGGGAGATGGCCCCTGAAAATTTGTCGAAAAAAAAAGAGAGGACTTGCGGTCAGGGAGGTTTCCCGGCGATTTGTTGTGGGCACTTTGTTGTGGGTACTTTGTTGTGGCGTTCTAGCGGATTTAGAAACTCTGTTTCTGGATGTTCAACTAAACGCTGGTTGCTTACTGTTACAGATAATTAATGGGGTTAATATTTTTAACACCCTCGACTAGCTCCACCTGCTCCGAAGGGCGATGGGCTGCAGCGGGAGGAACGCGAGGATGCCAGCTGGCAAAATAAGGACTGCTGCAACGCTGCAGGCACGCCTGGACTGGCTGTGGTGGAAGTCGATGGACGGCCCCATCTGCTGCAATGATCCCTTCCTCAGAGTTCTCAATATCATCGCTAAGCACCACCCAATGTCTTAGAGCACTCGGGGGATGCGATTTAAGATTTAACTAACAAAATCATTTTGTGTTGATTTCTAAAGTGATCGAACTGAGAATTTATTTTTACTCAGGAGCACAGGAGGAATAAGCATGCACTCTTCACATTGGGCTTATTTCTCAGTTTTTCAGGAACATACTAGGTTAATTGTTTTGATTTTGGATAGCTGCTTTTTTAGCATTTTGACTTTGGGTTGCTTCGTTATTTTATTTCACAACGTGAATTATAGTTTTTTAGGGGATTGGGTCAATCCTGGGTAAAACTTTGTTTCCGGAACTTATTTGAAAGGGACTGTTCCTATTCCGCTTCCAAATCGCCACGGTGCGCTGAGTCGAGGGTATTAAAAATATTAACCCCATTATCTGCAACCATAAGCGACCAGCGTTTAGTCAAACATCCAAAAACAGAGTTTCTAAATCTGCTAGAATGCTTTAAGCACGGGAAGAGAAGATGTCGCATTCACTTTGTCTGCTTCGCTACAACAAACCGCCGAGGGACCTCCCCGACTGCAGGTCCCCCTTTTTCTTCTCAACAAATTTTCGGGGGCATTTCACCTGTTTCCTCCTCCTCTCTCTCTCTCTCTCTCTCTAATCCTCCTCTCCATCCTTCTTTCCTCCTATTTCTCATTACCTTCTATTTCTATGTCTACTTTCTTCTTTCCTCCTCCTCGTCGAGCAGAGTATGACGCCTCTTGGATCTGTACCCTTCGATTGAAATGGCATCAAGTTCTGGATGAGTTAAATGATTACACATGGGGCACGCTCAACTTTTGGGTCAACTGCAAGGCATTCCGCATGTGCGCATCTGGTTCTGGCACATAAACTTCTATACTGAGCAAAGCATTTGGGGCATTGTTTGCAATTGTATGGTTTTTAAACACTGTGTTCGATAATGGCGGGAAAAGACTGGTATTATGAGAAAAGGCTTGCATTTAAATGGCTTTGGAGATCTGTGTCATGTTTGTCCTCCTTGTCACCACTCTCCAGGGTTAAAATGTCTATATTCAACCAGCTTGCCTGCACCCTTGCTTTAGCTTTTCACCTGCATGCGTTCAACTATGGCTTCTCAGATAGGAATTTCGAGCAAAGGCTTCGGGGCACTGCTTGCACTTAAATGGCTTTTTCCCAGTCTGTATGATTATGCTTTCTCAGATAGAAATCTTAAACAATGGCTTGGAGGCACTGCTTGCACTTAAATGGCTTTTCACCAGTGTGCAAATAATTATGGCTTCATAGATGGGAATTTCAAGCAGACTTGGGGGCACTGCTTGCATTCAAATGGCTTTATACCAGTGTGCCAATGATGCCTTTGTAGACCGGAGTTTTGAGCAAAGTCTTGGGGGCACTCCTTGCACTTAAATGGCTTTTAACCAGTTTGCATTCGATAACGGCTTTGCAGATGGGAATTTAAAGCAAAGGTTTTGGGGCAATCATGCACTTAAATGGCTTTTCACCGGTGTGTTCCATTATGGCTTTTCACCAGTGTGCATTTGATTATGGCTTCGTAGAAGGGAATTTTGAGCAAAGGCTTGGGGGCACAGCTTACACTTAAATGGCTTTTCACCAGTGTGCACATGATTATGGCTTCGTAGATAGGAAATTCGAGCAAAGGCTCGGGGGCACTCCTTGCACTTAAATGGCTTTTCACCAGTGTGCAAATGATTATGGCTTCGTAGATCGGAATTTCGAGCAAAGGCTTGGGGGCACTGCTTGCACTTAAATGGCTTCTCACCAGTGTGTGTTCGATTATGATATATCAGATTGGAATTTTGAGCAAAGGCTTGGGGGCACAGTTTGCACTGAAATGGCTTTTCACCAGTGTGCATACGAATATGCTCTCTCAAATAGGAATTTTGAGCAAAGGCTTGGGGGCACTGCTTACACTTAAATGGCTTTTCACCAGTGTGTGTTCGATGATGGCTTCGCAGATGGGAATTTCGAGCAAAGGCTTGGGGGCACAGCTTACACTCAAATGGCTTTTCACCAGTGTGCAACTGATTATGGCTTCGTAGATCAGAATTTCGAGCAAAGGCTAGAGGGCACTGCTTGCACTTAAATGGCTTTTCACCTGTGTGCAAATGATTATGGTTTCGTAGATCGGAGTTTCGAGCAAAGGCTCGGGGACACTCTTTGCATTTAAATGGCTTTGTATCAGTGTGCGTTTGATTGTGGCTTTGTAGAGTGGAATTTTGAGCAAAGGCTTGGGGGCACTGCTTGCACTTAAATGGCTTTTCACCAGTGTGCATTCGATTGTGCTTTCTCAGATAGGAATTTTGAGCAAAGGCTTTGGGGCACTGCTTGCACTTAAATGGCTTTACATCAATGTGTGTTCGATTATGCTTTCTCAGATAGCAATTTTGAGCAAAGGCTTGAGGGCACTGCTTGCACTTAAATGGTTTTTCACCAGTGTGCTTTCGATTATGGCTTTGCAGATGGGAATTCCGAGCAAAGGCTTGGGGACACTGCTTGCACTTAAATGGCTTTTCACCAGTGTGTGATCGAGTATGACAGGTCAGAAGGGAATTATAAGCAAACTCTTGGGAGCAAAGCTTACACTTAAATGGCTTTTCACTGTTGTGCTTTTGAGTGCTGCCAGGCACTTGGGCCTTAGAGTCAGATTGGAGAGAATGCTGGCACTTGGATTCTTCATCACCATGGGCAACCAGGTGGCTCACAATTCCATGCTGATCTCTGGTGACATAGGTGCAGGAACAGCATCCAAACCAGATGTCCTTTATGACTTTCAGTGGGCAGCTGGTCTTCCCCAACAATGTGGCTCCATCACCTAGAAGGAAAGACCATACCATAAACAATTAATATTTTGTGGGCTCAATATTTCGCGATTTAGGTCAAAGCTGAAGTTTTGGAATATTTCACGGATTCGAAGTTTCGCGACACGGTGGGATCGTAACATAATTCTAATGTGTTAACATTTTTCAGAATTGTTCCCAGGACCTATTCTTCGCAAATTGTGGGTGATTTGCGAAATTCAAAATAATTAGGTCCTCGCAAAAATTAAGATGTTTACAGTATCTATTCACACACAAGGAAAGCCCAACTAAGATAGCCACTTAGTTTGGAAAAGAGTACATTAATGCAGTTTGCTGTGGCTGTACAGTTTAATATTTTGCTGCACGAAATTTGATTCACAGAACCACTCAAATGCAACTGGCACCTAAGGGAAGCACCTAATCTTGAAAAATCAAGATCTTAAAAAAATCACTTTTTTAATATTGTTTTTTATAAATTATACTTTACATGTCTTCTCACTTTGGAAAGTTTGTTTTCTAAAAATTGTTTTTTCAATAGAAAATGTTTTTACTACAGTGCCTTTCAATACAAATCTGGATCTAAATACATTTGGGGGCTGGATACCTAATTATTCAGAAAGTATAACAAAAACAATATCGCTGGAGGTTGTAAGATACGTCGTTTTCAAATTGGCAATGACTGATTATGGCAGGTCAGATGGAGTCTTCCATGAAGTTGTCAGTAAAAGAATTTCAATGTGTGGTGCAGTATGTCCCGCTAATATGGATGCCCCGCTATATAGACACAATTTTGGGGGACCAGTCCCTCCATATGCAGCTCTTCCTCATGAATATTAAAAGCCGGAGTGCAGGCTAAGGACAACTAGTTCATGAAACAAACTGGGTAAATGCATGTGAGTCTGTCTCATAATTACCGAAGGGTTCCGTGTAGAAGCGACGAAGTTCTGGGCTCGCGAAGGGGCGTTTGGAGATGCCTTCACGCACTCCGCGCTCGTGCACAACACTCAAGTTCACCACAGCCACAAGAGAGGTCTTGCTCGTTGAAGTCCTGATTGGACGTGCAAGAATTATCGCGGCGTGCTAGACGAGTTTTGACGGAAGCTTCTTGACGCGGACTCGGAGGAGTACCGGAACCTGCGTCGCGTCAGCCAGACAAAGTTTCTGCAGTTCTTTTCACACGTGGAACGAAGAAACGCCCGACAAAATGAACCAGCGAACGCACGAAACACAACGATGCCCCACTTTTGTTTTCATCGCCCAGAAACAAAAAAACAAAACAAGAAAACAATGTACCGTTGCCAGACTAAACACTTTTCAAGTCAATCTCCCGCCAAAAACCCGCGCGTGAAAAAGGATCAGTCCGCGCGTCCGTGGACGAGGCGCGGATCGCAGGAATCGGTGACGTGCCGGTCACTTTGTAGACGGTCTGCGGACGAAAGTCGCGATTCGGTCCGTCGTGTGAATCGGCTGTACGACGCGGTACGACGGGCGACCGGCAGACACAGGAAATAGCCATGGCTCTCGTACGGGGGGCAGCCAAGCCAGGCAAGCAGCCAAGCCGATCCACTACGAAGAGGCGGGGAGTACCTCTCCTCCACGCGCCCGAAATGCCGAGAGAGAAAACAAGTGGAGAGGAGGTGACTGCCGACTAAATTGCGTCTGGCGCAGTCAATATTGCTCTAAAAAAATTTTTTTTTCGCGTAGAATTTATTTTTTGACACGCGTGTCCCAACCAGACTGTTTTCAAAAAACTTTTTTTTTCTTTTCAGGGGCCCTTTAATATTTTGTGGGCTCAATATTTCGCGATTTAGGTCAAAGCTGAAGTTTTGGAATATTTCACGGATTCGAATTTTCGCGACATGGTGGGATCGTAACATAATTCTAATGTGTTAACATTTTTCAGAATTGTTCCCAGGACCTATTCTTCGCAAATTGTGGGCGATTTGCGAAATTCAAAATAATTAGGTCCTCGCAAAAATTAAGATGTTTACAGTATTTATTCACACACAAGGAAAGCCCAACTAAGATACCCACTTAGTTTGGAAAAGAGTACATTAATGCAGTTTGCTGTGGCTGTACAGTTTAATATTTTGCTGCACGAAATTTGATTCACAGAACCACTCAAATGCAACTGGCACCTAAGGGAAGCACCTAATCTTGAAAAATCAAGATCTTAAAAAAATCACTTTTTTAATATTGTTTTTTATAAATTATACTTTACATGTCTTCTCACTTTGGAAAGTTTGTTTTCTAAAAATTGTTTTTTCAATAGAAAATGTTTTTACTACAGTGCCTTTCAATACAAATCTGGATCTAAATACATTTGGGGGCTGGATACCTAATAGACCATTTGCTATATCCCCCAAGTGCCCCGGCCCGCGCTAAAAGAATCATGGGAACGGTGTGCCTCCAGCTCTTTAGCGATCGGTAATTTCAACCCTATTCTTGGTTACACAGGTTTTGAGCGTAATTCGGAGTCACCCTGAACAAGCGCCTGATATACCCAATGACCTGTCATGTCACTGTTAAAATTTCTCCTCAATGTCAGCGTTTTTGATAATGTGCATGCGGTCCACCCTTCAACCTGGATGGGCTGCAGAAATCTCTTACATTATTATCATGCTGATATTAAGCTAGAAACGTTAAAAATGCTATAAACAGCCCCGCGGACTCCGAGCTAAATCCTGGTTTTTGCTTTTGTGAATTATCGGCTTTTTAAGCAATTCCTGCTCAAACAATAATCGCGAGAATGATAATATTGTAAGAGATTTCTGCAGCTCAGCCAGGTTGAAAGGTAGATCGCATGCGCAGTATAAAAAATGCTGACGTTGACGAGCAATTTTAAAAGTTATATGACAGGTCCTTGGGGTATATCAGGCGCTTGTTTAGGGTGACCTCGAATTACGCTAAAAAGAAGTGTAACCATGGAGTTGGTCGAAAATTAGTGATCACTAGGGAGATGAAGGAACACCGTTCCCATGATTCCTTGAGTGCGGGCCGGGGCGCTTGGGAATACTGCAAATGGTCTATTATTCAGAAAGTATAACAAAAACAATATCTCTGGAGGTTGTAAGATTGTCGTTTTCAAATTGGCAATGACTGATTATGGCAGGTCAGATGGAGTCTTCCATGAAGTTGTCAGTAAAAGAATTTCAATGTGTGGTGCAGTATGTCCCGCTAATATGGATGCCCCGCTATATAGACACAATTTTGGGGGACCAGTCCCTCCATATGCAGCTCTTCCTCATGAATATTAAAAGCCGGAGTGCAGGCTAAGGACAACTAGTTCATGAAACAAACTGGGTAAATGCATGTGAGTCTGTCTCATAATTACGGACACAAGAGGGTCCACTAATAAAAAAAGAGCTTAGTTAAGACCTTGGGTTACAGAGTTCACCAAGTTTCACTACTTTCGGCTGCTTCGGCAGTCCGAAGAATAAACACATACAAGGATAAATTTGAAGATATAGATAAAATGTGCACTATGTTTAGAGAGGAGGTAAAGAATTGAACATGTGATTCTAACGTGTAAGGAGTTTAGTCCTGCCCTTCCCAAAGGGGTGAGAGACGTACCGGGGCCTAAATTCGCTGGCAGTTCGGATTACAGTAAAGTAGATGCAACGGAGAGGTTAGAGACCTGGTGAAAATTATCTAGGAAAAACTGATTGAAGAAGAACTACCGTAAAATACCGAGAGAGCGCTCATCACACTTACCCTGAAAACAGGGAATAATCTTGAAATGGGCGCTTGTTCGGTCAAGTCGGTCGCTCAGTGTATAATTCGCAGTATTCCCAAGTTTGGAACATGTTAATAGTGGGCACTTGAACAAAATAGGCACTTCACCGGTATTTTACAGTAAGTAACACAGCTGGGGGCTGCAGAAAAATTGGTACTCGCTCCCTAGTGGCTCTGGCCCCAGGTCCCTGTATCTGTCACCTCAGATATTGACCGATAAGTCACGGTCCTCTGTACCCGTCATTGCAACACACAGAGCACACTTTTTTGAATTGTCAAACCAGTTATTTTCTTAATCCAAAATTTTCTGCATAGCAGGCTTCTTTTCCAATGTTAACTACCACATACCCCTTTCAGCTTCCTTCACTGCCCTCTTAACTGACTTTGTCCTCTTCATTCTTTTCTAGCATTAGCCCAGTACCTGGTAGAGAGCTCGCTTCCTCTCTTTTAACTCCACATCCCTCGTGTATTGACGACGAGATGCTTTGTGGCGCCACCTCACGTTTGCCCTCCTGTGAGGCAGCTGGTAGGATGCGAGCAGACGGCACGCTATGTCAAAGGACGGAGTGACCAATGTTAGCTTGCATCTATGCCGATTAAAAATGGCTTATTTATAAAAGAAATGTGTATGACATTTTTGTGATCTTTCTAAGGAATAACAATGCCTCGAAGCCGCTTGTTATTTTAAAAAACTTCAAAATGTTCAAAAACAAGCCTGGAGCTTCACATTGCAGCTTGCGCGACATGCGTCAGGGCTATTCACAGCCTTTCCGATTCTTGTTTTTTTCGGATCTGTGAAGGCTGCTGCAGAAAAAGGCTATGCATTCACCAGAGTAAATTACATGCTGTGTTCTTCGCTGTGCATGCGTGCAGAGTTGTGTTGCAAGGCCGCACACTTGTATTAGCTACATTGAGGTTGCCGATACCGACGCTTCTATCCAAGCATAACTCGACAGTTCATGGCAAGCAAATGCTCGTCAGCAAGACACTTTGCTCCGTCCGCATCGAATATGTGGCAAAGAAGTTTGTCACGTCGTGACTTCTGCTCGAAAGAAAAGCAAAAATTTTCATAAATTCTTCAATTCTCTGAAATGGCCCAGCAAATTCAGAAGGACTGATTAGTCTGTTCTATCCAATTTTCACTATGAATTGTTTACAAATTTAAAATCGGTCGCTGAGAAGTGCATCACGCATTATGCGCATTTGGGTCCACAAAATTAAACATACAAGGGTAGTAATTTATAGCAGGTGTATACCGTATTTACTCGCACAATGAACGCACTCGCCTAATAAACGCACCCCCCAAGTCGGCTCTCAAAAGTTCGACTTTTTTTTTTTCACTCGCGTATTAATACGCACCCCCAACTCGGACGTCAAAATTTTGACCACCTCCCCCCACGCGCGCGAAATGAACACACTTTTTTATCCTGGTGCAGCGAGGTCGCAAATGCATGGGCAGCGTGGGCGAACAAAACGCCTTGCAAAAGGCGTTAAAAAATAAAAAAAGATCCAACGGAAGCAAAAAAAAAAAAACATGGAGCTTTTTTTTTCTTTTTGCACAGCGCAGTCTGGACTTTAGGTCGCGCGCCGCGGGCAAGGAGATAAGAAAGAGAAGCGGAGAAGCCCTCGCCTAAGCAAAGTGCACATAATGAAGGCATCCTGCCCTCGCCTCCTCCTCGCACTTTGGAAAGAGAAGCGAGAAGCCCTCGAAATGAAAGCACTTTTCTATCCTGGTACAGCGAGGTCGCGAATGCATGGGCAAACTAAACAACTTGCGAAAGGCGGGAAAAAAAAACATGGAGAGGAGCTTTTTTTTTTTTTTTTTGCCCATCGCAGTTTGTTTTCGGAGTCGCGCACCGCACGCAAAGAGATAAGAAGTTAAGTCAATTTTTCGGGATAAAAGGTCCGTTCATTCTGCGAGTAAATACGGTACCTCAATTTTTAGGACGCTGAAGTGTCACCAACTTACTAGATGTAAGACTTCCATCGCGGGGGGGTCTCACACGTTTCGCGTTGACCGGGTGAATAAGCAGGGATTTAATTGAAACGACTCCGGAAGTCAGGCACCGTTTCTTCCTGCCAGTTATTTTGATGAAATGTGTGTTTACTGGTTAACAAAATTCTAAAAATAATTAACTTGGAACTAAAAAGAGACCAGCACTCACAGAACACACTGGAACCAACAGGATACACATAGTCGCTTTCACTGGAGTGTTTACTAGACATGCGAGAGGTTCTTGAATTTCACTTTCCTATTTTCAATTTGGTGAGACATTCCTTTCTCAGTTTTATTTCGTTCGATTTATAATAAAAAAACAGCCTATTCGCTGTGGTCGACAGAGCGGGATAAAGCACTGGAATTTCTATTTCCATTATCCAGCTTCTTTTACTGAGGTAGCGAACAGCACACCACCGATCGAGCGCTTCGACACCTCAGCGCCATGTGTTTGTTAGCACGACTACGCGTGCCACGGTTTCAAGCTTTGGCAAAATGTCTTACTACAAATATCAGATCAACCAATAAATGCAACGCATGAAGCAGGCTTTGCCGCACGTTACCCAAACAGCGCATGAAGCGAGCCAACGAGTCGAAGGATCCAACATTTACGTGGTCTGCCCCAGTCTGTCCTACCCGTGACATCACAAACCATGATGATAGCTAGGGAAGTGCCCCCTGTAGTTCACGCACGCTGCCAATAGGAGCCCAACATTTAGCTTGCCCAAAGTTAATTCGTCGATGCCATGAACCTCTCCTCAAGTTTGATTTCGCTGCTTGCCTCCCTCTCCTCGAAGAACAATCCAATCACCCTGCACATTTTCATCTGGACTCTTAGCTCCCCTCCCCTGGTGGAGGATCTCTGAATCGGCACAGACCCCTAGGAGTCTGTGGACAGCTGTACAAGAAGCACTGCTCTAGAGTATGACTGCCTGTAGTTTAGACACAGTCACTGTCCTGTTTATAAAAGAGGTTCCACCAAACAAAAAAAAACTCACCATGACTTGAGGACTGAATTGGTTCCATTCGAATCGCTGGCGAAGGTCGGGTTCATCAGGAGTCTCGTAAGATCAAGAGGGACGCCTGGGACCACTTGAGATGCTAGGAACCTAATGCAATGATTAATGACAGTAATTAAGAACAAAGTGAGCACACCCTCCAAGCACATGAAAATAACGGAAGCAAACGACCAAGGTGATGAGCGACATTTTCTAGAAATCCAAAAACCGAGCAACACGACGAGTGACAGTGAGAAATCCCCATCGCTCGCCACTGACTCTCATTGTTGTCGCCGGTCTCGTCGCTCACTGAAGCGCTTACATGCGATTCAACTTTTAGAGTTCGAAGGTATCTCAAACCAACCTGTTCCTTTTTGCATTATCACTACTGTAAGAATACTAACAGTTAAAGGAGTGAGGCCTTGCACAATACAAAATTTGATGTGCGCAAACGTTGCGTGCCCTTCCGAAGTACTTTCGGCTGCTTATACGTCACATCGTGCGACCGCCGCCGGCCGTGAAACGAGCGACCCTAAACCAAGCAGTGGAAGCGCCCGCGACAGCTTTGCGCTCAACGTGAAAGCGGTGCTCGCAGCGCGCGCGATTGGTGTCGGTCACGACCAGCTGGTTAGATTCTGCAGCATCCTTGGTCTCCCGAAACCGCTTCATCAAAAAACGTTCCACAACATCTCGAAAAAAGTCCACGCCGCTGCCACCAAAGCCATTTCCGAGAACCTTGCAGAAGCAAGGCGAGCATCTGCATCTGAAGCGGGTCAGAGCGACATCGCCGTGATGTTTGACGGGACGTGGCAGAAACGGGGACATAAGAGCCACAATGGCGTTGGCACGGCCATTTCTGTGGACACAGGCCTCTGCCTGGATTTTGAGGTGCTGTCAAACTACTGCCACGGCTGCAACCAGCACCAGATCCTCGATGAGCCAGAGGAAGAAGTGTGGCAGGCATTTCATTCTCCCGTGTGCGAAAAGAACGTAGACTGCTCGTCGCATGCCATGGAAACCGAAGCAGCTCTTTGCATCTGGCGTAGGACACAGACGTACAACACGGAGTTGCAGTTTACAACTTTCCTCAGCGACGGAGACAGCAAGGCGTACACGGCAGTGTCAAATGCAGAGGTGTATGGGTCCACCGCGGTGACAAAGGAGGACTGTACAAACCATGTTGCCAAGCGTCTTGGAACGGCACTGAGGAAGCTGAAGACGCCTCTACCACGTGGGGAGAAGCTTGGCGACAAGGCCATTCAACAGCTGCAGCGGTACTACCAAATTGCCATCACCAGCAACCGAGGGAGTGTGCGAGGGATGTACTGTGCAATCTGGGCAACCTATTTCCACTCATGCTCGACTGACGGAGCCAGCAGCCACAAGTTCTGCCCCGACGGGGAGGAGTCCTGGTGCAAGCATAAGAGGGCAATAGCTCTGCAAGCACCAGCTCCGGCCCACACACCCCTCCTCACCAAAGCACAAGGGAAGGCAGTGCTTCCCATCTACCAACGATTGACAGACGCCAAGCTGCTTGCTCGCTGTCTGCAGGGGAAGACGCAGAATGCTGCAGAGTCCTTGAACACTAAGATTTGGATGTTGTGCCCCAAGACCCGCTTTGCTGCACGGACTGCGGTGGAGACCGCCACTGCCATTGCTGTGCTGTGGTTCAATCGGGGCCACTCCAGCTTCGAGCAAGTTCTAGAAGGGCTAGGAGTCCTCCCTTCCAAGCAACTGGTCTGTCTGAGCAGCGCAGCTGACCAGAAGAGGGTAACGAGCATGTCTGCAAAGCTGACTGCTGAAGCCAGGTCCCATCGACGCCGTCAGGAGAAGCGTGCCCGTGCGATGGACTCTAAGCGCAAAGACTGTGAGGGCGCTACCTATGCTGCAGGAGAATTTTAGTCTGGGTGTCCAAGGATAGACATTTGGGACTATTTCATCCTGAAGTTTCGTGCAGTTTGATTGACAAGTTTGGTATCTAGCATAAAAATAAACTTTGAAATGCGTTTTTCTCCAATAGGTGTTTTTGCCTGTTTCCCGAGTTTGTGCACACAACTTTTTCCTCTTGTAGTTGTCAAATCACAATGAAATTTTACACAGCTGTTTCTGAAGGTGCACAGAGTGTGCAAATCTTGTTAGTTACGACATAAGTACTACCACTTTTTTAAAAAATATACTAAACAGAAAGTGGAGTTTTAAAAATACTGACACAAACTTTCTTATTTTTATATAAAAAACTAATTTAGGTATTGCTGATTCAAATAGATATGCACACTCTGTAGTTATTGGGGAACCAACCTGGCTATTTAGGCAGCTCTATCTTTATAATTAGTAGGAAAAATTGTGTGCACAAGACTATTGCTTTTTATGCATGTCATGCAGCACACATATTGAACTAGAGCAGCTATCAGCAAATGAAGTGCATAAATGAAAAGAGGAGCCCAATTTCTACTAGCTGTGCGAATTTCAACCCCCTAACCCCAATATTAAAAAAAAAGTATTCCCGAGTAGCATATCCCCTTAATGCTAAATTTGTTCCATAAATTCGTTGAACCGCGGAACCCTCGGATCCACCTTTTTAGGAAAGCTGCCATGTTCTTCTTTCCAGAAAAAGTTTAGAGTGTTGCACCAGGGAAAACTATTTTGTATTATTTAATATAATTGAATTAAACTTCCACATTTTATAATGCATGATCTCCTTTAAATAAGTCTTGTGTTAGTTTCGATATAGCTCGTTCCTTATGTTTTGGATGCTCTGAACATGCAGAAAAAAAACATGTTCTTGCAGACATGTGGGTAATGGCAACAGACTTAAAAGAGCCTAAGAAAATAAACAAATTTGCTCTTTTTAAACCACTGAGCACAATGAAAAACAAAAATACTGTGTGCTAGGACCTATCCTATTTTAAGATACATGAAAACTGGGAAAACACCATTTTCGAAGGGCTCACAAATGTTTCTTAATGTTTTTATAAATATAAAAAAGATATATTCCAATCAAACCTTGATAGCTGCAATTCATTTAATCTCAAGCACATGCATGTCAAATTTTGTTGTATAGGACAATACCAAAACCAAAACTTCTTGTGCACATTTTGTGAAGATGCCCCAAAATTAGCAAACAATTTGTCTGAATGATACTGTAGATGTGTAGCTACGCCCTTCCACGGTCGGAAAAATAGTTTTTGTAATAATTTCCTGTGAGAAATTGAAGCTGCAGAAGACTGCAATGAAGCACAGAGAATGTAGCGGCAACGACGACCATTTGAAAAGCGCGCACACAAAAATGGCTCAAATTTATGCAGTTCTGGGTTGTCAGTTTTTCAAAATGTTTATTTCACAAATTTGGTGATGATAATTGGTCCTTATTATTTTGATAATAAAATATGAAGATTCAAAGATCATTAAACACCATAAAACCGAAAATCCTTGTTTTCCAAAAGATAGCCATTTTATGACCCGCATCTCCCCTTGACATAATGAACAATCATATGTAGTTTGCGATGAAGCGATATATACTTTGGAAGACGCTCTACCTACTAGCACCAGGTCTCATGCAAACAAGAGAAAATGATAGTGCATTCGTAAATATCAAAAGTATAGTCCAAGCTTCATTGACGAGTGTTCAATATTTACGAACCTAAAATACGAACCACGAAAATCCTGATCGCTGCAGCTAGTAATCCTATTAACAAACAGCGTGTCTCCCAAAAGAATTTACGCTCGTCTTTTTCACCGCAGAAATAAATGATCCGTTGCCGAGCGGTCAGTCTCTGTCCAAGTAGCTCCAGCAGTTCGATCCAGATGCGAGTTTGAGAACTAACTCATCTTTTTAAAACATTATAAGCGATTTTCTGATTATATAGATAGGAAAATGGGGCAACCCGTTCTCGGTTACTTGCACCATCCAGCTCCAGGTACTCAGTCACCTTCCCATTGAAAATTACAGATCACTTGAAACTTTTTAATTAGGTCGGGGTTAGTTATGAAACTTTGGCATCTGGTTGAACCGCTACCACCACATTCAGGACGAGACTGAGCACTCGCCGATGCATAGCTTCATTTTGCAGTGAAGAAACTCTGTAAATTTTTTAGGGGCTTCCACACGACGTCAATAAACCATGCCTTTAGCCACTCCACACTTGTTTTTGCCGAGAACAACGAATTTGATGGTGCGAAATGAACATTGCAGAAGGTTGTACACTCAGCAGCAAGGCCATCACAATGGCAGCTGATGTGACAGCAATGCCTGCCACATATATATTTTTACAAAAGGAAAAGAATAAGAAAATGCTTCGTACGTACTACACAGATTCTGAGTATTGCCACGTGCGTTAACGAACAAGCGCGTGCGTGGCCGAGTGGTTACCGCGCTTGACTGTCACGCGGAAGGTGTAGGTTCGATTCCAGTTAGCGGACTGCCCTTTTATTTATTCTTTCAACTTGGCCTTCTCGTAAGTTCGAGAACATTCTCGTCTGGTCGAGTTCCGAATGTTCTACGCACCGAAAGTTCTATGCCGAACGATCCAGAAACCCACGAGGGTACATAAGGGATTCCGCAAGGCGAGCGGAGTCAGTCTCGTCTCAGCGTTCGACTCTGCTGTTACGCCGACCTTGACGCCCGCAACGCTCTCCTGTTATCTTCAGTTTCCTTTTATTTTTGGGCACAAGTTCGCCCCATTAAACGTTTCAGTTTTCCCCAGTTATTCTTTGTTTCCTTGGCTGTTCCTTCGTGACAGTATTATGTTGACACATTGTCACTGCTTGTTTTCAGAAACATAGGCACAAGCATACAACCATGAGTTCCGGACAACAGAGCCAAAGTTTGCAGCCTTCATTTCAGGCCCCAGGCAAGGCATCAAGATGCAAAAGTTGAAATCGGGAAAGATGCTAAAAGTGGGTGCCAAATGTCTGCAGCCAATGTCTTGTGAGCAATTTAGAGTACCTCAAATTTTGGCAATAAAATTAAAAAAAATTATTTTAGTCACTGTATGAGTAAGAACGGCAAGGCACATTCTTTTCGTATGCCGGGCCCCCAGCAGCACTGGTTGCCTTCCGTTGTGCTTCAGCTGTGCAAGGACGCTCGAGGCTCACAAGGCACGAAAGCGTGATCGAAGGTAGGAGGCTAGCGCTGGATATCTTTGTTGGGTGGATGGACGGATGGCTGTACTTTTTATAACGGGCGGTAGCTTGCTCCACCTAGCCTAGAAACCAAAAAGGACCAAAAAGGACCAAAAGTGTCGTTGCCGGCCTCGTCCTCTTAAGCCACTTTTCCTTCACCTCTTCCTTTTTTTAACTACCACATCAGTCAAAGAAGCCACAAACATCACTCCCTGCTTTCTCCCCCCCCCCCCCCTCCTTCCGTAACGAGAGTCGTCAAATGTTTTCCTGGTTAGCCCAACACCGCATTGCCGAACCCACTGGGAGATAGGGTTGAGGCATTTGGCCGGAACCACGGGGGATGGAGTCCCAGATTTGCTGTACCCCGCCTGTCCCTAGCTGCGCTAATTAGTTTTACTTCATTAAATTTTCCCTAGATAATTTCCAGCAATCTTCTAACCTTCTCTTTGCGAGTTTAAATTCTTTTTTCCTCCGTTCCTCTATCCTCGCAAGCAAAACCCAGCGCCTCCACCAAATCCAAACAAAGGTTCTCATTACCTGATGGAAGAAGTGTGAGCAAAGTGGTGTCAGATTTTGAGACAAATAGGCTGAATTTACTACAGGCTGACAAGAATTTTTTTTTTTTTGTTGTTGTTATGCCCCAGGACACGTTTTGGACTGTCTTGCACCGCTATTTCTAAGAACTCCACAAACCGACGTCTCTCGACCCAATGAAATCTAAGAGCACCGCTTTGAGGTTGTGCACCGGCTCTGAGTCGCGCAACCCGCAAAGGGACATAAAGAAAAGCAATGTTGGGCACATGGAAGCCTTTTTCACGGCTAAAACCCACGAGAAGGGTTCACCTTTTAGAATGATTGTCACCGAAATAGGGTCATGGCAGCGGTTTGCGAGACAATACCTTCTGAAGCAATTAACTAACCTGCAACTTAGTGACCCATTTTTGGTGCAAAACTCGCAGGCGGTGAAGTTTTTGAATTCTGGTACCCACGCGAATGCGGCTGCGTTCTCTATCGAGGTAGTTGATTTGTTTACCCAGTTCCCGAGGACCTCTTCGCGTCGGTGCGCTGAGTGTATTGACGAAAAGGGTGCGGGCAAGTTACAGAACACTAGCGGTGTTGGTGTTGATGGTTTCTTGGAACTGCACAGGTTCTACTTTCGGTCGACTCTGATTCTGTTTGAAGGCGCGTATAGTAATTTACAAAAAGAAAGAATTTGTATAGGCACATGCGTAACTCGAGTGCTTTGAAACATTGTTTTGGCGAAGATTGACCAAACCATTAGCGAGAATTTGGGTAAGAGCAGTGCCAGTAAGGTATTTCAATTTGTTGACGATCGCCGAGTGGTAACCAAAACGCCTGATGGGGCTTCGACTGATAGCATAGTCAATTCAGTGTTGGATGTTTTCAGGCAACACTCAGGGCGACTAAAGTTTACACACAAACACCAACACGGCGTGTTCTTGACGTTTCTTGACCTAAAACTGAACAACACATAGCATGTGTGTTGGCTCTATCACTCTCGCTCTACGAAGGGACTCTTGCCTTTTGATTCTTCTCACTTGAAGCTAGCTAAGGGGAGCATTGCATGATCATGTTTACAGGTGGCCCTAGAGACGTCTTCCACCATTAGTGATGGAAGTGGTATTTGACCTTCTGTAGCAGGTTCTGTAGCAGGCAAAATATTGGTTTGGAGCAGCCACTGATTCTTTTGGAGCAGATGCCAACATCTGTTAGCACATCACTTGAGAATGAAAAAGTGATTGCATCTCTATATGAGTTAATTTATGATAGTGATCAAGATCAAGAGTTCCTCTTTGATACTCGAGCATATTACTTATTACCTCTTGTCATAAGAACAGAAAGGGTGTTAAAGGGACAGTCTTCTTAAACGAGGCTGTAGTCAAAGTAGGTTTTATCTGCGAGTATTAAAAATGGTTGAAAAGTGAATCGTAATGCAACACTTCATTGGGATGAATCCTCTCTCCCCTCCCCATTTTACACTGGGTAGTTTCCGTAGCCTGCAAATATTTCTGTAAAATTCCAGCAAGTACCAGCATATTCGCTAACACGTCTACCAATATAAATGTGTCTGTGTTAAATGAGCCTACCAAACTCAAAACTTTAATACCATAAACTGCAGAAACCACCACCCAAAAATATGATAAAAGCCTACGTCAAAGTTCGATGCTCTTTCAATCGACAGCAGCACAAAAACACAGTGACAAACATAATTATTCAAATATATAAAGGGGCATGCTTTCTTCTCTCTCTCTTTCTCTGCTGTTTTTTTTTATAATTAGAGATTAATTTAGAATGAGGACAAAAAGGTGTACCTGTAATAATCCTGAGCATAATTTGCGTGCTTATCGCGCTAAGCCAGGCGCTCCCCCAGGTCAGCCGCTGCTCCTTGCACTTCGATGCAAAGCAGTGAAGCACGACGCGTGCACGCCGGTGTGAGGCAGTGAAAGTCGACATGAACGGCGTAAGTGCCATGGTACTTTGCAGCCAGAGCACGAAGGTATTTGGCGAAGATGATTGTCGAGTGATCTGATCAGGAGCGCAAGACCCTGGTTCTGGGTTATCACAGCAGCTGCAATAGGCAATCCTTCTATTTTGCAAAGCTTTCTCGGCATTCTTAGTTCCTGACATTGGCGACAGCGTCTGGAAATTTAGACAATGTCGGAGGTCAACCAGTCAGCGCATAGACACATAAAGCGGTTGATGCCCAGTATCAACGGCTCGTCATCTCCATGTTTGTGTTCTTACATCGGCTAAACCAATGTGTTCTATCCTTCGACTTAACTATATGATGTGAGTTGAAATGCTGTGAAAGTCATATTTGTACAATTTTTCTTTCCTTCTATTTCTTTAAATATTAAGGTCAACGAATAATAACCTTTTTTTTCTTGCTTTATGTTTATTTTGGCGTAGGTGCGGCACAGTTCTTAGCAAAAATAGCATTTTGGGGCAAGATGTAGCGGACTTTCCTTCATAGCGCAATTTGGTGCAAATGGCGCAGAACTTCCATCACTGCACCATACTCTACGCAAGAGCTTTGGGAGGCAGGTTGAACGGCTTGGTGCCTTCCAGCTGCAGTTTTGTTGGCAGAAAAGAGGAAGATAAAGACGACACTCCAACCGCATAGGGAACGACCAAATAAGAGACCAGAAGTAATCTCTTATACGCGCAAGATCTCCGATAATATGAAATAGATAGCGGGGCGCTGCCAGGTATGTGTTGTCTTTCGGGCACCTAGTAAGATGTCGCAACTATGCCCTAGAGTGCCTGAGAGGTGGTGGAGGCAACAAATGTGCGTTAAATCGCAGGAATAAGTATGTTGAGCGCGTAGTCGGGATGGTCTATCGTATTCCGCTAAGCTGCGGGCGAGTAGACATAGGCCAGACTGGCAAATCTTTGAATGATTGAGCGTACGAACATGCACTTTTGCTACGGTCTACGACTGAGGGGCACCTTTCTTTACACTGTGTCACATGCATGTGTCAGCCAAAATTTGACAGCATCACAATTTTGGGAAGGGGGGCGGACAAAACCGCGAGGAAATTGCTTGAATTCTACAAAATGGGAATTGAAGGTGATAGTTACGTCAAACATATCAGTGTATTTACGCAAGATATGACTTTTCTGAGCACGTGTTGATGCTATGACGGCGTGGTTGTTTAGCTCCGTGTTTTCTCTTCATTAAGAGTATGGCTGTACGCACGACGTGGAGAGCTCATGCCATTTGGGTCACCCTTTTGAAACGGCGCATGTATCACTGGGGAGCGTATTAACACCGCCTGCACTCATGCCACTTCGCAGCGACAGTCTGCGGCTGCTCATTACAAAACTATTGACCCACTTGGCCCCCCTGTACACACCGCTTTGCGCTGTCCCCCATTGCACTTCTGTAGAGGGAGTCCCATTTCATTTACTTTAGCAAAGTTTCGTCGACAACATTTGCCTTCTTTTTTTCAATGATAATTGTAAAATGAAATGTCATAAAAATTGCCAAATGTTCTACAAAAAAAAATGTTAAGGACCAAAAAAAGTATACCCAAACTCGGGATCAAACCTGGGTTCGCTGTGTATGAAGCAGACACCTTTCCACCAAGCTACGCTGCAGCTACAAAAACTCATTTTGACAATTTGTTTTATACGACACCCAATAAGCTTCACGTCGTACTGGGGACGAGATCAGACCGTGGCACCCCAAGCAGCTAACTTTAGAACTACACGGATGAGGACATGGCCTCCGAGATCCCAAAGCGCGCGCGCGAAGGCTTCTTCGGCCGTCCTATTTGAGTCGCTCCCCAGCAGAAGAGTGTAATTGCGCTAACTCCGTCACTCGCCGCAAGGCGGCGCTGTCTGCCCAGTCATAACAGAGGGGCGAGCCGTCAGCGTCGCAGGTAGAGATCTGCACTGGTACGGGCCAGACCTCGGGCCGGGCTCGGGCTTCACGGCTACATTCATGAAGGGCCCGGGCCGGGTACGGGCCTTGCGTTCAAGTCTACAAGGGGGCCAAACCGGCCATTACTTTTTTTCCTTTAGCGGCGTGTTCTTCGGAAGCGTACGTGTTGGGGGCTGGGAGAGGAACCACAGTGGGGGAATAAACAGATACTGAAGCATGTGTCTGTGGGTGTATGTTTTTTTATGGTTCGGTGTGCATTGAATGCTCTTCCAGAGTACTAGCGGCGCGGCGTTCCTTTTCGTCCCCGGCGGCGCCGCCATCCTACAATCGCTTCTCACCACAAACACGCACATACACGCGCCTACACAATGCGTACCCTCGCCGGCGTAAACCATCTGTACGCACGAGTGCTAGGTTCCCCTGAGGGGTACTTTTCATGAACAATTTCTCGCAGACCACCGCAAAAAAAAACGACATTGCTGTTTGTTTTTTGTTTTTTTTACGGTTGTGTTCAGCAAGAGTGGCTAATTTGGAACTTTGCCCATCTTTTGTCCAAAGCCGTCGCAATGTTTCCCTTCCTTTCCAACTGTGACACATGGTTTTGTTTACTTCTGCTTGTCATTTTTGTTTTTCCGTCCTCTCGGCGCGTGTTTGGTCGCGGAAAAGGAAGATGGGGCGATTTTTCTTAGCAAGCTGCCTGGGCCTGCAGATTGGTCCAACTAATATTAGCAGCAAAAAAAAAAAAGGCTTACAGTATTTACTATTGGGTACCGTAATCAACTTATGTGTAGCAGTTGCAAGCGAGCTGCCATGCCGCGCAATATGTGAGCTATTCATACTGGGCTAAAATAAAGCGCAGCTGGCCCATGAAAATTAGCTTCGGGCCGGGCCGGGCCGGCTGTCGGAAATGGATAGCGGGCCGCGGGCAAGTCCGGGCTCAATAGACAACGGGCCGGGCTGGGGCGGGCTTCGAAATATCGGCCCGTGCAGACTTTTAGTCGCAGGCATCGCGGGGTGGTGTCACTGTCAATCGCGTCGTCGTGCTTCATCTTGCGTTCACCCGGGCTCCCCGGACTGTTTTGTTTTCGGCAACTTCTGGAAATAGATTGAAAGCCAGGGTAGCCTATCGAAAGAAACTGTGTTCGAACTTCGAAGCCACCGCATCGCAAGGTACTTCGTGTCTAACCTCAATATTCAAGGTTCGGAATATGTATATAAACCAGGCTGAAAGTTGGAATAACGAAGAAACCAGGTTAAAACAAGGGTGGAATTTATAAATAAACCAGACTTATTTTTTTAGATCTCATTGTCTCTTTGCATAACAGGTTACATCACAAAGTGCCAGCTACATAACGGGATGTGATGGTTTGTGCTACATGTGCCAAAGGCTAGACGGTTACTAGAAAACTACCTACCTGTTCAATCAATACCTACAAATATCACGGTCTATAAAAAAAATGGCAAAATCATTGCGAGACGGTCGTATCATACCACCATAATATTTGCCATAAACATGCTTTTACAAGCAAACAATTTCACCTGCATAATTTACGTAGTGAATAATAACAAAATATGAGAATAAGGATGACACGAGGACTGCCCTTTTGTAATATCAAACCTTGTGCTTAGGATCAAAAAACTATGTCAAACAACATGCAGATAAAAAAAAAAAAAGTACAGCATGGTGTTTTCTACCCAGGGAAATATATATTTTTTTTTTTCTGTACGAAGTTAAATTTTTTTTTATTTGCGCTACAAGAGATGACTATGAGAAAAAATTCTAGGATTGTTATAGAGAAGTTTGTGCGGACGTTCTTGGTTCACATAGGCGTGACTATGACAGACAGGATAGCGTATCGAAAGAAACTGCTAGAAGCCATATTGCATCGCAAAGTACTTCGCGGCTAACCTTAAAAATCAAGGCTTGGAATCTAAATATACCAGGTTGGAATACTGGATAAACCAGGTTGGAATTTATAAATGAACCAGAGTTCTTTTTCTTGAGATCCCATTGTTTGTATGCATATCAATTAAGTTACATCACAAAGTGCATTACGGGATACGGTGGTCTGTGCTAAATGTGCCAAAAAGTAGACGTTTACAAGATAATGCCCCACCTTTTCAATCAGTGCCTACAATTATTACGAAGTTTATAAAAACAAAAATGGCAAAATCATTGCGAGGTGGTTGTACCTCACCGCCATAAGTTTTTCCCCAAAGCCAGGGTCACACTGCTTGTACATCATAAAAAGGACAGTCTGCAAACAGAGACAGCTGCAAACAGATTCAAACTCGAGTCACCACGAGATCTGAGCTTCGAATGCCGCATGGCAACGCGTTCAAGGAGACACTTGGCACGCATTTTGAACCATGGATATTGTGGTGACTGATATCTGCAGACTGTCTTGTGTATCATGTATAAGCAGTGTCACCTCGGCTTAAAAATACTTCTAGTAGAAGCAAACACCGCAATACGACCCACAAGAATTGCATCATAAATATTAAAAATATTAAAAGAAGGTCAACACGGACTCAGGGGCGGATCCAGAACTCCGTTTTGAGGGGGGGGGGGGGGGGGTCCACCCATGTCAAATTGCCCTCCGAGAAAGTCGGAGGGGGGCGGTCGACTTGGTTTGGGGGGGGCGGCCGCTCCCATCGCCTCCTCCCCCTTGGATCCACCCCTGCACGGACTTCACTATATAGTATCAAACCTCGTGCTCAGGCTCAAAAAGCTACGCCAGGCAATGTGCGAAGATAAAAAAGATTGCAGCATTATTATTTTTATTTAGGGAAATCTGAATTTTTTATGTACGGAGCTCACTTTTTTTCTGGAGTTTTAAGCGGTCTAACTTCTACAGAATTGCAAACAAATATATCAAAAGGCGCACTTGTAGCGCTAGCCGCAACATGTCCAGATGAATATCGCAAATTAAATAACTAAATGAGCATCGCAAATTGTCTATCTACGTCCCCAGAGCAGCTGTTCACCGTTCTGAAACAATACACAAAAAGTTTTAAGTATAAGTTGCAGTAACTCGACGTAACAAGACCTTTTCTTGAACTCTTCTGCCTCGCGCCATGCTGTCGATGACTGGGTTGGGAGCACCTCCCCGCGGATAGATGCCGCCTCCTCTTTTTCCGATTACGCCCTCTCCGCACAAATGAGGACGGCCGGAGAAGCGTTCGCGCGCTTTGGGATCTCGGAGGCCATGATGGGGACAACAAATAACAATGACTCAGCACTTGGCTGACTTAACCGAACGCCGTGTCAGCGTTTGGCTGCAGTTTGTCTTCTCTAACAGCCTGAGGCCACCGAAAAAAAAAAAAAAAAAAAGGCAATATTATTTTTTTAATTGTTTTTTTGTTTTCGGTTGCATGCAGCGAGAGTGGGCAATTTATAACTTTGTCCGTCTTTTGTCCAAACCCGTCGCGACGTTTCCCTTCATTTTCAACTGTGACACATGGTTTTGTTTACTGCTGCTTGTCCATTTTCGTTTTTCCGTCCTCTGCGCGTGGGTTTCGTAGCAGAAAAGGACTATCGGGGTGATTTTTCTTAACAAGCTGCCTAGGCCCGCAGATTGGACCGACTAATAATAGCAGCAAAAAACAAACAAACAAAGATGCTTACAGCACCGACTATCAGGTACCGTTATCAACTTATGTGTAGCAGTTGCAAGCGAGCTGCCATGCCGCGCAATTTGTGAGCTATTCATACTGGGCTAAAATAAAGCGGCAGCTGACCCGTGAAAGAACGCACAATATGCAGCTTCTTCCCTACCCTGCACGAGACCAGTACGCCTGCTCCAAACCTCGTGGGACTCATTAGCCTGCAAACAAAGGGAGGTCTCACCTTTCCGAGACCAGAGTTTGTGGCAGTGCTCGTAACTGTCAAATAAGCACTCGACATTGCTGTTCCACACGTAGGAAAGCACAGAGTGCATTAAGAGTTGACAGCACTGATTTTGCCGTACTTGGAGAAGTGCCCCCTCCTAGCGTGCCAAGCAAGAATGACCTTGCAGCACAAACTTCAAAGATAGTATTAGATAAGTTTGTACGGCCATCCCAGGTCAACATAGGCCTGACTGTGACAGACGGGGTAGCCTATCGAAAGAAACTGTCTTCAAAGCCACTGCATCGCAAAGTACACATCGCGACACTGTTAGCGCGAACACGACATTGGCGCATTTTCGCATTTTACTTCTAAATAGTATTAGCAAGCACGAAATGTTATCGCTTACATTATAGAACTAAATGAGCTCTTTCCGCAGAAATAATAACTTGGATGACATCCCTTGGTTTCAAAGAAAAAAAACTAGAAAAACTGACGATCGCTTGTTCGCGCTAACAGTGTCGCGCTCTGTACATCACGTCTAATTTAAAAATTCAAGGTTTGGATTCTGTATATAAACCAGGTTGAAAGTTGGAATAACAAAGAAACCAGGTTGGAGCAAAATTAGAATTTATAAAAAGACCAGAATATTTTTTTTTTTTTTTATATCTCGTTTTTTTGCACAGCAATTTACATCCCAAAGTGCCAGCTACATAACGGGATGTGATGGTTTGTGCTACATGTGCCAAAAACTAGACAGTTACTAGAAAACTGTTGAATCCTAAACGTCCGGTGTGTCCTAACAACGGAAACCGACATATTAAAAGTTAAAAACGAGACATTGCGAATATGGGATGCCACTTTCATGTAAAACTGACAGCAAGTGACTCAAATCGAAGAACATGCATATTCACAATAATATTGTTATCTCTTCTGGTGAATTCATTTTCATGCACGAAACGGTGACTCACAAACGAAATATAGAACACAGTGTTACTGCTTTTTTTTTGATAACACGCACTTGCAGGTTTGCGCCGATGAGGCCTCAAAACCGAAACTCGCGTATCGTGACAACGCCCGCTACTAACCAACCCCGTTGTCACACATCTCCTGCACAAAGTCACTTTAAAATTACCAGTAAACATACAAAAATGACACGGATACAATAATCTTGTAGAATATCACCTTATTTAATAATAACTGCATAAATATGCGTTTATCACCTTATTTATCACCTTATTTAGTAATAACTGCATAAATATGCGTTAAAAAACCTAGAAACCTTTTTCGCACGATAAAACGGTATATCAACTTTTAGTTCGGGTAACAATGTATTTTTGCCGAATCTTTGGCAAATCTTTAGAAAAGTTCAGCAAAAATTCGGCTTTGCCGAATCCCTAGATTCGGCGCTGAATTTTCGATTCGGCAAAAGTTCGGCCCATCGCTAGTTTCAGCATGGCACAAGAGACAAGAGTCCAAGAAAAAGTCTTGTTACGCCGAATTACCGAAGCTTTTACCTGTGGTATTTTTTTACTTTCGAGGTAGAAAGTTTAAAAGTTGCTTTGGGGAAGTAGACAAGTTGTGATGCTTATTTTCCGGTGTATAAGTCGCGGTTTTTTTTCAACACGTTTTCTTGGTGCGACTTATACAACAATGCAACTTATATAAGATTTTTTTTTTTTTTTTTCGAGGTGCGACGGCATTTTTTTTATGTGCCGCGCGCCATCTTTTGTGGAGCGCCATAACTACGTAGCCATAGGTGGTGTTTCCCCCTCCAGGAGGCACTGCTGTCGCCGCACTATTTTGACTCGGAATGCGAGATATTTTCATTTTTATGGTTTCCCCGAAGCGGCTCAGTGTGGATAGGCAAGACAGTGAGAATAAAGCTTTTACAGCATGTTATTGATGTTGCCTAGTTCAGCCATGGTTCCGTATTCTTTTGCTTCAGTCCAGTAACACTGAAAAGTAAGTAGGTTGGTATTGCAGAATATTTTCTCACGTCTTTCTTAGTTTCTGTTTGATGAGCAGTTTTTTTATGCCATGCTCCAGCCATGTTGCAACATGTAAAAGGAAGGATTGTGGATAGCCGATCTTTTAGAGGTACCAAAAAAAAGTATGTCAAGCTTTATCGTTTTGCCTGCGCATCGATGCTCGCGCCGTCTCCGGGACTTGGCCTAGGCTAGGCCTAGTGCTCCAACGCTTGATTCGCGAGTGTCTAGATCTTTAAACTTTCATTCGCTCGGAATGCTTTCGCTCGAATAAAGTCGACTACCCTCTCATTTTGCACATTTTACGTCCTTTTGCTGCGAAACGCTCTATTGCCCCCGCCAGACAGCACCATACTATGGGCATTTCTCGAGAGTCGAAATGCGCGTCAAACGGTATGTGCGATCCAGCAATTGCGCGAAACTCCGATTTCGCGATACCAATGCGCGTAAACCAAAGAACTCATCGCGTGAACCGTGCAAAGAGGTGCGACTTATACAAAGGTGCGACTCATACACCAACTTTTCCACGAAAGCGGCTCAATTTACGGATGTGCGACTTATACGAGGGTGCGACTTATAGTCCGGAAAATACGGTACTTACAAATATCACGAAGTTTACAAAAAATGTTAAAATCATCGCGAGGTGGTCGTATCTTACCACCACGATTTTTGCTCCAAACGTGCTCAGAGTACAAGCAAACCACAATATAACCCGCGTAATTTACGTAATAAATAAAAACAAAATATGAAAAGAAGGACGAGAAGAGGACTGCACTTTTGTAGCATCAAACCTTGTGATCAAGATTGAAAAGCTACGTCAAACAACGTGGGAGATTAAAAAAAAAAAAAAGTAAAGCTATAATTCTTTCTATTCGGGAAATTGTTTTTCTATACAAAGCTAATTTTGTTTTATTTGCTTTACATTTTGCAGTTCAAGGCGCACCCGTAGCGCTATGCGCAGCATGTCCAGATGAATGTTTCAAATTAAATAAGCATCACAACTTGTCTGCTTCCCCGAAGCAACTTTTAAACTTTCTACCTCGAAAGTAAAAAATACCGCAGGTAAACGCTCCGGTAATTCGGCGTAACACGACTTTTTCTTGGACTCCTGTCCCTTGTGCCATGATGGGCCAAACTTTTGCCGAATCGAAAATTCGGCGCCGGATCTAGGGATTCGGCAAAGCCGAATTTTTGCCGAACCTTTCTAAAGATTTGGCAAAGGTTCGGCAAAAATACATTGTTACCCGACCTAAAAGTTGATATATCGTTTTATCGCGCGAAAAAGGTTTCTAGGTTTTTTTAAACGCATATTTACGCAGTTTTACTAAATAAGGTGATATTCTACAAGATTATTGTATCCGTGTCATTTCTGTTTGTTTACTGGTAATTTTAAAGGGGCCCTCCAACAGTATTTGAGCGTCTACTTTTTTTTTTGCGGTTTCTCCACGCTAGTGGTCCCGGAAACCCAGTGGACAACGAAAGAGTTTAAAAATATTAGCGCATCATATTTTAATTTGACAAGTTGGAAACACCTCCTCCGACGGTGGCGCCGCGAGGTGCCGAATGCGCGCGCATAACGGCGCTCCCTTTCACTATACGTCACATTCACTGGGTTTCGTGATTGGCGAGAGCCGTCCCAGAAATTTTGAAGCGGAATAAAGTATATCACACGTTAACCGTCATTATTTCTCTAAAAAGTTGTTTTTATAGAGCTAATAAAGTTGCAAATTAAAGTTCAAAAAGGGCAAAAACAACGCCTCGTCGCACATGCGCGCCTCCCAGCGGCGGAGTACCTCCTACTCGCCGAGGTGGCTCCACACCATAGCTCCGGTGACGGAGTTGCGGGAGACGAGGCTTCCACGGCTGTCGAAGCGGACTGAGGCAGAGACGCGTCGCGGCGCTTGCGTGGTGTGTCCTCGTACGGCGCGACGCCCAGCTACGCACTCCTTTTTAAGAATTCGGCGCTCAAAATCCGATAAGCCCGGTAAATTCATCGATGATGGCAACCCGATTCCAAAGCTACGATGGTTGCAGCGAGGCCTAATGGCCGACCGGGCCGACGGGCTATCAACCAAACTCGCGTCCAATTGGCCAACCGCTTTGCTCCAATCGCTAAACTGTTTCATTTTACGTCATGAAGCGCAATGTTTTGCTTATTTAAAGTTGTTTTCTGCAATATTTAATTTGCTAATAACTCACAAAATATTGCGAATTTCTGTAATATTTTTTTTCCTCGGTGTTCCTGCTTTCATGGAGCTCCGTTTCAGCGCGAACTTCAAACCAGTCAAAAAATTGTTGGTGGGCCCCTTTAAAGTGACCTTGTGCAGGAGATGTGTGACAACGGGGTTGGTTAGTAGCGGGCGTTGTCACGATACGCGAGTTTCGGTTTTGAGGCCTCATCGGCGCAAACCTGCAAGTGCGTGTTATCGAAAAAAAAGCAGTAAAACTGTGTTCTATATTTCGTTTGAGAGTCACCGTTTCATACGCAAAAATGAATTCACCAGAAGAGATAACAATATTATTGTGAATATGCATGTTCTTCGATTTGAGTCACTTGACGCCAGCTTTGCATGAAAGTGTGCGTCCCATATTCGGAACGTCTCGTTTTCAACTTTTAAATTGTCGGTTTCCGTTGTTAGGACACGCACAGACGTTTAGGAAGATGGGAAGAGTTAGGAATGTCGGATGTGCAACGTCGAGCACAATAGTTCTGTGTTTAGTTTTACGTAAATACATGAAAACCAGGTTATGGTTGAAAATCAGTCTGGCTACCGTGGGCATACCTTGGCAAGGCGATAATTCCAAAGGGAGCACTTAGCTAGCTCAGGCAGGGACAGGAGTCTTAAAGGACACATGCAAAGAAAAAAAACATTTTTTTTAAATAGCTTAGATGGAAAAAGGATATCATAAAACGATTTTACAACGAAGAAAAAAATTTTTTAGAGCTACCGTATTTGCACGAATATAATGCGACCACGAATATAACGCGAGGGCAGGTTTTGATGCCCCCAAAAAGAAAAAAAAAAATATTACTATTATAACGCGAGCCGAGGCCGCGTCAATTTCTCGCACGTGGGGGCATAGCAGAAGTGAAAAGTCAATGGAAATAGGAGAAATATCCGTTTATGTTTTGACTGCACTCATCCTGACTGCTCAAGTCCTTCGTTTACAATCCACTTGGCGACTACGCAGATGGCAACAGCACGGCACCGCTTGTCTGGTAGTTCCTTTTTCTTCGGTGTGGGCTCCTAGGTAGCCCACAATCCAAGCAAGGCACGAAACAGAAGCACCAACACACAAACACCAGACCACTCTGGAGCAAAAACTAAAAAATGCGCAGGCAGAACAAATACCGCTGAACCCGATACACCATCACACTTCTTGTTCTGGTCCCTCCGCGTAAACAAACCGCGCTGCACGATTGCGTAAACGCGGTCGCTGCACGATTGCGATTGCGATTGCGTAAACGCGGTCGGTGGCCTTTTGGCTTGGCTTGTGTTGACTTGACTTGACCTGGCTTGGCTTGGCTTGGCTTGGCTTGAACTGGCCAGTTCCCGCATTCCCGCATGGCGCGCGCGCTGAGTTTCTGCAGCGTGCGCGCGCGCGTTGTACGAACACAAAAGCGATAAAAATGCTTTTTTATGTTTTCTATTCGCCCCTTCATGTGGCCCAATAGCTAATAAATTCCCCACACACCCCAACTTCTTTTCCTACCCGATCTCCTGCATTTAGCAGGAGGGATGGCTTTCTCTGGCTTTCTCCGCACTCGCGCTCCTCGTGGCTGAACTCGATTCCGAATATAACGCGAGGTGCGTTTTGGAGCACGTAATTTCGAAAAAAAAACTCGCGTTATATTCGTGCAAATACGTATATTTACGGCGCTATCAAATTTGTAGTTGGCGCCCGCGGGCGCCGCGGAAAAGTGGCCCTTATTTATCACGTGACGGGCCCATATTTGTCACGTGGTGCTCGCGCTCTTTCGGAAGCTTCCTATGGCCTCTAAAAGTGACTTATTCATCTTTGTTTGAAGTATAACAAAAAACTAAGATGAATAAGTAACTTTTAGAGCCCAAAGGAAACCCCTGAAAAAGCGCAAGCAGACGTGATCGACCTGTGCGCCGGTCAGATGACGGCGGCAGCGCCCCGAACCAGACGAACTTCTGCGGCGGCGGCGACGGCGGCGTGGAGAAACACGTTGAAGCGGCGTTCGCACAACGCTCAGCGTGCGGCGGCGGCGTCGCTTTACGGCTCGGCGACGCAGGGCGGCGGCGCGCGGGCCTACCACGTGACCAGCAGCGGCTCCAGCGGGCACCAACTACAAATTCGTATAGCACCGTAAATATAGCTCTAAAAATTTTTTTTCTTCGTTGTAAAATCATTTTATAATATCCTTTTTCCATCTAAGCTGTTTAAAAAAATGTTTTTTTTCTTTGCATGTGTCCTTTAAGAGTAAACACATAGAGGGCTAAATTTGAAGATATGGATAAATGTACACTATGCATACAGCAAAGATAACCAATTGAACATGTGATTCTAACATGTAAGGAGTTTAGTGCTGCCCTTCCCAAAGGGGCGACAGACGCACCGGGGCCCCTGAGTTTCGCTGGAGAAGATGGCAGTTTGGATTACAGTAAAGTAGATGCAATGGAGAGGAGGTTAGAGTGCTGGTGGAAATTATCTTGGAAAAAGTGATTGAAGAACAACTACCGCAAAATACTGGGAGAGCGTTCATCACACCTTCTCTGAAAATGGGAATCATCTGGACATGGGCGCTTGTTCGGTCAAATCGGGCGCTTAGTGTATAATTTGCAGTATCCCCAAGTTTGGAACATGTTAATAGTAATAGCTTTATTTACCATGTATAAGCATGGTGGGGGCTGAGGAAAAAAGCTGTCCAAGCAGCTTGACTGGTCCTCAGCCCCCCTCAAGTACATACAGTGGCGAGAAAGACATTTAAAAAGAACGCAAGAAATTATATAATATTACAAGGTACTTTCATCATAATAATGAACAACAGACAACTATCAGCAATACATCAAACAAGAATAACACTTGCCTATAATATAAATTGGGAAGTTGCACACAAGAAAGGGAAAACTATCCAAAATATTCGAAGATGCTTCAACATATTATATGCACACATACATACACACACACACATAGATACACACATATACATATATACACATATATATGCATACACATACACATACACACACGTACACATAGACATATATATGTGTGTGTTTTTATGCTTCGTACATTGCGCGAAGTTCACCATATGTGCAAGTGTGCAGATCAAAATGAACGTGGTGATAGTTGTTTAAAAGGGATGGTAAAAGATAACGGAGACATTCTTTTCCGGAGTTTAGTCGAGTTGTAGGGACTACCCAGCTCTCTTTGTGTCTCGTAGAGTAACTAGAGGTTTTTGTTTGCAGTTTGGACAGATTACGTATATTACTTATATTTCTCTGTGTCTCTAATTTATAGCGAGCACTCAAACGATATCTGTATAGGTTGTGCGCCCTGACAACGCGAGAACGACGAAAGAAAATTGAACTTGGTGTTCCATGAGGGGCGTTATATATGTGGCGAACATATTTCTTTTGTAATAAATGAATACGCTGTAGGTTTGAAGATGTAGTTGTCCCCCACACTAGTTGGCAATAGTTTAAGTGTGAGTAAAACAGTGAATTATAAAGAAGCAACCTAATTTGTGCGGGAAGGAGGTATCGAATGCGTCCAATTATGCCAGTAATTTGCGCTATTTTTGTTAGCAAGTAGTTTACATGAGCGTCCCATAGCATGTCGGCGGAAAATATTACACCGAGACACCTGAAATGTTCTACCTCTTCTATACGACGAGAATTAAGGAAGATTTCTGGATGTGTAGGAACGGGCTTGTTTTTGGGTCTGAATATAACCGCCTTTGTTTTTCTTTCATTTACTTGCATTGCATTAGCTACCGACCAGTTGTCGAGTGTTTTCATTTTACTAGTAACATGATCTATAAGTTTGTGAATGTCATGGCCAGAGAAAAATATGCTAGTGTCATCCGCATATACTATAAATTTGGCTGTGTGGCTAATATTTACAATATCGTTAACATAAACGTTGAAGAGTAGTGGCCCTAATATGCTGCCCTGTGGCACACCGCAAAGTACTGGTTGCGCCTTTGAGCGCATATTGTTAATCTGGACAACCTGTTTTCGATTAGATAAATAAGATTTTAGAAGCAATAAAACCCCTCCTCGGATACCGTAGCAGTTAAGCTTTTCAAGCAAAATGTCATGATTTACTAAGTCAAAAGCCTTTGAAAAATCCACAAATACACCAAGAACGACGGCTTTGTTTTCAAATTGTGTGAGTATATATTCTTTTTGTTCGAGTAATGCTAGCTCACTTGATTTGTTTTTACAAAAGCCGAATTGGTGTGGCGTCAACAAGTTATACTTATCAATAAATCCCGAAAGTCTCGAGTGCAAAAGTTTTCAAATACCTTTGAAAAAACTGGCAGGATGGAAAATGGCCTATAATTTCCCAGATCATTTCTATCTCCTTTTTTGTAAAGTACTGTAATCTTTGCTTTTTGCATTTTTGATGGGAAAACAGCTGTCTCTAGACAGCTGTTAAATATATCAGTGAGGATAGGCGCGATTATATCAGCTACATGCTTTACTGGCCGTATCTGGAGACCATCAATATCACAGCTACTGCTATTATTTAGACTTTTGATTACTGATATCACCTCTGGCGCGGTGACCGGTTGTAGAAACATTGATTTGTCATTTCGAATGCTCACATATTCGAGAGCAGCCGACGAGTTACCACGTGTAGTCAGGTTTCGAAAGAAATCATTAAAAGCGTCAGCTAATTCGGCTCCAGACAATTCCCCTCCATTCGCTTGAACAAGATAAATGCTTCACCGGTATTTCAAAGAAAGTAGCACAGCTGGGGGCTGGAGAAAAATTGGGACTCCCTCCCTAGTGACTCTGGCCCAAGGTCTCAAAACTGTACCCCAGTGGGTCTGGTGTTGAGGCGACACCAACAGAAAATTGACGACTCCCTCAACGGGGGGAAGAAAAAGGTGGTGCGTGTTTTTAGGGTTTTTTTTCTCCAATCCCTTAAGGGTCATCCCAGCAATCACCCCGGACCTGCCAACCCTACAATGCTGAAAATACTACAGGGGACGCCAAAAACCACTACAATTGCGTGAAGAAATACGAAAACTGTTTTATTCTTCAGGACTTAGTCACAAAACGTGACTATGATGGGATAAAGCTTGGCATCATTGCCAACGTCATTGCTTGCGTCAGTTGCGACTGAGAACGTCACGCTCCTATAACTACTAACAACATCGCCTATCTTGTTTTCAGCCATTCCCTTCATTATCGCAGCTGTCTTGATTCGAGCACAAACGTAGTAAGTAGCTTCCCTTTGAGCCTGGGAACATTTTCTGAAAGAGGTCTCCGGCGTGATCAGCCGACGTGAATGGCCCGTTTTGTTTAACAAAATGCTGTAAAAAGGCATTCTGCTAGGATAGTTTTGTGATCCATTGATCGATTAAAGTACCCTCCGAGCTTCTCGTTGGTTTCAACTAGTTTTGCAGAGTCCTTGTGCTTTTTTGTACTGAGATGACAGAATGTCCCGGCGACCAGTGCGCGAAATGTTGACATCGCAGCGGCACAAACTACAAAATGTGTACCTTTCGCCCTTGCGCGACGTTTTGATTAATGGAAAGTCAGTCGAATAGCTGGGAACGAACACTTGAAAGCAGTTTTTCCCCCGACGTCTAGTTGTTAAGGTGGTTTCAAGGGATCATGCTCAAAAGTTCCGGTAACAGAACGCACAACGTGCCCCACAACCAAAATTGCCACAAGGAAGATTTTCTAAACAAAAAGTTATTTTGGATTTGGATGGGTGGATGGGTGTTAGCGGCCTTACCCCTTATAACGACCGGTAGCTTGCACCTCCTAGCATACAAGTCGATGTATCAGTGTGGCCAACACCGAATTGCAGAATGGTGAGATGGAGCTCAAGCAAAAACACTTCACTATATTTTTTTACACATATCAGAAAAAATTGTACAAATATTGTTGTCAATACAATAACTGTAAGAAAGCGCTGGAAAGTGGGCACTTTACGGTAAAATCATAAAACTTGGCAGGTATGTCAGCCCCACGACCCGGTAAATATTTACAGAAAAGCATTGGCCTAAAAGGGGCAGAATCACATTTTTTATGTTTTTAGGCTAGGTGGCACAAGCTAATGCCCGTTATAAAGGGTACAGCCGTCAATGTCCATCCTTCCATCCATCCACATTTTGACCAAACATGTAAACGTGGTATTCTTATATAAGTAAGCAAAGGTGAAACTTCCTGAGCGTAAGAGTGCTTCCAATTGGATCATACTTTGTGCATGTTTCAATCAGCAAGAATGAGCAGCATGTCTGTACCTAGATCACGGGTCACAAACACACAGCCCGCCACCCGCTGAGACGCAGCCCGCAGGCAACCAGCTGCAAGACCCCGTTCCCTTGTATCGAGAGCTCAAAATGACATAGGCCATGCTTTGTGTCGTAGATTCACTTCTGCTCGAAACATAGTTCTGATCGTACAGCTTTTATTTGCCTTGGTTTAATTTTTGCTCTCCGGTTTTTTACCATGCTAATCAACTATATGGCAATCCCTCTACTGTTCTCGCCTTCAGAAAATATCACCAATAAAATACAAGTATTTTCTGAGATTGCTGCTAATAAAATTGTGAGGAAAGCAGAAACTGCCATATAAAGAATATTTTTTTTTTTTGAGACATGCTAAGTTCATTTAATTTCAGGGTGAATTATTCTATTAAAAAATGCCAGCACATTGGCGGGGCAGCGTTATTCTAACTTGTTATCACAACAGGTAAGGGCCCAAAGTAGTCCTATAAACAAATCAAAGATAAGGATGTCACTGGCAAAACTACAAGTTTACAAAAAGCAGTAAGCATGAAGTTCCTCCTTAATAAAATCATTCACCCCCCCCTTACGTTGGCCCCCGACTCTTCAGGGCTAGGCGATCTGGCCCCCATACTCAAAAAAGTTTCAGACCCCCGACCTTGATCATATGAGGCCAAGAAAAACCATAGTTGGTTATTTGGCCTTTGCGCCAAAAGTTGTGTCCCCCCCCATACGACAATGAATTGGAAACCCGGACATTTACATGGGAGATATTTAACAAAGTTGTGGCAAATCAAGTGAGGCTTTTCTAATTATTTTGGGAATAAAAAATGAGTGGGTGCACCATCTCATGCCGCTTACCAAACTGCCTGCGCGTCGTAGCTGTGAGTGTTCAAGCTGGTCAAATGCTACCACCAGCCTCTGAGCGGGCATTCACTGGGTTAGCCGTTTGTCAAGCAATCTTGAGCCCTGACGTCATCTCCATCTTTAAGGAGGTTTCTTGTTTGTACTGCCACTTCTTTCACTGAGTTTTTTTGCTCCGTTTGTAGCCGTTCAAGCAGGCGATTTCTGTTTGTTACGTTATGTTTCAGCGGCCGAAGTTTGCAAGTGCTCTTAGGCGATCGCGCATCAAGATTATTGACTCCCTGCTCACTCAGGCGCGTTGTGGTGCCGGAAGTGGCTTTCACTGGTGGTTATAGTTTAGTCAGTGTGTTGCATTGCACACCCGCAAGTGCATTGCACATCACCGAGATTCTAGTTGTAGCAAAGCAGTAAAACAGCAGAAACTTCCATCGCGCTGACCCACTTCCCAGATCACCAAGCACTGGTGGTAGTCGTCGGTGGCGTCCACGACGCAAAGCAAGACGGCTAAAAGAATTAACAAAGTCGCACCTCCTTAGGTACGTGACGGCACCACGTGCGCCCCAATGTCCGAAGAAACTAAAGCTGTCGATTTAATTCCTTCGCACATTGGGGCCGAAAAATACGACATTTTTTATCCGGATTGATGGTTGAATTAGGGCAGAGGACTTTGATTCAAGCAAACCCTCGAGCCACTCTGCCCAAATTATAACTAAATTTTCTCTTGGTTCTATAGCAGTTTATTTGTCATTTTTCTAGCCCTTTTTAGCATTTCTCCAGGCATCTCTCAGTTCACTCAAACATTTGGAAACCACTTATTCCTTCATCAATCCCTCCAATCCCAAAGCAATGAAAAAGTCTGCTTCAGTCTAGTAGGTATGTACCCAACTTGCCATACCTACAATGCTCTGCTGTTACCTTTGACTGTCCCCATCGTGTACAATTTGTATCCGTCTGCTCAGATCTTGACCGATAAGTCACGGTCCTCCGTACCCGTCATTGCCACACACAGAGCACACTTTTTGAATTGTCAAAAGAATTATTTTCTTAATCCAAAATTTTCTGCATAGTAAGCTTCTTTTCCAATCTCGACTCCCGCATACCTCTTAAAGCTTCTTTCACTGCCCTTTTAACTGACTTTGTCCTCTTCATTCTTTTCTAGCATTAGCCCAGTACCTGGTAGAGAGCTCGCTTTCTCTCTTTTACCTCCACATCCCTCGTGTATTAGCGACGAGATGTTTTGGTGGTGGCATTTCGCGGGCGCCCTCCTGTCACGCAGCTTGTAGAATGCGAGCAGACGACGCGCTATGTCTAAGCACGGAGTGACTATGTTAGTTTGCATGTATGCCAATTAAAAACGGTTTATTTATGAAAGAAACGCGTATGACATATTTGTGAGTGATCTTTCTTAGGAATAACAGTGCCTCAAAGTCGCTTATTATATAAAACAAAAATTCAAAATGTCCAAAAAACAAGCCTGGAGCTTCACGTTACAGCTTGCGTGGCATGCGTCAAGGCTATTCACAGCCACTCCGATTCTTGTTTTTTTTCCAGATCCGTAAAGGCTGCTCTAGAAAAAGGCTTTGCATTCAACAGAGTATATGACGTGCTGTCTTCTCTGTGCACTCGCGCACAGTTGTGTTGCAAAGCGCCACACTTTTGTTTCAGCTACGTTCAGGCTGCCGATACCGATGCTTCTATCGAAGCGTAACTTGACAGTTGCTGACGAGCAAATTCTCGTCAGCAACAGACACTTAGCTCCGCCCACATCGAATACGTGGCAAAGAAGTCTGCCCTATCCGTGATGTAACAAACGATGATGATGATAGCTAGGGAAGTGCCCCCTGTAGTTCACGCACGCCGCCAATAGGAGCCCAATATTTAGCTTGCCTAAAGTCGATTCGCGGCTGCCATGAACCTCTCCTTAAATTCGATTTCACTGCTTGCCTTCCTCTCCTCGAAGAAAAATCCAATCACCCTGCACATTATCATCTGGACTCTTAGCTCCCCTGGTGGAGGATCTTCGAATCGGCACGGACCACTAGGAGTCTGTGGACAAGAAGCACTGCTCTAGAGTATGACAGCCTGTAGTTTAGACACAGTCACTGTCCTGTTTATAAAAGAGGTTCCACCAAACAAAAAAAACTCACCACGACTTGAGGACTGAATCAATTGGTTCCATTCGAATCGCTGGCGAAGGTCGGGTTCATCGGGAGTCTCGTAAGATCAAGAGGGACGCCTGGGACCACTTGAGATGCTAGGAACCTAATGCAATGATTAATGACAGTAATTAAGAACAAAGTGAGCACACACTCCAAGCACATGAAAATGACGGAAGCAAACGACTAAGGTGATGAGCGACATTTTCTAGAAATCCAAAAACCGAGCAACACGACGAGTGACAGTGAGAAATCCCCATCGCTCGAAACTGACTCATCGTTGTCGCCGGTCTCGTCGCTCGATAAATCCCTTTCATGCAGTTCAACCTTTAGAGTTCGAAGGTATCTCAAACCAACCTGTTCCTTTTTGCATTATCACTACTGTAAGAATACTAACAGTTAAAGGAGTGAGGCCTTGCACAATACAAAATTTGATGTAACTATATGGCTGGAACCAATTAGCTGTCCCTATATTAATGCTAAATTTGTTTCGTAAATTCGTTGAACCCTCGGATCCACCTTTTTAGGAAAGCTGCCATGTTCCTCTTTCCACAAAAAGTTTAGAGTGTTGCACCAGGGAAAACTATTTTTTATTATTTAATATAATTGAATTAAACTTCCACATTTTATAATGCTTTTCTCCTTTATATAAGTCTTGTGTTAGTTTCGATATAGCTTGCTCCTTATGTTTTGGATGCTCTAAACATGCAGAAAATGCATGTTCTTGCAGACATGTGGGGCATGCCAACAGACTTAAAAGAGCCTAGTAAAATAAACATATTTGCTCCTTTTAAACCACTGAGTGCAATGAACTACAAAAATACTGTGTGCTAGACCTATCCTATTTTAAAATACATGAAAACCCGGAAAACACCATTTTCGAAGGGCTCACAAATGTTTCTTAATGATTTTATAAATATAAAAAATATATATTTTGATCAAACCTAGATAGTTGCAATTGATTTAATCTAAAGCATCTGCATGTCAAATTTGGTTGTATAGGACAATACTAAAAACAAAAATTCTTGCGCACATTTTGTGAAGATGCCCCAAAACTACATAGAAAAAAATTTGTCTGAATGATACCGTAGATGTGTAGCTACGCCCTTCCACGGTCGGAAAAATAGTTTTTGTAATAATTTCCTGTGAGAAATTGAAGCTACAGAAGACTGCAATGAAGCAGAGAGAATGTAGTGGCAACGACAACCATTTGAAGAAGCGTGCACACAAAAATGGCTCAAATTTATGCAGTTCTTGGTTGTCAGTTTTTCTAAATGTTTATTTCACAAATTTCGCGATTATAACTGGTCCTTATTATTTTTATAATAAAATATGAACATTCAAAGATCATTCAACACCATAAAACCGAAAATCCTTTTTTTTTTTTTTTGCAAAAGGTAGCCTTTTTATGTTCCGCATCTCCCCTTAACATAATGAACAATCATATGTAGTTTGCGATGGAGCGATATATACTTCGGAAGATGCTGTACCGGCATCATTGCACCAGATCTCATGTAAACAAGAGAGAAGATGTTGGTGCATTCATAGATATCAAAAGAATGGTCCAAGCTTCATTGACGAGTGTTCAATATTTACAAACCTAAATTCCGAACCACGCAAATCCTGATCGCTGCAGCTAGTAATCCTATTAACAAACAGCGTGTCTCCCAATTTACGCTCTTCTTTTTCACCACTGAAATAAATGATGCATTGCCGAGCGCTCAGTCTCTGCCCAAGTAGCTCTAGCGGTTCGAACCAGATGCCAGAGTTTCAGAACTCACTCTTATCTTATTAAAAGGTTATAAGCGATTTTCTGAATATATAGATAGAAAAATGGGACAACCCATTCTTGGCTAATGGCGCCATTCAGCTCCATGTATTGAGCGACTTTCCCATTGAAAATTACAGATCACTCAAAACTTTTTAATTAGATTGGGGTTACTTATGAAACTTTGGTATCTAGTTTAGACCGCTAGCGCCACGTTCGTGACGAGGTTGAGCACTCGCCGATGCATAGCTTAATTTTGCAGTGAAAAAAAGCCCGTGATGTCATTGCACCATGCCGGTGGTCACTCCACACTTGTGCTGGCAGGGAACAATGAATTTGGTGGTGCAAAATGAATATTGCGGAAGTTTGTACACTCAGCAGCAAGGCCATCACAATGGCAGCTGATGTGAGAGCAATGCCTACCACATATATATTTCCACAAAAGGAAAAGAATACGAAAATGCTTTGTATGTAGTACACAGATTCTGAGTATTTTGTTGACATATTGTCCCTGTTGGTTTTCAGAAACGTAGACACAGGGAAACAACCGTGAGTTCCGGACAACAGAGCCAAAGTTTGCAGCCTTCATTTCAGGCCACAGGCAAGGCATCGAGATGCAAAAGTTGAAATTGGGAAAGATGCTGGAAGTGGGTAGCAAATGTCTGCAGCCAGTGTCTTGTGAGCCATTTAGAGTACCTTAATTTTTGCCAATAAAATTGAAAAATTATTTGTCACTGAATGGGTGAGAACGGCAAGGCACATTTCTTCCACATGCCCGGCCACCAGTAGCGCTGGTTGCCTTCCACTGTGCTTCACCTGTGCAAGGACGCTCGAGGCTTACAAGGCACGAAAGCATGATCGAAGGCAGGAGGCTAGCGCTGGATATCTTTGTTGGGTGGATGGACGGATGCTAATGGCTGTACTTTTTATAACGGGCGGTAGCTTGCTCCACCTAGCCTAGAAAACAAAAAGGACCAAAAGTATGGTTCCTCCCCTTGCACTTCTGCCTTTTTTTAACTATCACATCAGTCAAAGAAGCTAGAAACATCACTCCCCGCCTTCCCTTCCCCTTCCCCCTTCCTTCCTTCTCCCTCCCCCTCCCCCCCCCCCCCCCCCCCTTTCTAGTGAGAGTTGTTAATTTTTCTCTGGTTACCCCAATACCGAATTTTCGAACCCGCTGGGAGACAAACTTGAGTCCTTCGGCCGGAGGCACGCGGGAGGCAGTCCCAAGTTTGCTCTGCCCTGCCTGTCCACAGCTGTGCTAATTAGTTTTACTTCATTCAATTTTCCCTACATAATTTCCACCAATATTCTAACCTCCTCTTTCCGAGCGGAATCCTTTTCTCCTCCGCTCTTCCATCCTTGCCAGCAAAACCCAGCACCTCTGCCAAACCCAAAGAAAGGTTCTCATCACTCGATGGAAGAAACTTGAGCAAAGTAGTGTCATTTTTTCAGGAAAATAGGCTGAATTTACTCCAGGCTGACAAGAACGGGGGTTCATTGTTATGCACCAGGATACCTTTGGGACTGTCTTGCACCGCTATTTTTGAGAACTCCACAAACCGACGTCTCTCGATCCGATGAAAGTGAAGAGCTCTGCTTTGAGGTTGTGCGCCGGCCTCGAGTTGCGCAACCTGGAAAGGGACATAAAGAAAAGCAATGTTGGGAACCTGGAAGCCTTTTTCAAGGCTAAAACCCATAACGAGGGTTCACCTTTTAGGACGATTGTCACCGTCGGAGAGCAAATAACTTCTGAAGCAATTAACTACCCTGCAACATAGTAACCCATTTTTGGTGCAAACTCCAGGCGGTGGTGGAGTACTTGAATTCTGGTACCCACATGAATGCAGCTGCATTCTCTATCGATGTAGTTGATTTGTTTACTCTGTTACCCATGAGGACCTCTTCGCGTCGATGCACGAGTGTATCGACGAAAACTGTGTGGCCAAGTTCCAGAATGCTAGCGGTGTCGGTGTTGATGGTTTCTTGGAACTGCTCAGGTTCTACTTTCAGCCGAATTTTATTCTGTTTGAAGGCAGATATAATTTATAAAAAGAAAGAATTTGTATAGGCGCATGCATAGCTTAAGTGCTTTGCAACATTTTTTTGGCAAAAATTGACCAAACCATTAGCGAGAATTTGGGTGCGAGCAGTGCCAGTAAGGTATTTCGATTTGTTGACGATTGCCACTGAGTACCATATGTGTGTTGGCTCTATCACCCTCACTCTACGAAGGGACTCTTGCCTTTTGATTAGGGGTGTGCGAATATTGAAATTTTCGAATACGAATCGAATACGAATAAGACAAAAAACGGGCTTCGAATATCGAATCGAATATCGAATATGTGTCTTGTAATATAAAATTACAAAACAAGGTAACAGCAGGTTTTATTGCCTTTTCAAAATCAACGAATGCAACTGCATTTTACTAGGCTGCAGCAGGCTAACGATGCTTCTAGTAATGCACTCATTACAATTATCGTGTAGGAAAATTAACTGTTCAACTGTTCAGAAAGTAAGCGCTCCTTACGCGCCGTGACAACATTTCCGCCAGTAGAAAGACCCTTTAATCGGGAAACCTGCGGAATTTCCCTCAAGTTCGAAGAAGTTTGACTTATGGACAGTGTTGCCCGGCTCCTACACGAATATTTCAAATTTTGGGAAACAAATGATATAGAAAGTTGTTGATTTCATTTTTTATAAAAAAGTAACGAATATTTTTTTTATATAAAAGCGAAAATATGCGCTTTTAACGCTTTCATTAGCTATTAATGTGAACCTGTGATGCCAATAAACCCAACAAATATTGCACTTTTCCTCCGCCAGTTGAGACAATTACTTTTTTTTTTTAATATTAACGCATGCGCACAAAAGCAGAACTTCAGTTGAACCCTTGTCGAACATCACGTTGAAAGGTCGAAAAAGTCAAACTTTGTAGAACTCAAAACTGGGCAGGTTCGCAATATCTCTAATTTTTACTGAGCGGGAGCGACAGGCACTGGTGGCAGGGACGCCTTTTTTGGAGGTCGATACGAGGTAGTGACGTCCGTGACGTCACTGCCAAAAACGTAAAAAGCAAGCAAAAAAACATTTTTTTTTTTCTACGTTTTGCGGAGAGCTTGTTGCAGGTTGTTGTGTCTAGTGTTGGGGGCGGAGGGAGGCGGTGGTCGCGACGTGTTATTGTTGCAGTGCCATACGCCAAAGAAGAGAGGCCAGATACACGAAACGATCTAACGCCAAGAATGTACGTACGACGACAGCTCCGGAGCGGTCTTTCCACGATCAAATCAACATGACCGACAACGTCGCTCAGTTACTTGGTCGCGACGAACAACGGACATTAATTTTTCTACGTGCTCTTCTCGCGGGTCCCGATTTCAAGCAGCAAGAAGAAAGAAGGAAGTACTCTAAACCGGCCACGACGAACATGAACGCTGGATCCACAAGCACCCGGGAAAAGGTACTACGGCAACGATGCCACCGACCGAACGAGCTCGACGCCTAGCAGGCACTCCGACGATCGTTCCGGCGTTGCTACGACGGTCCTTGGCCAAGACCGTCTGCCACGACCGACCGGCTGTTTTCTGAATGAAATACGCGTTCGCAAGACCCTTGTGGACCCTTTCTGTATTATAGTTCGATCGCTGACCTCAATTTTAGATTAAGGGGTCATTCTCTGCCCCCTGTCATCTCCTTTTTTCAGGCAGCGGTGACGAACGCTGTCGTCGATTCTATCTCCTTGTTTTGTGTGATATGGAGCTCAAATAAACGCCGTATGGATTACTTTCGCAACACGGTATGCATACACTTTGTTATTAGTGGACCATTTTTATTCTGACACGCTTGTCGCCGCGGAAGCGCGTTCACGCTCACTTGTTTCCGAGAGTACATTACTGTCCAGCTATAACAGTTCGTGGGAGCTACGCGATGCCGGTCCCACCTTTCTTTGACGGTGTCACGTCAGTATCGACTGGTACTCGTAAAAGATCGGTCCCGAAGTACTTCGATCAAACGTGCGCGTCCGCTCCGAGTGTGCACAGGTATTTAAGTGGCTCTTGCTGACACTCTCTGAAACGTGTCTTTTAACGTCGGCACGCTCCTGCATATCCGATGCCGCGAAAAACGCCGCGGCGATTTGTTTCCATCTGCGTCGCTTTGCAAACGACTGGCACGGGCCGTTTTTTACCAACTATGACAGTTGTGTGTTGTGTTGACTTCGGAGGAACGAGCTGGAAGCATACTCCAGAGGAGTACGCGAGGTGAAGAGGTGAAGATGTCAAAGTAACAACATTTCTGCAAGAGTAAAACTATACGCACTCCGGAGTGCACTTCAGACGAAATGGCTATACGCACTCCGCTAAACTCGAATAAAACGAATGGTCAGAACGAGTTTTCCAAGCGATGGCAGGTTAAGGTGTCCGTTTTCTATGCAATGGGACGCAAGTTCGATTTTCGGTCGGCCTACTTTTTTTTTTTTTCTTTTTTTCTCGAACATTTTGTCTTGTCGAGGCATTTGACGATATTTACGACATTTCCTTTTCGCGATGAACACTAAAACAACCGAATGTTGTCGACGAAACTTTTCCAGAGGTGCGATCGGGGACAGCGGGGCTTGGGTTGCTGGCTGGACGGCGCGAAGCGGCGTGTCCTGGTTAAGTTTTGTAATTAGCAGCCGATACTGTCGCCGCGAAGCGGCGTGAACGCAGGCGGGGGGCTGTGTTAACGAGCTCCCCAGTGATACACGCGCCGTTCGAAAAGGTTGGCCCGAGCGGCATGAGCTCTCGGTGGAGTGCGTATAGCCATTTCGTCCGAAGTGCACTCCGGAGTGCGTATAGCTTTACTCTTTCTGCAAATAGCTCTATTTTGACTAAAACCGGACATGACGTCACGCACGTCAAACTACTACTATGCTACTTCGCTTTGCCCCGTATCGACCTCCGAAAAAGGCGTCCCCTGGAGGGAGGGATGGATGGATGTTAATGGCTATACCCTTTATAACGGGCGGTAGCTTGCGCCACCTAGCATAAGTCTAAAAAGACAAAAACGTGATTCCTCCCACCCTTTTAAGACCAATTTTTCTCCCCCTAACTATCACCAGGCAGTGTGGGATATCACCAGGATGACCTTCGGGGGATCGGGCAAAAAAACTAAAAACATCACCCCCCTGCCTCTTCCCCCCGGCGAGGGAGTCACCAATTTTCCTCTGGTCAACCTTGTCGGCGTTACCCCAGCACCGGTCCCACTGGGAGACAGGGTTGAGACTTTGGGCCGGAGCCACGCGGGAGGGAGTCCCAATTTTCCTCTGTCCCGCCTGTCCCCAGCTGTGCTAGTTAGTTGCGCAACATTTTTTCCTAGATAATTTCCACCAATCTTCTAATCGTCTCTTTGTCACTGTAATCCTTTTCTCCTCCGTCCTTCCATCGTCGCCTGTGAAACCCAGAGCCCCGGCCAAATCAGTCACCCCCTCAGGGAGAGCAGGGCGAAGCCCCGTACACTTCAAAACCAAGTGCTCTAGTGTCTCGCTATCATTATGGCAGGCGGCACATAATGTGTCTGTCTCCTGAAATTTAGCCCTATACGTCCTCGTCTTCAAAACTCCCGTTCTTGCCTCGAACAGCAAAGCACTTCCCAGTGAATTGTCAAACAGTTTTTCCTTTCTTATGTCCTGCTTTCGTGATCTGTACACTGTTAGAGCTGATTTATCCTGCATTCTCCCCTCCCACATTTTCCTCTCTGCCTCTTTCACCCCCTTTTTCACTGAAGTAGTCTGTTCAGCCCCATCACCAGTGTGTAGGTATTTAAATGTAAGCTTTCGGGTTCGGTTTGTCCATTTTGTGTTTAGACTTTTCATGTATAAATACTTGAATACCTTCCGTGCCCACCGCGTATCATCCATTTCGGTCAACCTTTGTTCAAATTTCAACTTACTAATTGCCTCCCTGCTCTCAAAAGACGACTATCCCATGTCCCCTTGTACTCCCTCATTTGGTGTTTTTCCATGTGCTCCCAGCGCCAATCTGCCTACGCTTCTTTGTCGAATTTCTAATCCTGACTGAACCTCAGATTTCATGCACAGTACCGCATTGCCAAAAGACAGTCCTGGTACCATCACTCCTTTCCATATACCTCTGACCACTTCATATCTGTTATAGTTCCATAGTGCTTTGAGCTTCATAATAGATGAATTTCGTTTTCCTTTTCTAATTATATTCTCCTCGTGTTCCTCTAGATATTTCCTTCCCTCATTGAGCCAGACGCCCAGATATTTGTATTTTCCTACATGGTCTATTACAATGTCTTGAATCCTCAGGGGTTCCCTCTTTTCATCGTTAAAAACCGTTACTCCAGACTTTTCTCTGCTAAAACTCGTGCCCAAGGTGTCCCCTTCCTCTCCACATATTCCAGCTAGTTCCTGTAATGTATCCTGGTTATCTGCCATGAGTACTATGTCATCTGCATACATCAATCCTGGTATTACCTGTACTACATTTCTCCCTCCTTCTATATAACTCACATCAAAACCTAAGTTGCACTGCTCTAATTTCTTTTCCATTTTACTGAGATATATCATGAAGAGCAGAGGTGACAGTGGACAGCCCTGCCTGAGTTCTCTTTTTATTGCTGCGGGTTGTGTAGTTTCTGCCTCCCATGTTATCACTACCTTATTGTCTGTGTACACCTGCTGAAGAAACTTAACCAAATTTTCATCTAAATTATACTCCTTCAGCTGACCCCAGAGTTTTTCCTGGTTCACATTATCGTACGCTCCCTTGATGTCCAAATAAGCTAACCATAAAGGAGTTTGGTTCTTCATTGCTATTTCTATACATTGAGTGGTGACGAATAAGTTATCTTCCAGTCTTCTATCTCTTCGGAATCCATTTTGGAGCTCGCCCAGTATTTGCCTATCTTCTGCCCATTCCTCCATTCTACGCTTTACTATCTGCATAGCTAATCTCATAATCTGTATAAAACTGAAGTTACCGTTATCGGGCGATATGACTTAATGTTGTCTTTGTTTCCTTTGCCTTTATATATTAGTCTCATTTTACTTAGTTTCCAATCATTGGGTACCTCTCCTCCCATAATTAGTTGGTTAATCACATGCCGTAACTTCAATTTGCTTGTTTTTCCTAGTGTCTTTATGAGTTCCATGGGTATGTTGTCTGGGCCTGTCGCTGTACCTGCTGGAACCTTACTCTCTGCCTTGTCCCATTCCCTTGCGGTCGTCTCCATTGTTACACAATTCTCTTCCTCCTCAACCCTGCTGCTGACTGTGCTGTTCACTGTCTCCCTCTGCTCAAGCTGGGAGAAAGCCTCTTCGATTGTCTGCCTAATATATTCACGTGCCTCTTCCCCCTCTACTCTTCTCCCCTCCTGTGTGGTCAGTAAGTGTTGGATACCCTCTGTCTTTCTCCCCTGCGCTTTAATGTGCTCCCAAAACCTTTTTGCCGCATTCCTATCTTTTTTATTTACTTCCATCATCCACTGCACTCCTGCACTTCCAATTTTGGCCCGTATTAAAGCTGATGCTTCCCTTTTCCGCTCTTGGAAGTTCTCCCATTTTGAAGCTAGTTCAGCTGGCAAGGCTCCCCTTTTTTTTGCCCACCTATGCTCCCTGGTGGCAGGAGTTGTTGTCGATGGCGATGCAATGTTCTGCTCGCCCCTAGCTTTTTCCTTTTTTTTTAATTTTCAGACATTTATATTAGGCAACACTCTCGAGATATATTTTATATTTATATTTCACTCTCGAGGTTCATTTTATTGCATCAAGTTATAGAACGTGCAATTGCATCACATATTTCTATACAAGCGCCACACAACAAAGGGCTCGGTGAAAAAGAAACCGAAACTGATCCTGTCTTGCTGTCATCGGACAGATAGAGACGGAGCAGACCAATAACGCACGGATCATACGCCTTTCTCAGTGAATAAACATATTCATAGGGGAATGCGTGGCAAGCAGATTATTCGTTACTTGCTCGAATATTCGTGGTTTGTGCAAATATTCGCCGTTTTTCACGAATATTCGGCTTTGGCCGAATATTCGGCAATCTCCGAATATGCAATTTTCGAATCGAATACGTTTCGAATAAGGAAAATATTCGATTCGTATTCGAAATTTCGAACATTCGCACACCCCTACTTTTGATTCTTCTCACTTGAAGCTAGTTAAAGGAAGCATTGCATGATCATGTTTACCGTATTTACTCGCATAATCCTCGCACTTTTTTTTGCGGAAAATCGATGGAAAGTTGGGGGGTGCGAGAATTACGCGGGGAAAATTTTTCGCGAAAACGTAAAGCTCTAAAAAAAAAAACGAGGCGGCTGCAAATCGGGGTTTTCGCGCTGGCAGCTACCTACAAGGTTTGAGAACTACCAATACAGGACTAACCTTAACAATAAAACCACAGGTTCAACACAGAGCAAAATTTATTTACAAACACAGTCTGAGTTAAGACTTACCTACGTCGCTGATAACGACCTCAATCCGAATCACCGCTCATTCACACTGAAAGCGGATCCGCGTTCGCAAAGCGGTCAAGCGGTTGCGAACGCGGTTGTATAAAGATCCAGTACAATTGCACGCGCACTCGATGACATCAAGTGCGCGTGCAAATTGTACTGAATCTTTATAAAACCGCTTTCGCAACCGCTTTGCGAACGCGGATCCGCTTCCAGAGTGAATGAGCGGTCAGTCCTAGCATTGGTCCCACAGTTTATCATGATTTCACCGTGATTGGTCCTAGCATCGCTGGTCGTTGCCCCTCGTCGTCACTTCCCGATTTCTCAACGACCGTGGGATCGCGGGCTGCGCGAACGCCGTCTAGTTGCGCGCACGCGAAACCGGCTCAACGGCAGTGTGACTAGCGTCTGAGAGGTGGCGCTAGGCTGCCTACGGCGCCGCGCCGCTCCAAACAGAGCGGCGCGGCGCCGGAAAATGCGGCCGGTGGAGAGCGCGTGCATCATGCGGGTTTCGCGAGCACGCGACTTTCGCCGCTGCAATTTTGGGGGTGCGAGGATTACGCGAGGAAAAGGAAAATCCAATTTTTGGTGGCTCACATTAGGGGTGCGAGGATTACGCGAGTAAATACGGTACAGGCGGCCCTAGAGACATCTTCCACCATTAGTGATGGAAGTGGTATTTGACCTTTTGTAGCAGGTTCTGTAGCAGGAAAAATATTGGTTCGGAGTAGCCACTGATGCTTTTGGAGCAGATGCCAACATCTGTTAGCACATCACTCGAAAATGAAAAAGTGATTGCATCTCTAAATCAGTTCATTTGGGATAGTGAACATTGTGACAGCTAGAGACTGCTCGAAACGCGTAGCTTTTTTTTCTGCGATGGTCGCTTTTGCGATGAAAGTTATCGCGCGAGTGCTGCACATCACAGGTGTAAACATGTCTTAGAAATCAAGTTGAAAACTTTCTCCTTTAGAAACCGAAACTGAAGTCAATGTTTCAAAGCTATTTTGAAATTTGAAGTCGGGTGGCGCCACGCGCCCTGACCCCTCCAGTGACATACTTCCCTGTTCCATCATCTTTCCTTCGTTGATTGGAACGAGGACAATTAGGTTTAATCGCTCGTCGAGCTTTTCTTTTTTCACCGGAGACTTGAACCGATAATACTCGGAGGGGTTCACATCTCGATAAAGGATTTCCCTCGCCTTCCGCGAGGCCCTAGAAGAAACGTTTTTCGACCACAGAGTAAACACAAATACCAGACCTGCCAACCCTACAATGCTTGAAATACTACAGGGGATGCCAGAAAACACTACAATTGTGCGAAGAAATACGAAAACTCTTTTATTCTTCAAAACTTAGTCACAAAACGTGACTACGATGGGATAAAGCTTGGTATCATTGCCAACGTCATTGCTTGCATCAGTCGCGACACGCTCCTGAAACTACTAACAACATCGCCGATCTCTTTTTCAGCCATTCCCCTCATTATCGCGGCTGTCTTGGTTCGAGCACAAGCGTAGTTAGTAGCTTCCCTTTGAGCCTGGGAACATTTTCTGAAAGAGGTCTCCGGTGCGATCAGCTGCCGTGAACGGCTCGTTCTGTTCAACGAAAATGCCGTAAAAAGGCATTCTGCTCGGATAGTTTCGTGATCCGTTGATCGGCTAAAGTACCCTCCAAGCTTCTTGTTGGTTTCAACTACTTTTGCGGAGTCCTCGCGCTTTTTTCTTACTAAGATGACACAAAATGTCCCGGCTCAGTACGAACAGAATGTTCGTACTGAGATGACACAGAACATCGCCGCAGCACAAACTACAAAATGCGTAACTTTCGCGACGTCTTGATAAACGGAAAGTCGCTCGAATAGCTGGGAATGAACACTTGAAAATAGTTTTTCCCTGACATCCTGCTGTGAAGGTGGTTTCGAGGGATCATGCGCAAAAGTTCCGGTAACACGATGCATGACGTGCGCGACAACCAAAATTGCCACAAGGAAGATTTCCTAAACAGGAAGTTATTTTGGATTTGGATGGGTGTTAGCAGCTATACCCCTTATAACGCACGGTAGCTCGCGCTCCCTAGCGTACAAGTCGATGTATCAGTGTGGCCGACACCGAATTGCAAACTGGCGAGATGCAGCTCGAGCAAAAACAATTTACTACATCTTTTTACGCAGGATCAGAAAAAACCATACAAATATTGTTGTCAATACGATAACCGTAAGAAAGCGGGCACTTTACGATAAAATCGTAAAACTTGGCAGGTGTGAAATACGCTATAGCTTCGCCAATACTGGAAACTCCTCCGAAAACCTGTGGGAGTGGCGGCGAACCTGACAGTGGCGCCCCTAGCGGACTCGGAGTCTATGGAAGCAGACGACGCAATGGAACAGTATATCTGCGACGTCCTCGAGCTTTGCGTGCCCCGTTTTGTCAGCCCAACAGCAGAAACCACTTCATTACGGTCAGTCCGCTTGCAAAGCGGAATCCACTTATCGTAACTGCAACGATAATCAAATAACAACGCGCGCAGAAACAAAGATACAGCAGTTTATTTAGAGGTCTCAAACGCCACTCAGGGGGACCGCAGGCGTTTCTAGCGCGTCTAGGAAGCGGAAAAAAGGTGTTTAGCTACTCGAACTACGTCGTAAGAGGTTACTGTTTATCCGTTACAAACTGAGTTGTCACAATATATTACTACCTGAAAAGGTGATTATTAAAACGTGCGCAAACAACTTGTTAAAATTACCAGAGCAAGCGCACAAGCCTCTGCAGCTTAACAAAAACAGAAAGTAACGAGAAAAATGACAGAGCAAACACTTTCCGAACTTTGCAGAAAATACGAGGTCTGCATCCCAGACGAAAATAAAAAGAAATGGGGAACAGTCGCAAACAACGGCGAATGAAACAAAAAAAGTTAGCAGACGATACGAAGATACAAATCACCCAGCAACGACCTCCTTCAACGACGACGATCGCACCGGGCGTTGGTAGGAGCATTGAAAATTAGCGGGTGGTCCTCGCCGTTGGTGTTGAGTCCACAACAAACAAAGCGGAAGCAACACGACGAAACTATTCAAAAAAAAAAAAGAGCTTCACTTTTTTTTTTTTTTAGCTGCTCGTTACACGTTTGTTTATTTGCTTTCACGGCGTTGGTAGGAACTGAGAACAAAACGGAGGAAAGGAATAACGTAGTCCAGCTCACATTGCCTGGTAAGTCGCACGCTGCAATCTGCTTCGTGCCAGCAGTGTGTGACCCTTTTTTGCTCTCGGATTTATTTTCTCAGTGACTTTCGCAGGTTGTTTGCTTTCTCGCTTGGCGAAGCAGTTCAAAAGTACATTCAAGTACTTGTTGACGTACATGTCCTGGAAATCCTTGCACACAGTGCCTTTGTTGTGAGTGTTGATCAGTGGCCTCAAGTGCGTTTTCAGCTGAACATCTTGTTTGGTGAAATATATCACTGAATTGTGTGTCGAAGGCACGGCTCATGTTACCGGCTAGGTAACAAGCTAAGTCTTAAGGTGGTGCCATTTTCGCGTGCGAGTATTTCTTGCTCTTCAACAGAATGTCTTTCAATGTGTTCCATGTTTCTGACATCAAGCAGCATTATAACAGATATGAGTGGCTGCCCACCCGGCTACATACGACTGGGTAGTGCATCTGGTCTGTCGTCCGTGAAGCTCTCGGCAATCTCCGTGGAGTTTTATGATTGTCTGTTGAGGCGTCAGTGGCGCTTTTGAAGCCAGACTTCGATAGCTCTTCCAGGTTTGAAGTAACTTAGTCACTCACGTTTGTTCGGTCTTTGGGAAGCGCAAGAAGAATTTTCCACCGTATCACAAAAACTTGTTTTTGCAGTGGTAGGCAGCACACAGCATGCCTGCCATCTCCAAGTATACATGGGTTGCACGTGACGTCTCAAAGAGCGCTCCGATGACCACGAGAGGCGAGGGCAAGAAGAAGCTCCCCTCTTATCAGGACCCTCTTTTGTGCCTCCCGGATTTGCACAGGCGTCGCTATTCTCCTCCCAGAAGATTATAGAAGATTAACCCATCACTCAAAATTCTTACAAAAGCAGCTTCCCTCTCTTCCTCTTACATGGTGGTCAAAAGTATGCGATGCGACGTCAGTGCAACCCATGTATACGCTGGTGTATGCCCGAACGCGGCCGGTTGATCAACCAATGATGACCCATAGCAGACGTGACCGCGTACTCAAATAAAATCAGAATAGAAGTGCATAACGAGCCTACACTTCTTAATATATTTATTGAGTATCAAAAAATATATATGAAGATTTCGGATCACAAACTCAAAAGAAGGCGAACATAGGAGGTTATCACAGACAACAGTGGGAAAAAAAAAAAAACAATAACAACAAAGTTGCAGACGGCCCTCCAGATGTCCGGGCATAGCGTATTAGACGAACCTGCGGTAGTAAGCAACGAAGCGAAGAAAAGAAAGTAAAAACAAAGCCAGAGAAAGCAAAGCAAAATACGTGAACGTCAAGTACACAGAAGAAAGAAAAAAGCAAACAAAAGACATAAACGCAGGAGGAAGAAAGACCGCGGCGGCATAGCGTCGCCTCAAACATAAAAAGAAAGCAGACTTTCAAAAATGGAAGGAAGTGCACGACCGTCCAACGGGTGCTTTTTATTTTTAACATTGCTTTTATTAGTTTTAATTCGAGCGTCAGATTTGCACGCCCACAATTGACTTCTTCCAGAGCATACTGACATCGCAGTAACGTACCCGGTTCATAATTGCCTTTTGCTTCTTCATCCGGAGACAATCGGGATTAGTCAGCTCGCCTATTCGACGACACGGTTTTAAGCGATACATTTATGAGAAATTGGAATTTCAACAACAAAAGGAATTGATCGATAAGAACAGTGAAGTTGAAACGTAGCAATGTTCTAAAAAATTTTTACATTTCCCTTTTACAGGAAAAAGGGCCAATGTACATTTGTGTTTTGACTAACTTACGCAAGTTCTGACAGAGTGACTTCTTCAGGAGAGCCCGAAAATTGCACCCTACAAGCTGTAACATCTTTCCCACGCGAAGAAAATGTCCTCCACTCATAACGTTCAAAGCAGCGAATACCAGTGACAATTTTTTTTTCATTGGTCACCTCGCACGGAGATAGGCAAAACCAATGCGTTGTGGAGCATTCGTCTGCTAGCGGAGACTCCGAGCTCGCCAGGGGCGCTGCGATTACTTTTCGCCCGCGCCCCACGGGAGTTGCCAGTATTGGCTTACATGGTATTTGGTAGACACTTATTGAACCTCTTAGTCGGACGTTCATTATCAGGCCTAGGTTCTCTGGGCCCCAGCCACGGACAAAGGCGGCAAAGTTACGTGGCATCAAGGAGCCTTTCCCTGCCACGTCCTACGGTCTCCGGACAGAGCCCAACAATTTTCGGTTTGTCCTTTTCGGCGCCTAGTAAGATGTCGCAACTATGTCCCACAGTGGCTGACAGAGGTGGAGAGGCAACAAATATGCGGTAAATCGCAGCAATAAGTATGTTGAGTGTATAGTTGTGGTGGTCTATCGTATTCCGCTGAGCTGCGGCTGAGTACGGGACCATTCGGCTGGGCCAGGGGGCGCGCTGGAGCAATACCAGTGGTCCGGCGCCGTGGCACCAATTCGCCCGAATTAGCCGTTCGCTCAATCCATCACGCTGCCAGTTGCAATGGCGAGCACCGCGCTGAGGCTTTCTGTCTGTTGAAAAACTGATCACTGGGTCAAGTTCTAATGAAAAACTGAAACGGGACGTCAATAACGCCACCGCTTATCTGTTGCCAGGTATTTTGAGCTAGTTAAACGACAAAATAAAAAAAAAATAAAAAAACCTTTTAATATATGCTGAGACATCTTGCTGCGTTTGCGCGCATCTGCCGCTGCTGCCAAAGTGGTAGAACCGCAATTCACGTACGTGCGCCAGTAACCTACTTATAATTTTATTAGTGAAGAGAGTGATCTCCAATCAACTTGCATTTGCGTCAGAAAGCACCGCCTTTTTTAAACTTATTTTTTATGTGACCACAGAATGACAGTTTTGAACACTGTTGCGGTTCACAAGCTAATAAGATTTTTTTTGTCACTATTTGTTTTGATTGCTGTTTAGGTACAATTAAATCTGATATATCTAGAGTCTTTGTCCCAGGAAAGGATCGTCAATATTACTTCACTCTCTCTGCCAGAAAAGTTTCTTTAATTTTATATTTCAGCCCCGAATGTTTAGTTATTGGCATTTGACGTGCCCTGTCCTCTTTATGTTGCTTTCAATTTATACATCTAACATTGGAAACACACTCTTATTGGTTGACCGAGGAGTGTCCCAGGGTATAATGTTTTAGAGCTCCTTGGAAAGTAATTACGCCTGTTGTAGGTTAACTACACCCTTTTAATAATATATAAAAAAAATCTAGAGTATAGCCGTCAGTGTAAATCTCTTTTCAACTATGCGCGCAAGTCAGTGTGGAATACGGGCTACGATTGCGTGCCTCACTTGCTCTCATGTCTTTCGCTGCTTACTCGCCTTCTCTTGTAAGCATCGGGGAACGAATTCGGTAGAAATTACTGCGAGAGCGCAGGTGAGCTTGGCTGTATATCAACAATTTGGATGAATTGCCCGAGACTGGGGCGAAAAATCTAAAAATATCAACCGTGGAAGAGAGATAACTCTTTCTGTACTCTTCCACCGTTGATGTTTCTAGTTTTCTCGACCTAATCTCCAGTAATTCATCAAAATGGAAAATTGGATGGTAAGCTAAGTGAGCTGGGTTCTCAAATTTAAAGTTGTTTAAAAACAGTAACTGCATAATCGGGTTTATTTTGTCGACAGCCACTGAGAACCACCGTAGCTATTACATTAGGAACATTTAACATTGCCAACACGCTCCAATTGGTCGACCCAGGGATGTTCTAGCGTCCACTTTTGAGTGTCCCTTGGAAAGTAATTATACCTGTTGTGGGCAAACTACAACATTTTATTCTATAGAAAAACTAGAATACAGCCGCAAATTTCTTTTCAATTATGCGTTCGAGTCAGTACGCAATTGGCGGCATGCGGGGACTACAGGGGGCGCTCCTCTAGCAATCATCATCATCGTTTGTGACTTCATGGGTAGGACAAACTGGGACAAACCGCACAAATCAATTGGATCCTTTGGCGCGTCAGGTCACTTCATGCGCTGTTTGGGTAACGCGCGGCGAAGCCTGTTTCGCGGGTTGTGTTTATTGGGTGCAGTGATATTTGTAGTAGGACATTTTACCAAAGCTTGAAACCGTGGCACATGTGGACGTGCTAGCGAACACTTTTGGCGCTGTGGTGTCAAAGTGCTCGGCTGGTGGTGTGCTGTTTTCTAACCCAGTACAAAAAGCTGGACGATGAAAATAGAATATCCTGCGCTTTACCCCACTGCAACCTATACCACCGCGAATAAAGCTTTTTATTCTTTTTTTATTGCGATTCGGAAAAAATAAAGCTGAGAAAAGAATGCCTCATCAATTTGAATATAGGAAAGCGAAATTCGAGGACCTCTCGCGTGTGTCGTGAACACTTCAGTGAAAGCGATTCCGCGTATCCTGTTGGTTCCAATGTGTCCTGTGAGCGCTGGTCTCTTATCAGTTCCAAGTTGATTCCTTTTTTTTTTAATTCTGTAAGCCACAAACAAACATTTCCTCAGAACAACTGGCAGGAACAAGCGGCTCCTGGCTTCCGAAGTCGTTTCAATTAAACCCCCGCTTATTCACCCGGTCGACACGAAACGTGCGAGACCCCATCGCAATCATTGTCTTAAATCGAGCAAGTCGGTGACACTACAGCGCAGGCACGTAGCCAGGATTTTGTTTCGGGGGGGGGGGGGCCTGGGCCCCATGCCCCCCCCTGGCTACGTGCCTGCTTCAGAGTCCCAAAAAATGAAGTGTACACCTGCTCTGCATTACTACCGTTTGTGTGTTTAAATTTGCTGACTCAAATGTGCATTATGCGTGGTGCGCTTCTCAGCGAGCGATTCTATATTTGTAAACAAGTATTAGTAAAAATTGAATAGAACAAATTAATCAATCGCCCGAATTTTCCGGGGCCATGCCCGACTATTTAAGAATTCATGAAAATGTTTGCTTTTCTTTCGAGCAGGAATCGCGATGTGACAAACTTCTTTGCCATGCATTCGATACGGGAGGAGCCAAGCATCGGTTACCGAAGAGCATTTGGTCGCCAGCAACTGTCGAGTCAGACTTGGACAGAAGCGTCGGTATTGGCAAGCTCAATATAGCTAAAACAAGTTTGTGCGTCTTTTCAACACAACTGTGCACGCGTAAACAGCTAAGACAGCACATCATTTACTCTGGTTAATGCAAAACCTTTTTCTAACCAGCCTCCACAAATCCGAAAAAAAAAAAAGAAAAAAAAAAAAGAATCAGAGGCGCTGTGAATACAGATGCATGCTGCACAATCTGTGATGTGAAGTACCAGGCTGGTTTTTGAACATTTTAAAGTTCTTTTAATATAAAAAGCAACCTCGAGGCATTGTTATTCATTAGAAAGATCACTCACAAAAACGTCATACACGTTTCTTTAATCAATAACTTGTTTTTAATCGGAAAAAGATGCGAACTAACATAGCCACTCTGTGCTTCGACATAGCGCGTCGTCTGCTTGCATCCTACCAGCTCCAGCACATGAGGGTGCCCGCGAGGTGGAGTCACGAAAACATCTTGTCGCTAATAGGGGCTATGATTATCTGCCTAATTTTTCCTCGAGTCTTTTGCCGCTTACTCGCTTTCTCTCGTTAAAATTGAGGAACAAAATTAGCGGGTAAGCAAGGTGAGCTTAGTTCTCAACTTTAAAGTGGTTTAAAAAAATGGCAACTGCATATTCGGGTTTATTTTGTCGACAGCCATAAGGACCCATCGTGGCTATTACATTAGGGACTTATCGTAGGACGTCGGCGTCGAATTGCGGGCCCCAAGCAGATTGCGGGCCCCGCCCTTAAATTGACGGCTCCCCCAAGCAACACAAAACTCTCGAATACTTTGTGTGTGGTCTACGAAAAGTACCCATTAATGTGAAAAGTAAGAGCAGCTACATCACTGAATCATGCGACAAGATAGAGAAACAAAAATTGACCCTGTCCTCTGCACAGCTGCCGATTCATGCTTCTGGCTATCTTTCTGGAATCGCCTCCCATTAACCAAATAAAACTTTTCGGGAGACGGATACCCTTCTGTTTAATACGATGTTGTGGCATTTGAGTACCTTTGCATTCGATACATTGCTTTACGAAGCGCGAGGCCAGCACGACAAGCGCACCAGCCTCCCATCTCATCTGCTCCTCGTGCTGCTAACAAGTATGGGCGCACCTCGCCAAGGGGAGGGGGGGCGCTGCGCATGTGCGGCAAAACTTCAGCCGCAAAGAGACCGGCAGATCTGTGAATGATCGAGCATGCAAACATGCATTTTGGCTGCAGTCTACCACTGGGGGACATCTTCCTTTACACTGTGTCACATGCACGTGTCGGCCAAAGTTTGACAGCATCACCGATTTTGGGCAGAGGAGTTGATAAAACTGCGAGACAATTGCTGGAAGCCTACGCGATAGGAAAGGAGGGTGATAATTGTGTCAAACATAGCTGTATTTACACTAGAGATAACTTTTTTGAGCACATGTTGACACTATGACAGAGTGGTTCTTTACCTAGGTGTTTTCTTATCATTAAGGCTGTGTCTACAGTGCCGTCTGACGGCCCTCCACTCGCGCCTACAAGTGCCATCTGAAAGAAAGTCGGATGGTGCGTGTATCACTGGGAAGCTTGTTATCGCACCCCCCTTCTTGCGTTCACGCCGCTTCGCGGCGACAGTATGCGGCTACTAATTAGAAAACTGTTAACCCACTTGGCCCCGTCGTACATGCTGCTTCGCAATGTCCAGCCAGCAAACCAAGCCCCGCTGTCCCCCATGCACCTCCGGAAATGGAGTCCCATACCATTTTCTTCAGCGAAGTTTCGTCGACAACATTAGTTTTTTTTCAGTGTTAATCGTAAAAAAGGAACGTCGTAAATATTGCCAAATGCCTCGACAAAACAAAAAATGTTCGAGAAAAAAAAAGATAAAAAAGTAAGCCCAGACTGTGGATCGAACCCGGGTCCGCTGCATACAAGGAGGTTATAAATACTAGGAGGGGGTAGGTTGCAATACTTGTGAAGCCTAGTCATAAAACTTTTAAACAATTGTTCGGCCAACGTGACCGTGAGACCTCTGACAATTGGTGCACGTGACATGTCACGTGCGAGATGGGTGGTTGATTCTAGAAGGATTCCTTGCAGGGGTTGCGCGCTCCGGCCGGTAGGTTTTATCAGGTCGAAGGCTAGACGTGAAGCAAGCAAGCGATTGAGGCGGATCACGGGCCGACGACACACTGCTGCTGGTATATGGGTTGATCAGGGCAGTCGCCGCAATCGGAACGTAGAAAACAAAAGCCTGGCATCACCGGGACGCTAACTTCCTCCGGCTACGGGATGGGCGCTTGCAGCGTGGTCGGCTGCTGCAATCGGACCGACTTTTCTTCAGCGGGGTTACCTTTCACCGGTAAGCCCATGGCGTATTACAAACACATAGTTTTACGATAAAAGGAATCAATCCACAATTCTCTCAGATTTCGAACAGTCACCGGACTGCGGAAATTATGAATTTCGGCCGTTGGTCGCGGCGGTGGCTGGACCCCAACAAAGTGGAGCGTGGTGTGCTCCGCGCACTTCCAATTGCCAATAAAACATCTCCCAACCTCGAGTCAAGTTGAGCTGGTTCAATTTGTCATGAATGCAATAAAATATCCCAGTGGACGACCTGCATAGAGGTCGCAACGAAAAGGAAAAGCCAAATGCATTGTAGCGGGAGATACATGAAAGCGATGAGAGCGCGGGCACGGAAATCATGGCCGTAAAAATGTCTAAGTATTGGTCCAACCTGTCGGGTCGACATAGTTATGCAATCATATGTGGATGTAATTTATTCTTGCTTTGGCTAGTGTATTAATTAGTGGCCAGGAGATAAAAAGAATACACCCCGCTTATGCACGCAGATGCAAGGTGCATTACTCAAAACACGCCAACAGGCAATCGTTACAGCGCCGACGTTCCACGTTGAATACTATCATTTTCAGGATGGTAACAGTCCGTAGAAAACAAAATGCATTTACTTTGTAGTTGAGGGTACATAACGAAGCGCAGCAGGCGTAAAATCGCTCAGTTGGGCGCGGGCCACAGTTTCTATCTGTGATGACTGATAAATAAAACCCACCAGCACCACGCTCCCTACTACCAACAACCATGAACCAGGCGACGGTCACGTGCTGTGGTCACGTTGGCCCGATCAGTGAGGAGGGTAAGGAGGAAAACGAGAAAGAGGTGAGGCGACAAGGAAGCATGGCTTGTGGAGGATACGCAGCTGACGTCATGCCCCATCCTACCCTTCTCATCTCCTTGGCTGCGTATGAGGGAGACATCTTACCAGTGGCGTCACGAGGGTCAGCGGCACCCGAGGCGGTAGCCCGCCGCGACACCCCCCTCCCCCCCCCCCCCTCCCCGCTCTCGCGTGGCCCGCCGCGACTCCCCCCCCGCTCTCGTGGCCCGCCGCGCCCCCCCCAGAGCCCTGCACCCGGGGCGGTCCGCCCCCCCCCCCCCCCCGCCCCCCCTTGTGACGCCACTGCATCTTACTACTAAGTTGCTAAGCTATGCTGCTTCTTTTTTATTTATTGTTAAGCTACGCTACAGCTTCGAAAAACTCGTTTTGACAATTCGCTTTATACGAGACTTTCGGACGGCACTTGAAGGCGTGACTCGAGAGTGGAGTACCATCGGACGGCATTTGAATGCTCTGCAAGAGTGCCGTCGGACGGTACTCTACACACTACGTTTCATTAAACGTTCAGCTGAAGTTCGGCACTCGTCCTGTCCATTCCTCCCTTTGTCTCTGTATTTTTCGCGCGCTGCTAAGAGTTCGTAATTATGAACCAACTCGGCTGCATCGCTACATTTGATCCACAACTCGTTTACCTGCGAGTCTCCGTGAGCAAAAGCACGAAAAGTCAACGTTGAAGAAGTCTTACATGAATCGACAGCCGTAAGCAGGGACTTCTGAAGTTTATTTCAACGCTATCGCCTCGGAAATAACGATTCAGTCTTGGGAACAGTACCTGTTTGTTGAGCCTTGAGCAGAGAGGTCTTTCACGCGCTGATGTTGTTGTTGTTGTTGATAAGAACGTTAAACGAGTCATGGATCAGTGAACACGGCTGAAGCTAAAGCCTTTGAATCGGGCGGCGGCTCGCGCCCTCTGGTTAGGAAGAATGAATGGACAAATGGGTGGAACAACCAAAGGTGACATACACAACTCTTCCTTTGCTTTCCCTTCTGCAATTCTCTGACCGACGCTCTGGCGACTAGCGACAGTCGCGAGAGCGTGGCGACAGCGACTCATGCGACAAGCGACCATCGACGTTCAAATTCACACTGCGGGCGCTTCTCGGTAGCCACCGTCGATTCAGTGCACCCCGCCAGAGGATCGCGTTTCGCTGCTTTTCCATTTTCGTTGTGTCACAGCTGTACATCCGTCGTCGTTGCCATATGAAAAAAAAAAAAAAAAAAAAAAAAAAAAAACTGGTTATGTTGACTTGGGTCCTTTGGAACTGAACAGAGAAGCACAATCGCTACATCGGCGTGCACTCGCTCGACGTACGACCGGCTTTTCGCGCCGCAGACATAAACTAGACATTGCGGGGAGCTCCAACTCCGTCAAAACGTAGCCTCAGCCGTTCGAGCAAGATGCCAAAACGTCCACACTTACCATTACCGGAATAAAAAGTTAGAGGTAAAAACCTGTTCGTGCCAAGGAGAGGACGCCGTCCGTGAGAGGCAGCAGACGAAACGCCTGTTTGCAACCGTATCTAACAGATCGGTCTGGTGGTTTGCGGCACAGCACCGCCACATCGTTTCTCACGTGCTCCGCTCCGTTTGGGTACAATTCCAGGTTGTTAGTAGACTGTCTTTTAAACTCAGGTTAAGCTCGCTAAGTTGTTTATTTGTATAATGCTTTTGTTTATCGTGCATAAAGATGTTTTAATGCTTCACCAGCTGGCTCTGCATTTTTGTTGTTGTGACGCGAGCCTTTCACTGATTTACAGGTGTAACATTGTGTGCGACACCGGACTGTATAAGATAAAGGTAATAAAGCGAGCGATGTCTACGGAAAGAAGAGGGCACATACAGAGCCGTATATGTAGAGTGTTTGGCCATTCGTTGGGAAGTATAGGAGACAAATGAAGAGGCGCCATTGGCCGAAAGCGGGCTGGGCGTGTTCCAGGGCGTCTTCAGAAATTCGAATGTGACCAACCAGAAGCTGGAAATAATACCCTGGCGGTGGTCGCGAGAAACAAACCTGATAACTGCATCGGAGTAACTCTCGATGATTGAAAATATGGTACACGTGATGTTTCAATCGCGCTCATCCAAAATGATGGTGGAAGAGTGCGACTAGCGGAACGATCAACATAAACCGTACGCCAAGCGCCGAGGGCCGGGAATCTGCCGTCCAAGCGGTCACACTCTGTCCTAGCAAAACAGAGTTGAGCGGCGCATTCGTTTCTTACATCTTTCTGCATGATCATGATCAAAACAACATGTGCACCCTATTTTCAACCACGAAGAGTTACTACACTTCACTCTTACGCGCTTATTAAAACCATTTACGAACATAGACCTTTGATCAGAACTGTTTCTTGCTACCACCGCTAGGGGATTCTTTTCGGCTTCTGGTTGGTCAAGAGAGCATGCCAAGCCCTCTTTCTGAATCTGCCGCACGCCCTGGATCTGCCCACGCCTCCCATTGACCAAACTCTCTACATATACGGCTCTGGGCACATACAAAGAATCTAGTTTGCATGAGCATTCAGAGACACGGGAGAGCAGGCGCGTCAAGAGTGGCAGCCTCGTGACGACAGCATTTGGCAGCCCCAAAAAGGGCCTTTGTGCAGGGTATTAAAATAAATAAACCGTACACTTGACGGGAAGGTGAGTTGTTTCGTAGACTGTTGTCAGGTCAGTTCTAGGCAGGGCAATACGGCTCTAATTCGGTAGGAACCAGGGCTTCGACGTGGCCTCCTAGGCGCCAAATGCCCTAGCAAAAATTCCAATAGAGGATCCTATCTGTATAAGATTATGGTCCAGTAAACCTATAGACCAATAGAATCCTATCGTAACCGATAGGTGGGACCTACTGGTCCATTAGAATCTAATTGGTGTATTTGTCCTATAGAGGTCTATAGGTGTATTGGTCCTATAAAGTCCTGTCGGTGTATTGGTCCTATAGTCCTACTGGTGTATTGGTCCATTAGAATGTTCTAATACAACAATAGGCCTCTATAGGAACACGGCTCCGACTGGACCGGCGTCGCAGTTGAGTCGTGCTGCTGCCTGCCGCGATCCTGGTGGTGGCACAGCAGTGGAGCTGGATGCGGCAGACCCGTTTGATGTAGGTTGCTCTCTAGCTTGACAGTCCCCAGAAGCATTAGCGGCCAGGAGTTGGGACACTGGGACAAAAGTGACACTTGCATTTCGTATTTTGTGCTGGGACGCAGAGGATCATCCACCGGGTTTGCAACATCCAACAGCATGACACGCCAGCTCCGGCGACATAACTTGTTCGGGATCACTTTCGATGCATAAACAATATCAGAATGCCAGGCACACCAGTCATACCGACTCCAGGCACCATACTTTACACTATTCATTATGACCTTGCATTGCTAAACAGTGCACGGGGAATACCCAGATAATGGGATTAGCTCCATACAAATTCTAAAATATTAGTTGTGCAAGTAGGTCAACAAAATTTTGTCAGCGTTGAACCCCTGCCAGTTTTGAAAACCTAACAAGCCTGTGCAAATATTTTGTTTAGCTTCAATGTTTCAAATTTCAAAAGAAATTGGATTTCCTTACAGTTTGGTAGTTTGGGATGACTTTCAGGACGTGAAATATGAAAATATTTTCTGATATGTCCATTCAACAGGCCTCCCTTAGTGCATGACTGTACAAAAAAATGTATTATACATTTCACAACAGGGCAATAAACATTATTTGTTCAGAACATTTTATTTAAACTAAAAATGATCAACAAATGTGTGGTTTGAGATGACTGAAAATATTTGCAATACGTTAGCAAATTAATAAACAGCTATAACACTGGGAAAAAAACAGAATAAAATTGTTTTACATATTTGACAATGACAATTGTTTTGAAGTCTAACAAGAAAACCCGTGCACTTGCTGCATAAAATAAACTTGAACTTGAAGCTGCTAAATGAAGGTCATACTTTGAATGAAAATTGAACAGTACATAACTCCTGTAGCATGAAATAGACTAGACCTTGAAGCTGCTAAATGATGGTTATACTTTAAATTGAAATTGAACAGTACTTAACACTTGTACCACGAAATTGAACAGTAGTTAACACTTGTAGCATAAAATTGACTAGAACTTAAACTACTAAATAAAGAAAATCTTTTTAATATAGATCAAACATTTCACAAATTCTTTGGAATAAATCTCTAAATAAAGGTCATACTTTGAATGGAAATGGAACAGTACATAACTCCTGTAGCGTGAAGTAGACTAGAACTTGAAGCGGCTAAATCATGGTTATACTTTGAATTGAAATTGAACAGTACTTAACACTTGTAGCATGAGATTGACTAGAACTTAAACTACTGAATAAAGGTAATATTTTTAATATAGATTGAACATCTCAAATTATATGGAATAAAACTGACTAGAACATATGAAAGTATTATTTAAACTGATATTCAGCAACGTTGCATCAAAATATTTTGCTGAATAGAAGGGTTCAGACCTACAAGAATATTTACAAGTCACAATCTGAAGTCAGGCAGAAATGAAATAGCAGTGTCTGGAAGATACACTTAGCATATTTTCTCCGGTCATTGTGCTTCTTTTATTAGAAGTTAAGGAGGACGAAGCATAGAAAAAAACAGCCCTACAATAAGCGTTCTAATAATGTTAAAAGAAGAAATGAAAAGCCACAAAAAGGATGAAGACAGGAGGAGATCTCTTTCCAACTGGCTGCATACTAATTTATGAACAACCTGTAACAGTTGCAGTAGTGGCCCGAGTGAAGAAATATGACAAGGCAGTAACCAAGGAAAAGGAAGGGAACAAGGTAAAACGGAAGCGACCCAGAAGATGGGAAACTTAGTTCAGATACTTAACTACCTCCTGGGTGGGTTGTAGCTGTGAAAAGGCATGTGCTATTTGGGTTCAGGATTGCTGAGAGGGGGAGGGGTCTAGTATTGCCCAGAGGATGATGCATGGTGAAAGGTATGAAGATAATTGAAGCTTTCACCAGGCATCATTTCCAGAATCACCGTCTCTTAGCTTGTCCTACACTGAAATAGCATATTTGTCCACAGCTACAACCCACCAGGCGGTCTAAAGCTAAATCTCCCTGCTCAGTTTCCCATCTTCTATGTCATTTTCTTTTCACTTCTCTCTGCTTCACTTTTCCTTGGCTACTTCTTTTTCTCTCCCTCTTTACTCAGCCCACTGCTGCAAGTGTCATGGTTGTTGAAGACTATCAATAAATGTCCACACTGCTGATTCGAAAGGTGTCTCGTCTTGTCTTCCTTCTTTTTGCTACTTTTCACTTATCCCTGAAAAAAAAAAAAGAAAGCTTGTGCATGCTATCATAATTGAGTACAGCACCTTTGTTGGCATAAAATTATGATGTAAATTGTAAAAAAAGAATCAAAGAGTAGGCTTAAAAACATTAAATTAAGCGCCTAACAGGCTAAGCTTTCATCCCGAAGGACGTGATCCCGGGCAACATCTATAAGTTTCTGTGCTAGGTGTCGCCTCATCTGTTTTCGTCGAACACGCTGTGCCTCCTCTGGAATTTCTTTTCCATCAGGTGTCCGCTGCCGTGCCAGGTAGAAGTCAAAAAGCCCTAAAAAAATTAGAAGCAGTCCTATAATGCAAGAAATTAAATTCCACATCAAAATCTCCAATTAATTTGTCATACCATTAGGTTCTTTTTTACACCTTGGAGTATTGTACAAACCCGACAAAGCTTGTCACAGGCTCGAGCCCCAGATTATAATCTCTTATCCCAGAGTTGGTCGAAGCGATGGGGTGATTGCACGTAGTGCAGTTTGTTTGAAAGCCTAGCTTGGAACGTCAAGCTATAACATTGCCGCATTCAATTTAGTAGACGGCACTTAGAAAATGGTGTCTGCTGTCGCTGGCTGAAGACGCTCCATTCGAGCTTGCATGCATATACAGTGGATGCTTCGTTGCCATGGTGGTGCTGACCATACCAGATGAACTTTATCGTGCGAAAGGAGACGGCAGCGTAGCAAGATAAGGTGCGCATTTCAGATTTTTCGTCATGTTTTGCAGAGGACAGAATGAGAACAAAAGGAAATATGAGCTTAACATAGATGACTGACATTCTCCACCTTCTAATATTTTGATGAGACTTACACAAAAGGCATGTTTTCTTGCCCTGAAACATGGGGCTAAAGTATTAAACTGCCAAAATTCCAGAAAGTCAATCAAGACTGCAAGCATGCTCATGTTTTCTTCAAAGAAAAAGGCACACAACTTACCAGCAAGGGCTTTTAGTCGTGCTGCATCCAGTGGGGGTTTTGCGTCTGCCTTGGTGCGGTTGGAAGGTCTCCCAGTAACACTCCGACCAAGAAGGCCGATTGTACCAAAGATCATGACCGAGGCTTCCCGGACAAACATGGAATCCCCTTTCCGCTCAAGAACCTTTTTGCAAGTACTTTTGTCAACCCATATGTCATCAGCAACGCAGACCTAGAACGAGACACAAAAAGACTTAACATGTTTTAATTTGTATTCTGATTAAAAGGCTTAACAGCTTTGTGCTCTTAAGTCACTAAAACCAATCACTCAAACACTGAAAAATTCTTATTCACACTTGACCTATAGGATGAGCTGTAAGCACCACTTGATATGATATTTAGAGAAGCCACAGAAATCAGCAAACATTTTACAAAGAGACTTTGCTTACTCAGGCGATGAAAAGGAAGGGTTCTTATGGGGACATTACAATCAACCTGAGCCTACCCAAAGTTTACAATGGTTTCATAAATCAGTCAGCAACCACATTTCAGATTCATTTCCAAGTCTGGCCAATAAATATTTGAATATTTATTACTCGTGAGTGCTTGTGCTTTTTTCCCCCAGGTAGTTATCTCAGAAAGATATATAACTTCTGACAAAACGAATCTCACCTTGTTCCCCTGCACTCTCAAAGTTCCAAACACTCTATCATCTTCGTCGTCCGCAGTGGGCATGGCATCCATCAAGAGCTGATCCTCACCTATATCACCTGCAAGAAATTTTTTATTTATGCCTTGTTATGTAAAAGCATATGCATGACTGATGCTGTGATGAAAGTCAGAACAGTATTATTGGCAAGCCAACAAAGGAAGCAAGCAATATTGAGTGCTATATCTTGGTCACAGCAGTGTGAACTCTGCATCGTGTATATATGCGACAGCAGCTGCATTAACTCCAGTGTTATGGTGTTGCCGCCATCAGCTCTGATGCTTACAGAAACATGGTACATAAAAGAGACTGATGTACTAAGACTGCATTCATACCATTCCGTTTATATAAATCAAAAACGCAATGGTAGTTTAGCAATACAAAAAAAAAACTTTTTCTTGTGAGTTAGAAAGTGATTATTGTGTCACTACTCAGGATTATGAAATGATGTGCATACGATGTAACAAAAATATTTTTGCAGCAGTTTACAGATCACCAAACGGTAATGCTGAGAATTTTTTTAATCTTTCTCGGTTTTTGTTAACAAAGAAAAGCGTGATGTAATATGTGGTGGGGATTTTAATATCGATATGAGTGCTGGCACCACTGTAAGGCGGACTTCAGACTCGCTAATTAGTGCGAATGGTTGTGCAAATATCATAAATAGACCCGCACGTATCTTCAATCTGAAACATTAATAAATTTGTTCATTTCAAATAGCTCAGTTGATTATATAAAAGCTGGTGTCATTGGTTGCTATCTGAGTGACCACCTCACAATATTTATTTACCTTAAAAGTATCCCGAGGAAGGCTTGCAAAACGAAACAAATACCGATTAAAAAAAAAAACTCCAGTCCGACTTGACTTTTTCCAAATCGCCGTTTCAAACACAAACTGGGAGAACTTATGTGAGAATATGTGAGAGCTTAGTGCCGATGGAGCATACAACACTTTTGTTGAATTATTTCTTAACTTGTACAGGACATGCTTACCTTTTATACTTATAAAAACAAAGGCATAATAAAACCTTTGATAACTCCAGATCTACTGTGTAAAATTAACACAAATAAACGTCTTGTGTGGTAAATTCGTAAAATCGAGAGACCTTACATTTGTCGTTCATTGTGGCTTGATATGTAAACAATTGAATAATCTAAAACACGTGCTCAGCATGTCATGATGACGATCATCGCTGTAGATTAGCTTTTCTTTTGTTTACTGTTCTATTGTTCTATTCCCTCGCACTGTTGATACTGCTGTAGGCGGTCAGGGACCCATCAAGATGTATCTTAGAGCTTTTTTTCTTCCTGACCGTCACCATCCACACTTGATGGAAATAGACATTATTATTATTATTAGGAGCACTTGCCTGTCTGCAGAGGAATGAACTTCCAGAGGGCAAGAGCCCTGAAGGTCCAGATGCATTGCTGGTACCTGCCTTCATTGCTGATGGGTTCCCTGTGTGGTGCATAAAGGAAATTATTCAAAGTTTAACTAAATAGAACCTTAGCATAACTGCACTGACAGCAGTAATATGGTATTGTAGGTATCAGCTCGGATGCATCATTAATAGCACTTGCCTGTCTGCAGAGCAATGGCACTTCCAGAGGCATTGCTGGTACCCACTTTCATTGCTGATGGGTTTCCTGCATGGTGCACATACAAAATTATTCAAAGTTTAACCAAATAGAAGATTAGCATAACTGCACTGACAGCAGTAATACAGTGTTGTAGCTGTCAGCTCAGGTAAGAGCACTTGCCTGTCTGCAGAGCAATGGCACTTCCAGAGGGCAAGAGCTCTGAAGGCCCACAGGCATTGGTGGTACACAATTTCATTCCTGATAGATTCCCTGCGTGGTGCATAAAATAAATTATTCAGATTAATTAAACAAAACATTAGCATAACCGCCCTCTCACAAGTAATATGGTGTTGTACGCTATCAGCTCGGATACAACATTAGAAGCACTTGCCTGTCTGTAGAGCAATGGCACTTCCAGAGGGCAGGAGCCCTGAAGGTACAGAGCTGTTGGTGCCCGTCTTCACCACTGATGAGTTTCCTGTACGGTACAATAAGGAAATTATTTAGTTTTTCTACATATTGGCGCACAGCCAAGTCGGCAGGGCGCTCGGCTCACACTCAGGTGACTCGGGTTCGATTCTCGGCACTGCATGCCCTTTTGCCTTTCTTTATGCAAGTAAAATATCTGAGAAGGTTGGGGAACCGTCTAGCAATTGTTCATGTTCAGAAGGTATAGTTCGAGAAGGACAGAGGCTGAATATTCTAGGCTCCCAGGGATGGCTTAAAGGGACCCTGCAACGACTGTTTCCTGTTTTTTAATTTGCCCCCAGCCTGAGCGCACTGAGCGTAGTAACTTAGTGAACTTTTCCTTTCCCCATTCACTTTATTTTAAAAGTTATAGGCATATTAAAATTACAAAAACAAGCAAAAAACAACCTCCTTCATGACGTCCTTGGTCCTCTGTCCCCCCTTTTTCCCGCGCCCGCGGACCACGGGGAAAGGAAGTGAGGTCGAGGAAAGAGAGCTGCCCGAAAACGGGGCACCTCTCTCTCCTCGGCTGACCAGGACCAACAACATCACAATTTCGTCACATGCAGCGCGCATTCGACACCACGGGGCACCCCGTAGGAGGAGGAGGTTTCCTTGTCGTTCGGTTAAAATATGACGCACTGATATTTAGTTACTCTCTCCGTGCACGCTGGGTTACCAGAACCACAAGACGTGGAAACCGCAAGAAAGGTAGACGCTTAAATAAGATTGCAGGGCCCCTTCAAAGAAGCTGCGTCGAGCCGTACAAGTCAGTCTTCCGCCTGCCCTCGGTCCTGCCATTACGCCGCCATCGACGCATGTTATCATCCGCTCAATCTTATTTTGTTTGGGCACAAGTTCGCCATATTAAACGTTTACTGTAATATCCCGAGATATAGCCCACCTAAAAACAAGAGCGAACCGGGTGAAATAATGGAGTGGGTTAACTTTCGGTGTACAGTCAAGAAAAGTTGAAAAAATGCTATTTTTAGGTTATGTGTTTTAGGCCAAGCTTGTTATCGTGGCGAGAGACAACGGAACGAAGATGACTCTACTTTCCAGTCCACAACGTTTGCTTATATCCCACCATAGCTAACTAGACGCATTTATGCCGAGGCCACCATTGATCCCAACATTACTATTACTAGGAGTGAGCTATCCTTCGGTGTTTAAAAAAACACAGCAAATCAAGCCAAAATAGGGGTGGGCTATCTTTTGGGGGTGGGGCATCTCTCGGGATTTTACGGTAGTGGTTTCGTCGTCTTATCACTTGCCTTTTGTGACAATATCATACTACCATGTAGAAAAATAAATAAGCTTTAACAAAAATATAAGATAGAGGGTTGCCTTTACGTGCTTATCAAGCCATCTATACTTCAAATATAATGCAACAAGAACTGAAATAAAGGCTCCAGTCACAAAAAGCAAAGCTACACCCACAAGAGGCCTGTTTTGCAATAGCATTCTTTTAATAAAGTGCTGCAAAAGTAGAAATTGATAAACACCCCTGAACTTACTTCAAGCATCTGTGTACAGGTATAGCACACATTTTGCAATGTCCTACTCTGTGATTACAGAAATTTTTAATTTTTACTGAGTAGTAGGTATAGGTTAAGGTAACCAGATGCAGTTCTGCAAAAGTAATGATTTTAGTTTTCCCCAGGTTTTGAAAAAATTAAAAAAACTTGCCTTGCTCAAATATTTTATGGCATAATGCCCGTTGTAGGGACATATTCTGTTTTGTCAGTTCATGCAGCTGCAACTTCAGCTGCCTGATTTTTTCTTGTGCTGCCCTCAGCTCTTTCCCTGAAACCAAATCATCATCTTCATCGCTTGTTAAGGCGAGTGCTTGTTGTTGTCGAGTTTTCATGATTTTCAGCATCCGGGCTTCATGTGCATCTTTTCGTAGGCGTTTAGGGTTTCTCTGCAAGACAAGGAATCTCTAGATATATTGACATATGTCATGGGTAGTCTGTACTATTGTATGTTTAACAACATACATATTTAATAACATACTGCTGTATGTTGTTAAATGAGAAAGGAACTGTTAGTAAATTAAAAGGAAAAAGTATGTAATATGAAATCAACAAATACAACATTCTGCAAAGTTCCTCACATCAATCAATCGAGTAAGGAGCATGCATGTATGTGTTCATTGACTTTGTTTATGTTAAGTGAGCTATGGTCACAATCTTTATGCCAGTTTCCGAGGACAGTTCTGAAATATCATTCAGCATAATTATATACATAATGAACCGGTGGGCTAGTTGCATAACAGACATTGAACTAAACACATTGCAAAAGGAGAAGGACAAGTAGAAGGAGCAGACAAGGCACTTGTCCTATATGTTTCTCCTATCTGTCCATTTATATTTAATTTATATGCAGCTTTGCAGCAAGCACCGAGTATTAGTTCCATAGAGTAATTACAAAAAAGGCAGAACTAAAACTGCCCTTTATTTGTCTACTTTATATTTAAAAAAAATAGTTATTTTTCAGATTTATGGACGGCATTTAAGAGGTCACAGAGCCATCTGCTTACTAGTGTTTAGATTTGTTGCAGTGGCAATCAGTTCATCGAACGACGTTTCATCGACAGAACGTTTTATCGACAGATTGTTTTATCGCCAGCTCAGATTAGCTTTTTTTCTGTAATAAGCTGCATGAGACTTTCGCCGTGAAGCGGCCTGTACGGGACGGTCAGGTTGTTTAACATTTTTTGTAATGAGCCGCCGCAGACTGTCGCCGCGGTGTGAACGCAGGCGGGGGGTTCGGTTAACGCGCACCCCCAGTGATCCACGCATGACGAAATGTCCCTATAGCGTGAAATTCGCGTAATGAGTGTCGATGAAACGATCGTGTTGACGAAATGATAGGGACCCGCTTGGAGCGTTTCTAAACGCGTAAAAACGAACACAAAGAGGCGCCCTTGTTAGTTAAGTCCTTTGTTGTACATGTAACGGCTTTCACGAGAATAAAATATATACCCTAATATTGTTCCAAGCGCGAGTAGCGGCAGTAGCCACCGTACATGAGATGATGAATACCTGCTTTACATGAGGATGCTCCGGACCTGATGATGAACCACTCATTTCGTCAGACGAGACTTTCAGTATGGGCACCCTCTTGTTTTGACACTCAGTCTCGGCGTCGCTCAGTGTGGCTGAAACAGTAAACACTATATTTAAAACAACTTTTAGCCTAAAAGTAATAGCCACCACATTGAGTAAGTATACGAGCAAATCGTAATATCTTTTTCTGACGAGTATAGAGGCACGTGAACTCACCAACGAGTTTCAGGATTCTAGCCTTGAAGAAGCCACTTTGTCTTTCGTCGGACCAGTGGACATCGTAGAGTTTCTTTTTGTTGAAATCGGTCAGGTTCGATGGAGTGAAGTTCTCCACGTCCGAGATCGGCACAATGTGTCTTTGGCGGTCGTCTTCAAATCGGACATATGCGTGCATGTTTCCGGCTTCGTGACCCCGTCAAGCACCTCGGCTCGTACTCACGCGCCTACGTCGTTGCGCCGGTTTCGTAGGTTCCGTGTCACTTTCAGTTTCCCGCCCATGCGCCCGCGTTCGTTCTCCCGGTTCCCCCACGCCACATTTCTTCGACTGCGTTCGGTTTGTCGACTTTCGCAAGATCGGACGAGTCGGAGTCGGACGAGTCATCTTTATCGTTACTCCAAATTTTCTTTCGAGCAGAAGAGAGTTACTCTGGCGAGTCGTTTCAAAAGCGAAGACGTGACGTCACGCAAAGAATCTTGCCCGTCTCGGCTCACTGTAACCGTTGAAAGCAGACAATGTAGCATAAACGAATGTTCTTTTAGCCTGAGGCCTGCCGCGCAGAACATTGAATTAAAACCATTATTACAATAAATATAAAAGTGTATTAATAAAACAGAAATTGAATTGAATAATACGAATAAATTATATTAATATTTTAAATACTAGTGATTCTTTTATATTAATTTAGCTCGCATTTGCTGCTGGATCTTCTCCGCGCCAATTTTAAATTTTAAATCGTAGCTATTTTGTGATCTGCGACTCTACACTTGCTTTCGGCGCAAGGAAGTGAATTTGATGGTGCGGTCATGTACCCAAATAAAAGAAAGAAGTACCTGGAGCCAGACAATATCTCCAGTTTGCCTAGGACGACAGCTTTGAAGCCTAGTTCGGCCAGGTCGTCCACGATAGAGCCATGCGTGCGTCCACTTTACTTCTTTTTGAGTACCAATTAAAAAAAAACGATTAACCGGTTAAAAAATTTGATCGCGATTAAAGCCTTAATCGATTAATCGGAAGGTTAATCGATCAATTGCCCAGCCCTAATTTTGAGTGTTGGTGTTCTATAAGAATGTTGAGTGTTGGTGTTCTATAAAAATGTTTTCAGTCCTTAGGATGGCTCTAAAGTCATCCGGGAAAATCGGCGCCTGCATGTCGATCTAAAATTTTCATCGTGTATAGGTGAATTAATTTTATTGGTGCATTTTACCTACGAATTTTTAAGGTGTAGAAAATAAACTGGGCCTTTTGCGTAATCATCCTCCGTTGATAACGGCGAGGGTGTAGGTCTAATTTTTTACAGGAATTGAGCGCCTTGAAATTTCGCAAGGGAAAGTGCTCCACAAAAATACACCCTTGGTAAAGGTTTAAGATTACTATGTGGAGGCACCGAGTTTTCCGGATAATTTTAGAGCGAGCACTAGGCGAGCCTTTGGATGAAAGTATCGTGCTCACATCTGAATGAGCCACCGCGTGGGTGATTGCGCATCTGTGTAATTAAGACATACAAGTGTTCGTGTACGGTGAAAAGCTGTTTTCGTGTTTCTCAACTTGGTTAAAAGTTATTAAAATCTCAGGTTTTCCAATCTTTTGCAACTTTTTCAATTACATTGTCAAAGTCCTGACCCATAAAAAAATTAATTACAATAATAATAATTTCAGATCGAGCTCCGATTTGAATATTCTCATTTTCATTTCGTCACTCAGCGGATGCTGTGATATATAACTATATTGTTGCTGTTGGTCAAGACGTCATACTATTTTTCGGTCTTGATCGAGAAGTTTTACGGGCGACGGGAGTTATCCAAAGCGTCATAGCAGTCGGCATTTCAAGAATGGCCAAACGTCAGCTATGACGTCTTTAGTTGAATCACTTTTTCTTTCATTGGCGCGAAAGAGGGATGTCAGGCTGTTGACTGACGGTGTCGGCTTAAGAATAAGGCGATTCCACGATTCCACTCTGCTTTTTACAACCAGCATTAACCTTGTCGTTCGCAACTGATATGTATCAGGACTACTACCCAAGACGTCACGGTGGGGCAAATCCTGGCCGTGACGTAACGTAGAAGACCCGAGAGCACCACCGAAACATCTCCAATAAAGCCCCTTGATAAAGTTCACGCTGTGCGTTTCTTCCAAATACCAACACAACGAATGTTGTGCGAATGCACGAAACGCGTGCCACGAGCGTACACTCCACCGCCGTTCGCTTAGGCTGCTATTTCAGGGCTGCGCCGTCATTTCCTTCCAAAGGTCGTGGTACGGACCTCGCGCAGTCGCGCATTTGGCGCTACTTGTAGCGCAAACATATCAGAGGGCTTTAATCTCGACGCCAATGACGACGCAAACTGACGAGACGGGGAGTGATGTATAAGTGGCAAAGAGTAAAAGGAACACGCTCACTCAAGAGAATTTCTTAGATTTACATTTACAACAGGATAATATTCTTACTACAATTAATTATTCTAAAAACTGCCTGTCTGTAGAAAAGTTTACTGTACAGAAGTTCCTATTGGACCAACAGAGCTTTCAGTTTGACTGATAGAATTTTCTAACGGTCCAACAGAAGTCTCTATAGGACCGATAACCCTATCTATGGGACCACTAGAAATCTCAATATGACCAATAAACGTTTATATTGTGCAAATAGAAATATCTACTGGTCCAACAAAATGCCCTATCGGTCCATTATAAATTTCTATCGGTCCATTAAAAATATTTATCGGTCCATTATAAATATCTATTGGTCACATAGAAATTTGTAACGGTCATATAAAAATCTCTATTGGAATTTTTGCTAGGGTTATTACAAAGGACTCCAAACAAAGTGATGTGTGGAAGAAATTTGTGAAAGTTGTTGACGCAACCACGTCAGCACCGCTGGGACATGTTCAATGCAGCCACTGCAAAGCATTTTTGACCTACGACGGCACCAAGACTGGGACCTCGCATTTGAACCGGCACAAATGTAAGTCATCCACTTCTGAGTGCGCGAGTGTTACTTCTTTTTTCGCTACGAAGAAGTCCAGCATTCCTGCGATTGTCAAAGAGAAGTTGACAACGGCTTGCGTTGGCTTATGCGCCAAAGATATGCGGCCATTTGATGTAGTTCACGGAGACGGCTTTGTTCAGCTCGCAGACGAACTAATTAGCATTGGCGCCCGTTACGGAAACATCTCTGTGAATGACGTGCTTCCACATCCCACAACTGTGTCCCGAAAAGTAGCCGATGTAGCGAATGCCATGAGAGATGCCATGAGGCCTATCATTGAAGCAGCAATGAAGGAAAGTCGCTGCGCTGTTACAACTGACATGTGGACAGACAACTTCAAAAAGATTGCGTATACTACCGCAACGGTTCACTTCATTGATGAAAACTGGGTTCTGCAGAACAAAGTTCTCTTCACTTGCGATTTTCCGAAGGAAAGGAAGACGGGCGAAAATATACGCAAAGAAATTGTTTGAAGGTTTTCAAAACTCGGTTTCATTTTTCATTACAGCTGCATTTCTGTTGCCCTTACCTTTTATATACTTTTCATGCTCACTGAGATATTCTGCACCATCACATATCCATACTCCTAGATACTTGTATTTACTAGCTCTCTCAACTGTAATATTCTGTATCTTCAGTCTCTCAACATCATCATTGTTAAAAATCATGACTGCTGATTTTTCACTACTGAATTCTAAACCTAATTCCTCTCCTTCCCTACCACAGATGCTCATTAATTCCTGCAAATCTATCCTGTTGTTAGCCTTTAGTACGATATCAGGTCTGTTCGATTCGCCTGAACTGGCTGAACTAGTTCAGCAGTGCAGGAAGTGGTGTATTCGATTCAACCGGAAGTTGCACGGCCGCTGCACTGGCGCGTTCGATTCATCCCAGTTCTGAACGAGTTCAGACCCAGTTCCTCAAAATCTTGCACCGGCTCCGGAGTCAGTTCAGCGTCCGTGCAGAAGCAGACGACAAGAGCAGACGGCGATAGCAGACGACACTCCTCGTCCGTCTCTGCTCGCTGTGCCATTTTTCGCAGCTCTTGCTCAAATGTCTGCGATGTAGCCGATACGGAGGTTGCATTTTCTTCCATTTATGATAATAACGTACCCGCGGTAAACGCGGAATCGAGATCATAACCGAGGGTAGGAATTCGCTTGATTATGGTATTCTGAAAGCGTTTTAGGCACCTGCTTGCATAGGTTTGGATCCCTGTGGTAATTGTTGAAATATTGGCTCACGTAAATTGTTTCTTTTTGATGCTATGTGGGGATCCACAGTGTTGATATTCTTCCTTACAAGCACGGGAAAGGTCTTGCACTCTTGATATTCCCTGCATTCAGTTGCTCTTGGATGCATAATGATGACTCCGATACATTGCAGAGGTCTGGAATTTAGTACATTGGCCCTCGCATGCCCCGTAGCTGAGCATAATACTGCATGCTTTGTCCGCTGGTATCTGTGGACGCCCACTAACGGGCCTAGGAAAAACGCCGAGAATCGGCATTGGCTTGGTAGTTCCACGCAGGTCTTTCTTGAGAATCAAAATAAACTCTTCAGCTTGACTATAGAGGCTAGAAAGGTTTTTCTAGTGTCCGGAGCGGCGGTGAAAAGGCGTAATGATTCCCGATCCTGTGGGCAGGGGGCGCTGCCGCTCGCTGGCGCGCTGGGTTTGGCCGGGTGAGCGCTGAACTGGGACGCGTTTACGCGCGATCGTGCGGTTGTTTTGCATTGCCGTTATCCACCCGAATGAGGGTCAAACGCGTCAAACGGCAGAGCTCGCTGCGACAGAGGAGTGCGTGAATGTTGCTTACTGTATCCGCGGTTGTGGCTTTTCTGACCGCCGAAAATAAGTCGCGGAGAGTGGAGGTCGAGTTTTGAATTAACCTACACTGAGAAGTCAGTCGCCTGCAGTCTAACAATGCACTATCCTCGAATTTCGAAAGCGCCTACAGTGAAACAATGTGTGCAAGCTATCAGACTCAAACTAAAACTGGGCAAATGGCAATGACATCACACATATGCAAACCGCGTACCTCGGAGCGATTTCCCCTTAGCGACGAAGCACCTAGGAGCGCTGGTGCAGTGTGCTACGGCGTTGTAGCAACAAGAACATTAAAAATTACGCCAGAAGTAAGCATGTACAATATCTTTATCATCACAAGTTTTGCCAGAAATAAACTGAAACACTCCGCTGTGGAACTAAACTGCAACACTCAACAGAGAACAAGACTCATCTCTTTCACTGGCACCGCCTCATCTTAAGCAGCTTTTGCTTCTCGCGGTGCGAGCTTCGTGATTTATTGCAAGCTTTTGCGAGGAAGTGTAGCCTTGTAAGGGCATAAAACTTTACAACATTTGCCGTCACCTCGCGGCCGTGGTCTGGGCAGCCGACCACTTCAAGGTCATATCCTTGAATGAAGCTGAGGAAACAGGTCATGCTCTCAGCATGTAGCTTGTTCCGGCTAAAGAAAACAGTAAACGTATTCTCAAGCTTAGTAACTAGGAGTTCAAGTGGCTTGGACGGGTAAAGCAAGCCTACGTGGTCGAACTCTTTGGTTAACGAAGCGTTGTCGTCTGATGTGGCCTGAACAGGAAGAATGCAGAGTGAAGATGCACACTCAGGGCATGAAATTCTCTTCAGCGACTTCCGCACAACGTACCCAGCTATATAATAGATGAGTCGGCTGTCGCTCTTTTTCTCTGCGTAGTCCTTGTGGTCAAGCAAGGAGCTGTGTTTTTCGATGGCAACTGCAGCATCCGCCAAGTTTCCATCGTCCAACAACCTGTCCACCAGTGCGGTTATTGGAACAGTTTTTTTTTTTTTCACATGCGTCAGATGGCTCTAAGAGTGCAGTGATCAGCTCAGGCTGAGAATTTCCACCTCTGGGTGGCCTAGCTAAGCTATAGAAGCTAAGGTTGTTTATGATGGTCAAAAACTGCTCAGGAGTGGGATGATCATTGCACCCAAAAGATTGGCGCACAATGCCAAAAACGTTCTCCACCTTGTCCTGACTGAGGTTAGCAGTGAGCAAGTACTTAAAGCTTAGCGTGGAAGTCAGATAATCTAGAAGACACAGCGTACTCTTCAGTGTCACACGGAGTCCAAGGGCAGTCCCTGGACTTAGAAAACCGCCACCATTTTTCGCTGCATGCTCCTCCCATTCACTCAAAAAAATTATAAACTCTTCCAAGTACTCTGTGCTTTTTGACTTGGGTCGAAGACCTTTGGCTGGTGTTCGTGACGACATGACAAAAATTAACCTTTCCATAAGCCGCACGAAGTGCTCTGTCGGTTCAAGTGAGCGAAACTTTGGCTGAAGGTCACTCTTGTAAAAGAAAAGTCCTTTGAGGACCTCCTCGCTGAAAAGCTGAAACGCTAGGTTAACACGCATTTTTTCAAAAGCATTGGGAGCTACATGAGCCTGAGTAATACGTGGCATGACCTTCAGTGCAACCGTCTTACTATCATTCTCCCAAGCCTCCCGGATAGGACGTACATGAACATGACCTTGTGGTATCTGCAATCCCTTTGAAACAAAGGCATTCCGTACACATTTTACAAGGTGAGGAAAGTCGGAAATCATGTAAAGGTGCCTTGCTGCATCAACGGGGTGGAGGGTCTTGCATGTGATCTCCACGGATGATGCTGCAACAAGCAAGATGTGATGTAAACGAATGCAGGCAAGCAAAACATGAATGGTTTTATTTAGATGCATGGAACAAGCAAACTTACTAGAGCACTGCACGGGCCGCTTTTGTCAGCCCGGGCCCGGCCCGGGCCCGGCATCATGGTAAGCTACCCGCCCGAGCCCGGCCCGAGGGTTTCCAAGCGGGGCCCAGACCCGGCCCGGGCCCGAACATTATCTATGTTACCCGGCCCGGCCCGGCCCGCCCGTGTTATAACAGGCCCGGGCCCGGCCCAGGCCCGAAATTTAGTAAAGTGCGAATTCACTGAGCAAGGCGTTTGCATTTCAGTACCGGATGGCTCTACGAATAACCCGCGTAAATTATTAAAATCGTGACACGAGAGTGTGACATCGGCCTAACATATATGGAGATAACAAAGGCGACAGGCCTATATTGCAAAATCCCTAATATTTGCGAGCCCCTGCTTTTCAATTAAAAATTCACGAAACATAAGAACGCGCGAAAGTGTCCGTCTTCAAGAGGTCAAAATCGTGACCTTCTAGAATTCGTTCAATGAACGCGCATATGTCCCTTGTACTGCCTGATATGCGAAAATTTGAGGCTGCGTAAATAAAGGTTTTTACAGTAGATGACTTGACCGCCATCGACTCAATCAACAGACACAACCTGGACCTCGTTTTTTTTTATTATTCACAAGAAAAATGAACGGCAATAACAAAGGTGTGATGAACTATTTGTACACTGAAGTTGTTAGCGTACATGCACTACATGTTTTTGTGCAAGAACAGGAGGTTATCTAATGTGTCTGGTTTTAAGCACGTTCTCCTCTCTTGGATAATGTATCCCGCGGCGCTGAAATTTCGTTCACTAGTAGCACTCGTTGCAGGAATACAGAGAATCTTCCTTGCAAGGAAAGAAAGACGTGGATATTTCTTGCATTGGGACTTCCACCATTTCAGGAGGCCATCGATGCCCTCGCACGAACCTCCGGCATGGAGGTAGCTGTCTAGTTCATCGTCGTCAATGTCCGTCTCGGCGTGGTCGTGCCAGTCTTGAAACTCATCAAGGAGTCTCCGTTTTGGTGGCTTTGTACTGGTGCATTCTTCACCGGTCTCCTGTTCAGAAGGAACCTCCGGAACACCGAGCATCATTTGTCGCACCGTGCTGAAAACAGCGGTTCTCTCCGCTTCTTTCAGGGCCCGCAACTGGCGGAAGGGGGGCCATAACAGTGTGGCAACGTAGTGTATCTCTTCAAGCTGCAGCTTAGTTTCCAGGAACTGTGCCGCACGTTTCTTGAGCTGGGAAATAGTCCTTGTGTCTGCAGCCACTGGGGTCAGATGTCCTTTGAGCTTCCGCTGGTATAGCAATACCAGGGGCAGCGTTGGTTGCTTGTCTTGCTCAAGCTTCTCGCTGGCCTCCTTGAATGGCTCCAAAAAGTTGACGACGTCCTTTAGAGCTGCTTTGTTAAGATCCTCCATCAAGGTATTGCCCCTGCTGTCAAGAAGAGATTCAATGTCTTCATACTGTGTGACCAGAGACTTTATCATAGCCACCTTGGAATTCCATCTGGTGCTTACCTCTTGACACACACCATGGGGCAGCTGATTGCACAGTCCGCTTTGCTTTAGAAATGTGACAATGGCTTTTACCTTCTTCAGGCTCTTCTGCAATTCAGGCAGCTGCTCGGCGAGGTACTCATCGTCGAAAGTATGCCGGAGAACAGTATTCAATATATGGGCAGTGCAGCTCATTCTGGTGTAAGGACGAAGTGCGTTAATAATGTTCGCACCTTGGTCCGTCACAAATACTACATTTTCCAAGATGGCCTCCTCGTAGCCCAACTTCGCGCACCTACGCACAAGCTCTTTCCTTATGTTATCTCCAGTTTTCTTCTCGGGAGGAAAATCACATGTAAATAGGACCAAGCTGACTAGTTCCCACTCGTCGTTCACGTAGTGAGCAGTGGCAGTTATGTACGCCACTTTCTTGTAGTCGTCAGTCCACATGTCCACAGTGAAAGCGCAACGGCCCTCCTCTATAGCTTGCCGAACCGCTGGTTTTATCGCTTCTCGGAGTTCTTCAGCGACTTCAGCCACCTTGCGAGATAGTGTCGTGGGGTGTGGAAGAACATATTTTGCGGCTATGATTCCGTGCCGCGCCCCAATAGAAATTAGCTCATCGGCTAACTTCAAAAACCCTTCGTCACATACGACGTCAAATGGCCTCATATCCTTGGCGCACCAACGAACGCAGGCCGTCGTCACATTCTGCTTGACGCTTGCAGTTATACTAGGTTTCTTCTCGCTAAAGAAGGACGTTATAGGAGTGCATTCGGCCGGCACCTTGCATTTGTGGCGATTCAAGTGAGATGTTCCTGTTTTCCCACCATCGTAGCTGAGAAAGCCTTTGCAGTCTTTGCACTGCACGTACCCTGCCGGCGACAAAGTATTGGCGTCAACAAGTTGAAGAAATTTTTTCCAGACTTCACTCTTCTGGGCCACCCTCGGGATGAGTTTGAGTTTTCCGGAAGCAAGGTCGGTTTTTAGGCGTACAGATTCTACAGAGCTCATTTCAGCAAAGGGCAAAAAATAAACGGTAGCTAAGACGTGAAATAGCACTAATGTAGCTCTACACCATGTAGCTTCGTGGGCAAAGTATATCTCTTGTGCAACCCACCTGCAGTTTGATCCGCTGAATGTGAAGTCTCATTCCGGCAAAAATGAAATGCAGTCTCGATTAAGCAAAAAGTGAACAATCCGCATACAGAACTAGGCAAGATACAAATCTGACAAAACGCGCACGGGCAATGCTGGCAACGTAGCAAAAGTCCCAAACAAAAGGAAACAAATTCTCAAAAGTAAAGCTTCTACCTAAGTAGCCATGCAGTGTCATATAATATTCACCGGTGCTTAGTGGCAGTCCGTTAACCACGACGCAAAGTTGCGGCAACTCTCGAAGGTAAGTTCTTCCGGAGAAGCAGGCGTCCAAGTGTCCCGATCGACCTTCAACGCGACGACAGCGGCAGCAAAAGCATGCTCCCGGGAATCGCACGGCAGTCAGACTGAAGACGCGACAGTCTACATTCCCTTGAAAATACAACCTCCAACACTAACTAACCGGAGCGCGACGCGGTTTTCTATACCGAGCGCAGCGGCGTCTGTCTGTACTTTCCGCCTGCAAAGCGGTAAAGAACAACAAAATAGACACCTCCCGCACGGGCGAAGCCGCGGCCGCTCATCGATGCTTCTCTCCTCCCCCGCCGCTGTCTGCTCAGGCGCTCAGGGCGCCAGACGCCAAGGCGCCAGAGGCCAGGGCATGGCTACAGTAGCTCAGGAGTCAGGAGCTCTCTCGTTGTGCTCGTTACTTCCCGATCTTTATGTTCTAGTAGGTTCTATCCTAGCTGAGAGGGTTGGCTCTCGCCTCGTTGCTCGCTCGGGATAAACGCGCGTCAATCGTGGCTTCGCGGGTGCGTTCGTTTCCGCGCCGCTTTTTGAGACATCTTGTATTTTCCGAGCGAGTCATGTGGCCGCTCACAGTTACGTGCAGATAAAGGGATAAAAAAATTTAAGACGCTCTGCCAACTGTACGCTAAGCGGGATGAAACTTTGAACGGCTGCGTGCTCGCCTTACCGCCTGCCCATGTTGCTGGGATCACCGAGCGCGGAATTCAACGGACGCCGTCGGCATCACTGACACGTACAGCGGGCCCGAGCCCGAACTAGGCCCGAGCAGGTGCTGACCCGAGCCCGGCCCGGGCCCGCCGTCAAAAGCCCGGGCCCGGCCCGAGCCCGCCAGAAAACCGCCTGTCCCGCGGGCCGGGCCAGGCCCGGGTTTTCGGGTAGGCCCGAGCCCGTGCAGTGCTCTACTCCACACCTCGCCGTAACCGCTGGTTGTACTAAACTGTGCGATGGTAACCGCGCGACTGCGCGGCGTCCATTTGCGATCCATGGCCCCGTAGCGTTCATGCGCGTGCGCAGACATTTTCCAAATTTTTGCCGAATCTTTGCCGAACATTTCTTCAAAATTTCGGCATGTGCGGAACTTTGCCGATTCTGAAGTTCGGCAGATTCGATCCACCACTAACTTTTACGGCGTGTGTGTGTGTAGGCGTTGTAAAAGAGGGGGGGGGGGAGGAGAGGGCCAATTGTGTATGCGCACCGGGCGCTCTGGTCACTGGCTCCTTTTACGGCGCAGGCGATAGACACCCTAGCAACGACGCTCACGCCGGATTGGCTGCTCGGCAACGCGCGGGAACTTAAATTTGGTATTCGGACGGCGCGCGTATCATTCGAAGCGCGTTGACCCACCCCCGCGCCTGCTTTCACACCGCTTCGCGGCGACAGTGTGCGGCTGCTAATTACAAAACTATTAACCCATTTAGCCCCCCCCCCCCCTAACACGCCGCTTTGCGGCGTCCAGTCGGCAACCCAAGCCCCGCTGTCTCCATGCACTTCCGTAAGTAGAGTCCCATACGATTTAGTTCAGCGACGTTTTGTCAACAACATTAGTTTTTTCCAGTGTTAATCGTAAAAAAGAAATGAAGTAAATATCGCCAAATGCCTCGACAAAACAAAATGTTCGAGGAAAAAAAATAAAAGAAGTAAGCGCACACCATGGATAGAACCCGGGTCTGATACGTATGAGGCAGACATCTTACTACTACATTGCGCTACCGCTTTGGAAACTCGCATTGTATCCGTTGCCTATGTTGACGGCGGCAGCGCCTATCTCCACGAACCAGCCAATCCGGCGTGAGCGCCGTTGCTAGGGTTTGTATCGCCTGTGTTAAAAATATGCCCGCGCGGGACGGGGGGCGGTGCCCTTGGTATTCCTTGGGCGCCGCCGGCCAGTGTTTGCCCTGCCCAGTGGCGGCCGTTTCAGGGGGTCAAAACACATGCCTTGCCCCCCCACTCTGAGAACTGGGGGGGGGGGGGGGGGGCAAGCGCCCCCCTTGCCCCCCCGGTTGGTACGCCCATGCCTCTTCCCATACTTTGTTGTACTTGTCGAGAAGTTTCTGCTTCGATTCTTCCGGTAGGTTTCTGAGGGCTTGGTACGTTACCCCGTCCGGGCCAGGAGCACTACCGGTCTTCGCCGTGTAGATTGCCTCGATTAGTTCTCCCATATTTAGTGGGTCTTCCATGCCTTCCTCTTCTGGCGTGCGGGTGTTCATTGCAACCGGTCTCTGGTTTGCGCTATCTTCTTCTTGGGGAAAGAACATTTCTCCAGCCCTGATCGCCATCTCTTCCTCGCTGATAATGAGCTTGAGGGCCAGGTTCTGCGCAGCGTTTCTTGTCTTGCGCTTTGCTCCGTTCAGTCCCTTGTAAGTTCTCCAAGCTCTTCCCATCCCGTTTCGTGCGTTAAAGGACCCGCAATGGGTCCTCCACCTCTCCCGACCCAGCTGTTTAGAGTACTGCCTCGCTTTCGCTGCTGCTCGTTTGAGCTTGAGTTTTAGATGCAGCGTCCTGTTCTTTCGGTACCGCTGCAGTGCTTGTAGACGGCTGGCCCAGAGGTTTAGCAGGTGATTGTCCGGTGTTGGGGCTCCAGGCTTTACTAGAACTTTCGTCTTTGCTTCGCTCAGAGCCGTCCGAATGCAGTCCTCGATGTCTCGGCTGTCCTCTGTCTCAAGCAGTTCCCTAAAACGATCCCACTTGACTACTATGGTCTTTGTTCTTTGCCACTGTTGCGTTGGCCGTGGTGGATCTTCATTTCTACCGGAAAGTGGTCACTGTCAAGGTTGTCTCTCCACGTTGACCAGTCGAGCACTAGGCTTGCAGTGGCCCAGGAGAGGTCCGGGGTGGAGTCTTTTTGCCTACTGTGCATTCCAATCCTTGTCTTGGTCCCCGGCTCGTTGCGAAGTGTAAGGCCCGCAGTTTTCATTGCGTGTTTAATTTGCCGGCCTTTTCTCGTGCTGTTGGAGTACCCCCAATCTTTGTGTCGAGCGTTGAAGTCCCCGGCTATGACAATCGGATCCCCTTCGGCTAGACCGACAAGTTCGCCTATCCATGCCGTTGCTTCCTTGTCATCTTCCGTTGCCGTTCCTGGTCTTATATAGACGGAGGCTAATGTCATCCTTTTCCGTTTGTGACTGAGCCTTACGGCTACCACTTCTCTGTTGCCAGTGCAAAGTGACGCCGTATCGAGCTGGGCATGTGGTATGTGCCGCAGGACTGCTACTGCTGCCCAGCCTTTCTTCGTCTCTGGGTTCCTTTCGCTCGGTCTTGGGGTAGTTACTATGGTCGGGTTCGTGTAGAAACTATAGCAGGGGAACGCTAGGTTCGGGGTTCGTGTTTCTTGAAGAAGGAGTACATCCGGCGGCGGCTGTCTCTCGAATCTCAACCTCAGCTCTGCACTTTTTGTCGAAAATGTGCAGCAATTCCATTGGACAATGCGGGTCTGTTCCGTGGTGGCCTGTCCTGTACTGTTATGGGAGTTACTTCCCATGTCGCAGCAACGCCAGCTCCTTCTTGATCTCTCCGATGGCCTCGAAGATCATCTTGAAGCCGACGTGTACGTCGTTCTTGAGTTTATTCATCTCTTTCTCGGCGTTGAAGTCTGACGCCTGCTGGCTTGGTTGTTGTCGTTGGGTGGATTTCGCCCATTCCGGTATCCATGTGTGAAGCTCGTCTTGATCGTTTTTCCCCGATGCCTTGGGTCGCTCCGTGATGGACTTGGCAGCTGCAGCGTAACTCTCTTTATTTTGCGCCGGAGGTTTGGGTGTCATCTTCTTTTTGTCTGGAATCCTTCTTCTTGGACATTCGTTACTGGTGGCCGGATCTGGGCCGTCGCAGTTACGACATTTTGGTTCTCGGTCGCACTCGTCCATTCCTTCGTCCTGCACGTTCCCGCACTGACCGCACCTTCGTTCCTTGAGAGGGCAGACATCCGCCTTATGCCCGAGCTCGTGGCAGCTAAAGCACACGATCGGGCGCGGGCGGTATTCTTTCACGCTCAAGATTGCTTGGCAGAAGACGACCTTCTTGAGCAGTTTGTTACCTTCGAAGGTAACTAACATCGAACTTGTGCCTTTACCCATAAGTCGGGCGGCGATGATCCTTGCCTTGTCGCATTTCATGTCTGCGAGCAACGTCTCTGGTGTCTCTTCGCTGTTGTCTCCCGGGGGGTATATGACACCGCGAATCTGGTTGTTCTCCATTGCTCTGTATGGGCAAACTGTATACTGCTTGCCGTTCTTCTCTATTGCCTTAAGCCGTAGCAGCTTTTCTGCCGTGCCTTCTTCTTGCGTAGTGAGCGTAATAGTGTTGGTCTTTGTCTGATACTGGATTTTGAAATTCTCTTGGTTTTCGATTCCTGCAGTTTCCGCAGCCTGCCTGATGTCCCTGGCTCTGAAGCCATTTACTGCTTCCTTACATAGCGGCTTAAGGACAATGGCCCTGGTAGTTTTACTCTCTGGCCTCTCATCGATGGACATAGCAGCGGCTTTCTTTTCAGGTTCTTCGATTGACGTCAGCGATCGTTTACGGCGGCGCCTGTTCTGGACTGGTGTCCAGGAGTTGTCCTCCATATTCTCCGCCAAAAGGGTGGCTTCTGTCTCGTTAGGTTTAGCATTCTGGCTCTTTAGCGGGGTCTTTGTCAATTGTGCTGCTTGAGCTATCGTGGGATATTCTTGTCCAAGGCTTGAGCTCACCATTTCTGCTGCGGCTGGTTGCGCGCCTTTTCCTTGCTGTGCGGTAGCGAGGTAGGTCAAGAAGCTTACGAAGAGCCTTCCGATATGTTCCCTCGCAACTCCAAATTCGTTCAATTTGCCGAGGGTGTTCTGGTCCAGTACAATTTGAAGGCCTTCCGTCGATGGGCCCGCCGTGGTCGCGGTTGTCCCTGTAGCGGCAGCCTGAGTTTCCGTGCCTCGCATTCCAGACGTTAGGTTTAGCGAGGTGTCCATAGTCTCGGGTTCCATATTCATCAAACTGGTCCCTCCCGGATCCAAAATAGACGGTCGGAGGGTGGCGGAGGGTTCCCCTTGATCCATGGGGCCCTTTTCCGGGGCGCGAGTGCCTTTTAAACTCGGAGTTATAAATATATGTCGGCGGAGCTAGGAAAAACACGTCCGTTAGAACGAGCGCTTCGTCGTCGTTTTCCCACAAGAGAAAAGAAGTACTGACTGAAAGAGGAACTACAGAAGATGCTGGATGCGGACATTATGCGACTTTTAGTTTCACCTTTTGCCTCACCAGTGACCATCGCCCCTAAAGAAGACGGGTCCTTCAGGTTGTGTACGGACTATCGCGCCCTCAACCAACAGACAGCCCTGATTCCTTTCCCGACGCCTCGAATTGACAGCATTATTGATGAAACCGGTGGATGCCAGGTCTTCTCACGGATCGACTTCTGTAAAGGTTTCTGGCAGGTACCATTGGCCGAAGATACAAAATTGTACACGGCCTTCACTACACCTTTCGGTTTCTATGAATACAACCGACTACCGTTTGGCTGGAAAAATTCACCCGCATGGTTTCAGAAAATGATGACAACAGTTCTGAACGAATACATCGGAACCTTCTGCCAGGTGTACATCGATGATGTCCTAATTTATTCCAAATCAATGGAGGAGCATGTTGAACACCTGTCCAAGGTGTTTTCAGCACTAAGCGGGGCCCGCCTAAAAATTAAGTTTAAAAAGAGCGAGTTTTTCCAGAGCAAGGTGACATTTCTGGGCCGGGTATTTGATGGTTCCACGAAGAGTACTAAAGAAGAATCCGTCATCAGAGTTTCAAAAATGGTCACACCATACAATGTGCATTCTTTGAGAGTTTTTCTGGGGCTCGCTGGACACTTTTGAGCATTTATTAAGGACTATGCCTTGAAAACAAAGTGCCTCACCAGGCTGATGCAGAAAGATGTCGAATTTGAGTGGACTAGTGAATGTGAGACCGCATTTCGTAGCTTAGTCCAGATAATTTCTTCTGACCCGGTTCTTTGTATACCCGATTTCAGACTCCCTTTTGAACTTAACACCGACGCCTCTCATTACGGAAGAGGAGCTGTCTTATACCAGCGGGACATCACACAGCAAGGTCATCACCAAATGCGAGTCGTTGGCTATTATAGCTGCACATTCTCAAAGCCTGAATTGAACTACACTACTACTGAGAAGGAAGCACTAGCGGTTCTCAAAGCTGTGAGGTACTTCCGCTCTTACCTGGAGGGAGCAAGATTTAAGTTGTTCACAGATCATCAAGCCCTCACACATCTGCTCAACATGGCTCAGCCTAAAGGAAGATTAGCAAGGTGGATCAACGAGCTTCAACAGTTTGACTTTGAGGTATCTCACCGGCCCGGCGTCTACCTGACAGATGCGGATGCCTTATCGCGATTGTTAATTTCACCAAACGTAGACAATCCAGAAACCATAAATCAAGCGAAACTCTGGGAAGTGACCGAAACTTTGACATTCAAAGATGGAAGGTACCATGTTCCCAGCACTCTTGTACCCAAAATTTTGATGCTTTACCACGACAGCCCAGCGTCGGGCGGCCATGATGAATTTTGGAGGACGTACAAGAAGCTAACGAAAAGGTTCTCATGGCCGAACATGAAGCACGATACGAAACGGTACGTAAAATCGTGTCATCGCTGCCAAATGCACAAAGTCAAGTTTAAACAAACCTTGGATGAGATGACGCTTCCCGAATACTCGAAAAAACAATTCGAGGTTGTCCATCTAGATTTTGCAGAGTTGAAAAAGAAAGGTGAGGGAGTCAAGAAGACGCAAGCCTTCTTGCTTTGCATAGATGAATACACCAGAACACTGGTTGCAAGACCCGGGAAAGAGGATGCGAACGCCGTAATTACCCTCTTAAGTCGAGCCATCTTTAAGAACCTCAAAATAGTTCGGTCGGACAACGGACCTGCCTTTCGAAGCAACAAGCTAAAACAGTGGGCACAGGAGCATGGCATTCTTCTTAAGTTCTCGGCCCCGTACCACCCTGCTGCAAATGGCTTGGCTGAACGCTCAATTAGGGACATAAAGCAGTTTATCAGCTTGTACCAAGATTTTACAGGTGGATGGAAATGCTGCCTCGAAGCAGCAGTTGCTCACCACAACCAATCTTTCACGATGGGCCTAGGTTGCAGCCCACAATTCGCAGCGACTGGAGCGGCACGTTTCCTTCCAGCAGACTACGAACTGGGACTGACAGAGAAGTTGAGACTCGAAGAAAGACTGAAAACTGACGCCGAAACCAGAACTTACAGAGACTCCATTAAATACAACTTCGACAAGCGTCATAACACCAACATCCCGAAACTTAAGGGTGATGACCTTGTCCTAGTTAGACGGGAGCCACTCAGTAAAAGAAAATGCTTCGACGGACCATTCCGCGTTCTAAAAACAGCAACGCAACAAGGAGTCCTAAAAACCATCTGGTACATCGGGCCTAGGAACACCATGGAAACCGCGTCAATTGGAAATGTCTTTCAATATCATCCAGGGATGGATGAGTCCAAAGCGTGGTAGAGTGAAGTGGATTCGGATCAGATCGGCAACGACGACGACGAGCCAGAGGAAAAAGCGAAGAAAGAAGAAGATGAGACCGAGGTACGGAATAATGGCAGAATAAATCAACGTTTCAGATCAACCACTGAGTTCGTAAGACCAATCTAGGGATCATTATATATATATATAATATATATATATATATATATATATATATATATATATATCTTGTGAGGTTGTTATGAGAGATGTATTTGATGGTGCGATGTGGGAAGACCAGAGGCGATCAAAGGCAGAACAGCCGAATCGCTCCCATGCTCGTGTGCCAAGCATGCAGCGCGCGCCCCTATTGCCCAAAGATGTGCATCGTCGTCTTCGTAACAGTTCCCTCCGGTGGTGGTAGTGCCGGCCATCCGGTACTGTAGAGTCGTTAGGGTTGGTGGGCCAGTAGGCTTGATGCGGGAGACGTGTACGATGTCTTGTGGTCTGGCGCGGTGGTCGCGGGGCGGAGATATTGGAACCAGCTCGTAGTTTATGTCGGAAAGACGACGTATGATGCGATATGGCCGTGAATTTAGGTAGGAGTTTTTCACATATTCTATACTTCGTTTCACCATATGTGCGAGCGAAGGCAAAACTGGAAGCGCGAGCACGGAAGCTCTGTGCGTTCAGGCTTTGCTCGAGCGCGCGAGCTGGGGAGAAATGCAAAAAGCGCTGGTCTCGCGCTTCTAGCTTTGGCTTCGCTCGCAGATAAAGTGAAACGAAGTATAGTCTGGCTAATTGGTGTCTCGTGGGTGTCCGCGTGACGAAGTTGTTGTAGCTGTTGCGATTGCAGAGTTTGTAGCCGGGCGAGTCGACGGGCGTCTTCGGCTCGACAAATGATCGTCCAGGGGTGTGTGAATATATGGCAAAATTGTGTCGAGAGTATTGAGAGGGTCGTGAGCGTAGAGGAGATAGTAGGGAGAAAATCCTGTATCTGTTTGACGTGCGGTATTGTAGGCGTAGGTGACGTAAAGAAGGATTTCATCCGAGTTGGTGTGGTTGTCGGCAATGTACATGGACATCATGTTAGCTAGTGTGTGATTCAGCCGCTCGGTGAGGCCGTTAGTCTGCGGATGATAAGCGCTTGTCACATGATGAATCGTACTGACGAGCCTGAGGACCTCGTTCAGAAGTTTTGCAATGAAGGGGGTGCCACGGTCGCTGGTAATGGACTGCAGAGCGCCATGGCGTAGTAGTATGGAGGTGAGGAAAAAGTTCGCAACTTCTCTTGCGGTAGCTTGAGGAACAGATTTGGTTTCTGCATAGCGGGTCATGTAGTCAATAGCTACGATGATCCACCGGTTGTTATTAGTGGAGATGGGAAATAGGCCCAAGAAATCAATTCCGACTTTCTGAAAGGGATGATGTGGTGGGGAGATGGAGTGCAGTGTACCCGATGTTTTTGTCGTTGGACTCTTCCTGGTTTGGCATTGGTGACAAGAACGGACATATTTGTTAATGGCACGGTACATTCCGGTCCAGAAGTAGCTGGTTCGGATTCGAAAGTACGTTTTGGAGAAGCCTAGATGTCCGGCCGTTGGGTCGTCATGATTTGCACGAATAACATCTTTTTGCAGCTCTCGTGGAATGACAAGAAGCCAAGGAGGTCCTTCCGGTTCGTAATTTTCGTCTGAATAGGGTGCCGTTGTGAAGGGCGAACAACCGCGCTGAACGTGCTGTGCTCTGTGAGACATGTAGGGTAATCCCAAGAAGGTAATCAATTATCGGTTTTAGGTAAGGATCAGACGCCTGAGCTGTAGAAATGTCAACTGGTGTCAGAGGTGCTGTCGTGAGCAAGTTTCTTGTGTGTTGATGAGGAGCGACGAGCGGTAGAGGGCATCGAGACAAGCCATCGGCATCGAGGTGTTTTTTTCCAGATTTGTAGAGGACGGTGAAGCTATAATCTTGCAGTTTGAGGGACCATCGCCCGAGTGGTCCTGAGGGGCCTTTCAGACTGGCGAGCCAGCAGAGTGCGTGGTGGTCGGTCACTATATGGAAGTGAATGCCGTAGATATAGGGCGAAATTTTGACACAGCCCATACAACAGCCAAGCATTCGCGTTCAGTTATAGTGTAATTCCGTTCACATTGGCTAAGAGTGCGACTCGCGTAGGCGATAACACGTTGGCTGTTTGGAAAGTTTTGAGCCAAGACGGCACCGATGCCATGTCCACTAGCATCTGTACGTATTTCGGTTTCGGCTCCTTCAGTAAAGTGTCCAAGAATGGGATTGTTCGTCAAGGCCGATTTAAGGGACTCAAAAGATTGGCGTTGAAGTGGGCCCCATTTGAATGCGGCGTTATTGCGAAGGAGTTGATTGAGAGGTTCAGCGACGTGAGCAAAGCCAGGGATGAACTTTCGGAAGTATCTGCATAGTCCAAGAAAAGCACGGACGTCTTTTTGAACTTGCGGAACAGGAAATTCAGAAACGGCTCTAAGTTTGTCGGGGTCCGGGCTGATTCCATTGGCACTGACTACATGGCCAAGTACTTTCAGTTGTCGAGCAGCGAACGTACATTTCTTCGAGTTTAATTGTAAGCGTGCAGGGCGAAAACAACCAAGAACTTGCCTCAGCCGGTGTAAATGTTGATCAAGCGTAGTTGAGAAAACGACGACGTCGTCGAGGTAGCATAGACATATCCCAGGTGAGGCCGCGGAGCAATGTATCCATCATCCTTTCAAAGGTCGTTGGGGCATTGCACAGTTCAAACGGACATTACGTTGAATTGGTAGAGGCCGTCAGGTGTGACGAACGCTGTTTTAGGTCTGTCAGCATCCGCGACTGGTATTGCCAGTAGCCGGTCCGGAGATCCATCAATGAAAAGAAGGATGACCCTTGGAGGGCGTCTAGGGTGTCGTCGATCCTGGGCAGCGGGTAGACATCTTTCTTGGTTACTTATTCAGACGGCGG